>OY776081.1:18716193-19292115 GCA_963675205.1 Catocala nupta
TTAGGATTCTTGTCTGTCGCGAGACTTTACAAACATTCATATAGTGGGCACAAGGAACACCCAGAGTCAGAATAACTATTTGTGGATTATACAAGTTTTGTTCCGACTAAGGATCCAAATCACGACTTTCGGCGCAGTGGTAATAGAGAGACAACTACTTAAACCATTACGCCACTTGTGCTGTCTGTTTTTTTCTTTTATAAGATTACTAGCAATTCGGGTAGGTAACAAATTACTAGTATTCTTTTTAATCCCTCCAGCTAAGCTAAAATATTAATATCCTTGTGCTAGAAGTAGATTCACGTTGGTAGAGCAATGGGCGAGATTCGAACCCACGGCCTTTCGATCGCAAGTCCAGGTCATTATCCGCTGAGCTCCCGCCGTTAAAGCTTATTTAATTCCTATACCGATATTTTACTTTTAGATACAAATTATCATTACAGTGAGTAATTTACTTAAGCCTCTTATACCGCTAAGGAAACGTAAATCTGCTTTGTTTGACAGACTTATGTTAACTGATAAATCTATTTCGATGGCGCTCATTTTGTAACCGTCGAAAAGCAACTTAACTTGGGCACAAAGTAGTAGTGTTGATGGATTTTATGCAATTTTCAGTATCTATCACATCCAGCGCTGCGATGCTTCGAACCCGCTGGGATTAAGTTCGATCCTTTCGCAATACTTACAGGGTAAACAGCTTGAGCGGGCCGCGCCGCCCCGCTCCTCACACCCCGCGCCCGCTGCCCCACCTATAACTATCAGCGAACGTAACAGCCTCATACAAAATATAAAACAAACATTCTTGTATCTAAATTTTGTTTTCTTTTTATGAATTTGCCACTAGTCAAAAGTTTGGTTTTCGTTTTTTATATAAATAGGGACAGTGGACAGAAGAGGATAGCTCTTACATTGAACAGTTTAATAGATGCATAATTAAATAGCAATAGATGGCATCTTTTGCCGATCCCATTGCCTGTCAAAAATCTTTCATCTTAATGTCAGGTAAAGTGTAGTTTTGTAGTGTGGCTAACTGAAATATAGAATAGCCGTTTCTGTATCCTCTTTTTACCATAGGCAGTCGATTGAATAAATTTCCTTGAAATTACTTCTCCAATGACAAAAAAAAACACAGCAGATCACATCATGACTGGCATTGCATTACGCAGTATTAGTAATATTAGCAATAAAATTTAAAGATAATTAATTGACGTTATTACTTAAAAATCACTCAAGTAAATATTAATAATACTTAAATAAAAAAGTTGACATTCTTATCTTCTTAGGATTTAAAAAATACTGTATTTAGAAAACTGAAAACAGTAAATTTGTATTGTATTGTAGTCCCATCCTAGTTGTACGAACGGTTCTGGTCGCCATGTTTTAATGTGAAAGTTTTATCAAAAGCTGTGAAATAGGCAAACATAGCAGCATTTTAAATTTTGTAGCCACTTCATTATTGTGGAGTGGGAGCAGTTATAAAATTGTACCGAATGCCGGCATTGGAGCGCCTACAGGCTGGATTGTGTGATGGTTCATTCACGTCGAGGCGAGAGCGAGAAATTAGATTTTTAATACTCTTGCTTAACTTTTTTACACATATAATTAATATTTTACGTAAGAAACGTTTGATGAATAAATTACGATTTATGTGGGTGAGATTTTAATTATGTTGAGTTTTATTCGCCTTTCAAATAAATAAGTTTAAAAATAATTTATTTTGGGTGAACTCGTTGCTCTAGTAGTGTAATTTGAGGTTTACGATTTCTGCTTACTGTCTATTAATTCCTGTGATGGGTAAGATATCTGTCAGAAAATTGTCTAGAAATCTAGTAATTATATTTATAACTAGCTGTTGCCCGTGGCTTCATTTGGGAACTGTACTATTTTTCTCAATGAAAGATACCCTAAGTCCTTTTCTGAACACCGGACAACGTGTTTTAAGGCGCGTGATATCGTAACAAACAAACTCATAATTTCATTTTTAATAGTAGTTAGTCAAGACTTTGAATATGCTATCACGCAAGCAAGCTTACAACTCAATGGGATGAACAGAAAGGATTCGGAGGAGGAGACGTAGGTTAACAGACCTAATTCTAAGGAATTAGGTCTGTGAACCTACGTCTTCTCCTTCTCGTCTCAGAAACCGTGTAACTAGTTTCACACAAGTTTCCATGAATGATTTCCTCGCCGGTCGCTCGGTGACTACTTAGATTACTACACCACAACCACACTCAACAAACAATTATGTGACCCATAGCCATAAATCCTTCATAAATGATTAATATACACATATATGTACCTTACCCAGTACTTAAATTTTTAATATTCCTATTTCGTTAAAGAATGCAAGCGCTAGTGGTTTCGTCTTTAAATAAAATAGAAAATTAGAATTTAGTATTCATTATCTATTTAATGTAAAGCTAAGCTAACACTAATGTAATTTGTATGTATATCATAAGCCAACTTAACGCTTACAGCTAACCGTCGTTATTTAAGATAAGGCACTGGAAGCGCTTTCAAAGTGAGCTAAAGATTTTTTACTCTTTTACTGTGAACATCAGGGCAATTTATTCCAGTGAGCAATTGCTCTCAGCACCTTAGGTGTAATGTACTTCTGCCAAAATGCATTAGTGCTAAATCATCTATTAAACTTAAAACATACGGTATTTTTTCAATGCTAGATATTATTACTACTATTTATTATATTAGTAAGTAATTGGTAGTTGGGTTTGCGTTGGAATTTTAGATTTGGAAGTCTCCGTATCGTTTTATATTTTGTTTTATAAATATTAGATATTAACTATCCAGTTGGTACCATGGTATAAATTTGCGTGCATTAAGTAGGCCCAAGGTTCCTGGATTGAAACCTTTTCCAATCGAAACCCGATTTTGACCTTCTGGATGCACGCAAAAACATACAAACGGACACATTAGCCATCACGGAAATCAATCAACAATAAGCAGAAATCGTAAAAAAGTTAGTGCTATTAAGGTTTTCGTTAACTGTCAATTGTTGGAATGCCAGACATCATTGAAAACCTATTCAGCTATTCATTATGTCAGAGCGCCGGTGTGCCGCTGCGACTCAACAGATCAATGAATTTTTGGTTTTGTTTGTTTGTGTAATGTGTCCGATTGACGGCAATAAGTTTGACTTATATTAAGCGGGATCTAAACAAAGCTGGTGATATATGGGTAAAATACAATTTTATTTATATTTCTTACCTGTAATGATAAATGATTAAATATATTTGGGTATTACAGTAATTATTAGTAAAAAGAAGCAATCTTAGTAATCAGTCTAGCTACATACTTATGTTAAATTAGTTTTGTAGTTAAATTTAGTCTCATGTAGGATTGTATTAAAATATTTGTATTGAAAAACGATAATATTATAGATAAAGATGCAATATCACTCGAAATATAGTTAGCCTAACCCCGCCACATTTCGCGATAAATATAACAAGCTTCATGTTGTGACGATATGTCGAGGACGTGCGCTGAATAAATTTTTGTTCATAGAAACCATTTTCAATTTCACGGCTCAATCTTTGTGTGCTCGGGGTGAATATGTAAAAGGGCATTCGTTGATGTCAACAAAGTGTAATGGTTTCGTGCTAGCGCGCGCCTGATCTATGAGTTAGAATCCAGACCGGCTCAAATTGGAAAAAATATTATACCACCTGCCTATACCGGCGCACACAGCTGATTCTATTCAATTGAAAGCGCCAATATTTGTTTGAGCACAATGTTTTATTTCTATTGGTAAATAAAACACAGGAAAAACCATTCTACAGTGAATGTAATTAATTTTAAAATGTTCGCTTAGCGTTTTTACTCGTTTCTCGATTTACTAGGTGATAGATACGCCGGGGTATTTTCATCGATCACTGTCCTGTAGCAATAGCTTCAAAACGTTAATTGTTGATTTTATCCGGAATTTCACTTCTATTTGTGGACTTCAATTGATTTGCACTGACATATCATAGTTGTTACTTTGTGACCAAAATGAATAACTACATTAACTGCTTTATTGCTGAGTAGAACTATTTTAGGAGATGTTACTAAAGAAATTGTCGCTTTGTCCCTCATTTTGATCCATGATAATATCTATCTAATTATTTTATACACTCATCTGTACTCTTAAGTTACCGTTGGTATTCATTCGGTCACTACTGGTCGCAGCTGTCTTAATTCGAATATAGAGACACCTAGAATAATATTTAACCCGACCTTAAAACTGAATCCTAAATATCTCTTATGCAACTTGACCAATAATATTTAATATATTAGTAATTTATTAAATATTATTAGTCGTTGTTATCATACACTTAAAAAAAAGATTTTAATTTCTTGAGAGAAGTTAGTATTTGTAACGTCATCCGTGATTTTGTTTGTGTCATTTATATGAAAAATTGCCCATACAAGTGTCAAGAAAAACGGGAATAAGAAGGTAGTAGGAACCGTTCGCAGTATGGGCAGGGAGCGAGTTTTGACAAATTATTTAAGAACGTGTGTTAGGGGACGTGGCCTATTATACGCATGATTGATAGTGTTGATAGCGAGCCGACAAAACGATTCCCTTTTAATCTTTTCTCGAGTTTAACATAGATCTTTTGTTAAAGAATGATTGCCTTTTGTATGTTGTTTATTATTCTTCGGATATGGTGCGATGTTATACCATAATATAGGAATGACTACCGTTAATATAAGGCATATAATTAATTTTCTGATACTTGTTAAAATTGGAAGATTAAAGCTCTTTTGTGTCAAGTTTTGCCTTATAAGTACTTAGCTGCAAAAATAAACGGCATTCTTATCGCTTAATTGAATAATAGATATTAATTTTAAATTTGTTGTTGAAACAAAAGTCAGTACGTAGTTTTTTATTGTTGCTAATGGCAAAGTCAGTCTCTTGATCTCTTTACCTGACGGTAAGCCGGTAACCACCGCCTATGGATATGGCTATGTTTTCTTGCCATCATAGAAGCTATTTCAAGGAAATACAAACACACTGCCTAGCCTAATCCACATATAGCAAACCAGCACACGATCTATTGCCTGATGGGGAGCAAATGTATGTAAAAGTTAGAGAATAGGATAGAAGAAGAAAGGGATCTAGAGAACGATCGATATGGCGCAAATGCCATTCTTTTTGCATGCTTTACGAAACTAAGATATTCTAGATCTTCATCTTTTTTCCTTTTACCATTTTGTTTTACTGTCCATATATAATTTTGATATGATTTTCAGCAATAATATTATTAAATAATATGATTCTCTTTCCTATTTTTAATAGTTTCAGGTTTGTTTTTATCACTGTAACTTATTATTCTAATTGTTATAAAGCATTGTAATTATAACATTTTACCAAATAATATTTTTAACAAAGATACCTTCTATACTGATTAACCCTTTTGTTGAATATTAAAACAACAAGCCTGGTATTGGTGTCCACCATGATTAACCAGAAAAATTTATGCGCCCATAATTAAATACGAAATAACTCAATTATTACTATTTGACACGATTTCGTAGTGCCTTTATCATTAAAACCCCTCAAATGATAGATTTTCCGTTAAATAATTATTAAAACGGATTAACCGCTTGCTCCGTTCAAATATTTACATTAATTTGAATGTATGTCATAGTCACCATCCTGGCCATTGGAGGGAAAATTCACTATTTAATACGAGCTTAACTATGTACAGGCGTATTATAGAGTTGCGTGTCTTGGGATCAACTTCGGGACCACTGCGAGGCAGTGCAACGATCGCCTACTAGAAAAAAATATTATTTAACATATTATCTATAAAAATTATAAACATTCTTATACAAATTATCGACTAGTATCCTTGTTAACTCGTCTAGTTATTATATTTGCGTTAGAAGAGGATTCACCTTAGTGTTATGGGGAAATGAAACGTAACTTCGTACACTTGATTGCAAGTCTGATGCTTTAATTGGTTATTGCCGTTTTCAAATTCCCGGCTAATTGATGGTTAAATGTGCGACGTATGACAAAAAAGAAGTTACAAGGGTAGGTTTCCTACAGCATATTATGTATTTCAACGTATTTATTCATAAACAAACGATCGTATAGTAGAACTACATTTAACATTTGGTGTGCCTTGATAAAAGCACTGGTATATGACTCCAAGTATTTGGGTTGCAGATATTATTGTTAAAAAATAAACTTAAAAGAAAAATAATTTTCAATAATTTTAGACAAGAAATAGAGCGATAATAAAATTTTAATTTCATAAATATTGTATTTTTACAACGATTAATTTCCACAATATCTGCCAATAAATTATTTATAACATTTGACGCCTTTTTTAAATTAAATAAATTACGCTGTTAGTGACTCTATTTCTATTTTAAACTTTTTAAAGATAATTTTTACGTTTTAGTTTAGTTTTCTATTTGAGCGTGTTTATTTAGTTATTAAACTTTTATTTATATTTGTTTATTTAGTTAGTTTATCGGGCTTCTGCGCCGCAAAACTGACTAAACCATTTACCGACTACAAAGAAGATACGTACGCAACTTGTTAAACTAGGTTTTTTGTTTTTTTAATATCCTGGTGATCCTGGCTAGGATACTAGGACAAACTTATGAAATTATTATATTGTCGTCGGTCCTTGATAAAAAGTTTCAAGTTAATGATGTTTTTAAGTGTCTGAAAATCGTGTTCAAAGATTCCGTTACATATGAAGATAGATACAGCTTTAGCTAATAAAATCGTGTCATAAAGAATGTGTCAGGTATAGGTTTACATCGATAGAGCAATGGACAAGAATCTAACTCTTAATCTCTTTTTGCAGGATTAATACTTTAAATAACCATAATTGGAATTTTGATAATTCAGACGTCAAACGGTACATAGAATAAAATGAAGTAATAAGTAACTCATTCATTTATAATAGATCAATATTTTTTATATTTAGTTTGCATTCATAAATACAAAATTATTTTAGCTAATTTATTAGAATTTTTTTTAATTAGTTTTATAAAATATTCGAAGAGTCCGTTACAAGCTCGGCGTAAACAACAAAGTACTTACACATAACCTTCATACATAAAGGCTATTCATTTTATATGGGGGATATCCATCATCTTTATATCGGGGCCCGGTGTGACAGCCGCGTAAAGGTTGTGGAGGATATTAGGCGGAATTAACAACAGTTTACGATACTTTTGACGCGGAGTAATGTGTGGAATCGTTCAATATGAACACTTTGACCAATGACATATATTAAGTGTTAATCATTTTTCAGATGGAAAAGTTGACCATTGTATCCGCTTATTTTGTACGTATTTTTATGGTTTGTTATATCACCAAAGTATAATATTGCTTTCTGTTTACACAAATGTTATTCATTGAAATTAAAGTAATATATACGGATTTTATCACGTTGTTTATTTAACACTGTATTACATAATCTTGAAACTATTACACTACTACTACTATTGAATTTTACTAATTTATAAGCTAATAAAATTATTTAAACTATTTATATTTAGGTTTACACTTTTCCCGACATTTTGGTTGATAAAATCCGTATAGTTTAATTTCAATCACCAAAGTAATTAAACATACAGCCTGTCTGTTCGTAAGCAACCGCTTACCATCTATTAACATTACTGTATAACCCTTTACGCGCTTGCAGTATCATCACAACTCTCGGCGCACTTAACACTGCACTAAGTGTTGTGGGTTAGAATCCCACACGGGACAAAAATTTGTGTTATCCACAAATGGTATGTGTGTGTGTGTTCAAATGTTTGTAAAATACCCACGAAAAAAGATTTATGCCCGTTGCCTTTTAAAAATAAAATTAATAAATAAAATATTATACAACTCGCGTATAAACATAAGGAGGAGGAGGCGCTTGAATTTGAACTACGTTAGGATGACGCAATGAACCGAATAGCCATCATTACTAGTGCACTAAGTATTGTGCTATCGATCATAGAAGCAAAAAGTATATAATCCATAGTAACGGCTCTAGTGGTAATTAACGTTCGTTGTTTAATGTTTGTGTTAATTATACACAGCGTGAAAGTAATCCAATGGCGGTACGTTTATAATGTCCTCTAGACTGAACTCAGGTCAAAGTGGCTAATATTAAATCTTTAACTAAGATATTGCCATTTATGTCCTACATCTAATTTCATACTTTCTGTACAAAATGCAATGGTTACTTTAAAATTCTTTAATATTTGAACAATAATAAACATCAATAATCTTTTATACAATTTTTTTATTTATTTCAATTCACCTTTATAACATGATGGTCGGTATTTTTGTTTATTTAAGACAAAACATAGTAGCCTAATTACAACCAATTATACATTAAAAAAATTCCTAGTATCAGCATTTTACCCTTATATTACTGAAATTTCGCACAGTCTAGCATCACTCCACTAAACTTGACAAGGATGCGGAGCGTGGCATAGTTTTGGCGGCATTTTTCTAAGGCGTAGGTAGGTAGGCGCGGCGTAGCGCGATACCTAGGTATTATGATTAATAAGTTTTCGGTGTTGCCATAGGTAATCTATTGATATATTATTTTTAATAAATTAAATTTAATGGGCTAATTTCTTTGATCGACTTTTATAAAAGGATGTCGCTTACGTACTCATAATAAGCTACTGTATAACACCTTTAAGGATCGGACAGGGTTTATTATACACACTGTATATTATTTTCTTGAAAAGGCAACTCTCGCACTAGGAATAAATTCTGAATCGTAGGGGACTTTACAAACATTTAAACAACGGACACAAAAAGCACCCAGACTTGGGACAATTATTTGTGGGTGACACAAATTTTTGTTCCGTATGGGGATCGAACCCAAAAAAAAACACTCACACACTGGCGAGACAACCATTTAAGCCACTACGCCATCTACGCAGTCATAAATATATGCAGGTGATATTATGGTGTAAAAGTGTGTTCTCAAACACACGTGCTATTTCCTCTCTCAGATAGTATGAGAACGCATATCGATTTTGATGCTTTTCATTACGGAGATATAGAATAAATACTTCTGAGATTCTCTTAAATAATTTCACAAACATTCAGTACGACGCTCCAGCGTCTCACCAACGTCCTGGTTCGTTCAAAACAATATTATATTTAAGTTTACAAACCTCTACATCATTTAATTTAGGAGCTTGAATTTTCTCGGACGGAATAACTGACAACCTCAATGATAACATTCTGTTCAGTTTTAGAGGTTGAAATATAAACTCAGTCTTTACATTATGTTTACAGCTTTTACCCGCGGCTTCGCTTTTGTAGTTCTAAGAATAATAACTTTAATTGTATATATGGCATAGTGGTGGAAGTGGTCGCTTCGCAACTGCCGCTGCGACGAGTGTTGTGGGTTTGAATCTCACACGGGACAAACATTTTTGTGATCCACAAATGTTTGTTTCGAGTCGGGGTGTTGTTTGTGTCCGTTGTTCGAATCTTTGTAAATACTCCCACAACACAGAAATTATTCCTAGTGTGCGAGGTTATTTTTAAAGTAATTAATAACCATATTGATAGCATTTTCTGGTATAAGAAAAGTCTTTGTCACTGTCCGGTTCATATCGATCCATAGATACGTTGCTATGTGAAAAACGGACAGACCACCAAACAAACTTTCCCTTGTATATTAGTTAGTTATAGTATCTATAAGTTAGTTTAAAAAATATATTGTTATTAGTCTACGGGCAGCAGCATAAGTAAATGAATATTTAATAAATTTGTAAATATATTTTATGAATTAAACATTTAGTTTATTTTTTTTTGGTTAAGAATTCATACAAAAGGTACCTTTCGTCTAGAATAGAGTCCTGTTTTCGAAGCATAGAAATTTATTGAGAAGAACTACAATAATACGAGCAAAGCTGCGGGCATAATCTAGGTACGTATATAATGTAATTGTAATCAATAAATAACTAATGACTATTTACGGTTGAGAGAAGCCACAAATGAAACAATAATAATTTGACCAGATTATTGTTTACCGGCGTTGCACGTGGGTAGCACTAGAGGCCGCGTCTGAGGTGGGTCGGCGAAACCTGCGTCTCCCGGGGGAAATCAACACAACAATTACATAGCGAAAGCTACTTCCAATACCACCCCGCAAACCTTTAAAAACCAACGACGTGCTCCTATTACATTACATGAATTATTGTTTTGTTCCAAACGAATCAATGTTCAACACAAGTGCGCAGCCATAATGGCAGCTACGTAAATGATTCTTATCTCGAAATGAGAGGTATTATGTATTTACGACGCTGCTCAGTTCTGTAAGTCGGTTTGTGATAATACTATGAATATTCAGAGGCTTCGGTTGTCCCTGAGGATGGAACCCTTCCAAGCATAAGAGAGAAACGCGGATGGTGAGTTCCAAAACAATATGATATTATCGTGGCGTTTAGGCGGTCCTAATAAGATTTACCTCAATATTAATGCGCATCGCGGCGTCCATTATTTAGCGGTATTATCTAAACACCGACAGTATATTCCGTCACTTTATTTCAAAGCGTTTAATAACGAGTATCGGTTCGAAGACTAGCTTTAGTCGACTATTATAATGTCTGTGAATGTTAGATTGTGATATATTCGGTGTTGTAGCAACAAAGAGCCAACCCTAGTATTACAGAACAATCGTGTCCTCCAACCTTTACCTCCATAAAAGAGCAGCATGATTAATTGTTTCTCCGACCTCTTCAAAACACGGCGTTATTCTTTTAAATACTTCCGTTATTTTCCAACTCGATGGCGGCGAGACGGTGATTTTCGACTATAAATTAATATTAAATTACGGATTAGAAGCAAAAATATTTTCAGCTGTTGTTTTTCTATCTAGTTCCTTTTAAAATTTTATGATATAAAAGGGAGCGAGTCGTCTATTGTCGTCGGTTTTATATTCAAAATTTAATGCCGCATTCAGGTTTTAGAATATATTTTTGGATGAAATGTTGTTATGTTGTCATTGTGTTCAAGTTAGTAAATGTTAGGTTATGTTCGTGAATAACGATAATTTAAGAGAATAAAGAAGTGCACAAGATACTTTGTCAATATTTTAAATCTAAGTTACTTGAAGACACCGCGGGATTTTCGTTTGAGCACTTGATTTCGCTCAAAATGGAGCAGATCAGTTTGAAAAGTACCTAATAGAAGATGGTTGCCTTACACAATGATCCTGCAGTAAGAAGAGTTTTTAGGCACCTTAAGGGCTCTGTGTTCTTATAAGGCGCCAAATGATTTATTTCCTTATACTGGCAATAGAATGATTCCTGATGTATTGACAACACGTGCAACCTTGGCGTTACAAGTAAACCAGAAGCTTATAGTAACCATTTACCTTCAGAAGGGCTCTATGCTTGTTCACCTTGGTCATCTTACCTGTATAAGCAAAAGTTGATATTGGGTACTACTACTTAGTATTTTCTAGAATAACTCAGCAATGTGTGGAGCATAGCTCATGAATTTGAGTTAGCACCGAGTACTATCCGAGTCTATAAATTATACACAGGGTAAAATTAGCTTTGGTATGTTTATGTGGCTCTCTCTGTCAACAGTCAACACACCTCATAAGTATAGCGGGAAAACACTTCTTATTTAATATTACACATCCTTTTTATGTTTCCCATAGGAACTATTATAACCATGGGATAAAATGTACGGTGTCGTTACTCCAAGATATACGTCGACACATTGCAAAGTTTTTAATTTCAGCCAGACATTTTATGTTAAACTGTGATATATAAAGCGATTAACATTTATGCATAGATTAACATGTAAACTATAAAGATATACATTTATACCCGTGTTTATAACCACAGTTCCAGCCTGTGTAGAAATGTTTCGTTTGCCACCTTCATCCCACGTAATATCTACCTATTGCCATATATCGAGTACATCTCAAGACTCTGCACAACTATTGAGAAATGCAAAAAAAAAATACAATATGGCTTCGCCTGATCTAAGAATAAAACCTGTGTGTAATCAGTCGCAAACATAAGCAAATTTGTTATGTTATGGGTATCAACAAGACAGATTTAAAAATATATATGTTATTTGAATATCGATCTTGACATCAATCATTTATTTCAGAAGGCGCGGAAACGTTGCAAATTGAATTAATTTCTAATTAAAAATACATTGCATCTCTTCACGCCCATTACCAGGATGACAGGCAGATACTACGGTCTTCCATTTGGTATAATTTTGGCTTTGGCTTTGCACTTGCTTTTTGGTTCAGGTTATTCCTAACTTAGCCTCTTTCCAGAATGGTTGCAGACTGCATTAATATCAGTACTTATGGATTTATGTAAATTTTCTCGTTGTTCATATGGATGAGCATATCAATGACTTTGTATGATTCACAGTATATATTCGGCAGCGGTGTTCGTGTTAGTGGTGGGGTCGTCAGAGCATACGCGTCAATTCAATCTATCGAGGATCACGCGCGCCGGGCGAGCAGCGGGCGGCGGCGCCGGCTGCACGCTTTGAACAGGGCCACTAAAAGCGAATCGCCGTAAACAAGAATTAACGCCAAACCTGCATCGACCACTGCACTCTCCTTTATGGTGACATGGTAAAAGCTCTCCGTTTGGAAAGCTAACGTGCGCTATACTGGCCCTTGCTTGCATAAACAACAAAAATCATCTACTAAATAACGTTTGGCTCCATTTATTGCATTGAAATTAAACTACATTTTATGGATTTTACCGCAATGTTTGTTTTAAAACATTTAAAAAATTATGTAATGAAAATAAATAATTAAACATGCGCGTCAACGTAAGACAATATTACGAATTTATTGAAACCAAGGTGAAATATATGAATGTGAAGTGGCTTAAGTGTTCTTCATGCCACTGTGCTGAGTATGTTTGATCAAGGCAACAATTTCTGTGAATTTTGTCATTATTATTTCATATATGTGTCCATTGTTTTAATGTTCATAAAGTTAAACAGAATTCTTCCAAGTGCAGACATTTTTTGTGGTAATGAAATGAAGGATTTTAGCTTTTCCTCACAAAAAGTTCTATGTATCAGCTGGGAGTATGCAACTTTGTATGTTAGACTGTAATAGTCTTTTATTACATGGCACCTTGATTGGCATAATTGGTACATTTCTGCTATATAGCATATAGCTGCGCTAGCCAAGTGGGAGACCGTTGGACTGCCATGCAAAGGTCGAGTTCTACCCCAATGCGCGCATCTCAAATTTTTGTTGTTTATGTGCCATTAAATAGTTAATTATTCCTCGCTTTAACGGTAAAGAAAATCATCGTGAGAAAACCTGCATCTCTGAGAGTTTTCCATAACCAGCACTGGGCCAGCGTGGCGAACTATGGCCTAATCCTTCTCACACTAAAAAGAGTCCTGTGCCCAGCAGTGGTAGAGTTTTATACACGGCTGATATATTTTTTTTAATTCCATTTATGTGTGTATATAATATGTCACCATATTATCCAATTATAGTTTGAGTAAAACTTTGTACCAATTGGGATGATCTCTTTCGTAACGACAATAGGAAAAAGGTTAGTAAAGTTATAGTTATATCGAGTCGACCCATCGATGCTCGTAAAAAGGAATTAGTGCAGCACCATGCCCACCGCACACCCTTTTATGGGTCTACGATAACACAATCCTCTGTACCTATGGCCTGATAACGTCTGCAGGCTCGTGTACCAATTGGAGATGCTGTAAAAATATTACATTACTGTCCCCCGTAACACAGGAATTTCCTAGCTCGGGGGACATTGCTCACATTGTATACCTCAGATGTATCCGACCGATTTCATTTATTTAAATATGATAATGTATACAGCTCTGAACTCTTTTTGTTGCTAATAAACTATTATTATTATTATTATTTAGCATTGTCTTACCATTACATTAATGTAGATACATAAGTAGCCAAAAGCCTATACATATAGTGGACAGGGGTGTTTTACATATAAAACCCTTCAGTTTTAGGTATGTAATATAGGGTGAGCCTATTGCCTTCTACTATTGCCAAACCTGTGAATGGCCTCTGCCTTTCCCATCGGGGGTAAAGGCGTAATACTATTTATCTTTGCATAGAAAAACCTCTTACTAATTGATAATAATAATGTTTATTACATTACTGACACACGATTGACATACAAACACGCACACATACACACACGCACACACACACATAATCATGTTCCAATAACCATAGCTATTAATTAGTATTTAATATATAGATATAGCTTTGTATAACGCTAACAGTCACCAAATCCTTATACTGTGAGATCTAAGGGCTGAACGTCCTTAACACAGGCTACTTAGTAGCCTAGCTAGGACTTCAGTGTTAAACATTGTAACAGACTGTACTATTATTTTTGGAAATAAAGTTATTATTATTATTAATGTACCTTAAGTTTAGTCAATACCACGAATATGTTTTCACTTTGCACAAATCCTAAATTCCTACCTAGTCCAAAACCTAACTTAATATTATATATGAGAACGTGAGTTTTTTGTTTGTTTCTTACGCTTTCACGCCTTAACTACTAGACCGAACATTATGAAATTTCGTATACACGTTGTCAGGAGAACAGAAAAGAATATAGGCTACCGTTTATCCAGTAAAAATACTGTTCTCGAGGTATAGAAGATTTTTGATAAAATCTACGTTAACTCGAACGAAGACGTGGGTAAAATCTAGTTAATAATAATTACGGACCTAAGTTTTATCAATACCAGTACCTAATATTTTTTCAGAATGCACAAATATTATTATTTTCGGCTCCACAAACGCGTCGCGCAGTATGCCAGCTCTGTGGGCCGACATGATTATTTCATCACGTGCTATTTATGATCCCTAAAATTACTGCACCTTCCTAAACCATGCAGTATTTGTTTATTCTATAACTGATTTGATTTACTACTAATTATTCACTCGACTTCTTTATTGTATATTTTGTGCATACCATATGGGAACAGTACTTTTTCTTAATGAAATGTACACTGACGGACTCATAAACGGCATCAATGTTCAAGACACTTTTGAAATAAACATTTTAACCAAGTATTCAAACTTTTTATACAAATTTGAATTGAAACCTATTGTTTGGTTCGTTAACTTCATAACAGCGTAGTATCATATCCTTAAGTGTATGTTTGTATACTGGAAAGGACCATTTTATTTTTTTGAACAAATCCGATAAATGTAACAAAATTTGGTTATTAAAATTAAAAAAAGTTGAAGCAAAAGTATTTTTCTTTTAATAACGTGTATTGCCTCCACGTGTCCTTATTACAGATTCTAATCGGTTCCGCATAGATCTGATAGGAGTTATTAAACGGTCTTGCGGAATATTGTTCCATTCTTGTGAAATCGCTGTTCTTAGTGCTGCCACTGTTGTGGGCACTGGATTTCTCGCACATACAGCTTTTTTAAACTGTCCCAAATGTGCTCAATGTGCAATGATTAAGATTCGGGCTGCGTGCTGGCCAATTTATGGTACGTATTCCAACCTCTTCGCAATATTGTCTAACTTGTGCAGCGGCGTGGGTCAGGCATTATCTTGCATTAGAGTAAAATTTTTGCCTATTAATTCCATGTAAGGTACAACGTGAGCTTCTAAAAACTCTGGTATATAGCGTTGTGCCGTCAAACCATATCTTCTACCATTTTGACGAACCATTTCGATGAACACAAGTTCCGTTCGCCCGATCATCGAAATGCTACCCCTACCATACACGAACTGCATCCAAAAGGAACACGCTCCTCAATGCAACTTTGAGCATATCTCTCCCCACGTCGACGATAAACTCTTCTGCGACCGTCTGCACTATTTAAATATGTCCTACACTCATCGATGAACAATATGGAGGCCCATTGCTCTTCAGTCCAATTAAGATGTTACGCGCAAATCTTAAACCAGCTTGTCTGTGAGCTGCAGATAGCTTTGGACCATTTGCTGGTCTAAAAAGGGTGATTTACGCTTCCCTAAGCCTCCTTCTTATTGTTTGTGCACTCATGTTTACTCCACGCACTTCATTCAGCTCTGTTTCGATGTTTACTGATGTGAGAAAATGATTTCTTAGGGATGTTGAAACAATAAATCGGTCGTCGCGACGGGTGGTTGCTCGAGTTCTGCCGGTACCGGGTCTCCTTTTGTAAGAACCTGTCTCTACAAACCTTCGGTTTACTCTAGAAACCGTAGACTGCTTTAAATTTAAATTTCTAGCAATCGTTCGTTGATCCAAACCTTCCCGCACATTGGTGCGGGAAGGTTTGGATCAACGAACGATTGTGGCATTGGCCACAATTTGAGCGGCTTGTTTGGACGAAGTATCCATATTTATGGTTATGAAACATTAGTTGAATTTAAAGACTAATAATCAAAACTATTGGTAACAATAATTTAAATCGCAAATAAAAAAACAAAAAGATTTAATTTCAAACTTTACTCTAAGAACATCCCGGCTATAATTTTATCTTTTACTGCAGTATTATTGTCTTCTGTTTACGCGAATGTTATTCATTGAATGCAGTTCTATTTTTAAATTTAGTTTTTCTATGATTAATGGACAGTCTCGACATTTTCATTCAGTTTAATATTATTTAAATATAAAAAGTTTGCATACTTATCAAAAATATTAATTCGAAAGTTATCCTGAACTTTGATTCAGTTTATGAGTCCGTCAGTGCAGGGAAGAGAGGGGCTAGTTGAAACAATTTAAAAAAAATACCTTATATCTTGAAATGTAGTGGTTAAACTACCACTAACTAAACACTGATACTACTCTAACCATTCTTCTATTAAGTCAAAAACTCTCTCTTACTCTTTTACAATTAGATTTTTATTTAAAAAAGGGCGGTGTAACAACTAACCCCGTGCTTGAGGTTAGTTGTAACATTTATTGGGGCAAGCAGTAATATTAATAAAAAACGAGACACACCTTCAATATTTTTTTCACCCCTTGTATCATTTTGCTTTGTTTTCAACATAAATAATTAGGTGTTTCAATAATCGGGCACGCCACGATCGTGGCGGTAAGTCCCGTGTTTGAGGAGTGGCTGGAGAGGCGGCCTGGCGCCCTCACCTTCCGGCTGACACAGGTTCTGACTGGCCACGGTTGTTTTGGCCGCTTCCTGTGTCGTATACGCCGGCAAGAGACGCCCGGTTGTCACCACTGCGGCGACTGCCGCGACGTTGTTGAGGACACGGCGCTGCACACTTTGGCGGTTTGCCCCGCCTGGGCATCGCAGCGCCATGAGTTGATCGCGGCAGTCGGATCGGTTGCCCTCTCGCTCCCGGCCGTAGTTCAGTCTATGGTCCGGAGTGAGAGGTCGTGGAACGCCGTCGCCTCCTTCTGCGAGGAAGTAATTTCCATCAAGGAGGCGGCGGAGCGGGAGAGGGAGCGTTTAAACCCTCTCCCCAACCGCAGAGCCGGGCGCCGGAGGGCGCGAGATGACCTCCAGCCACCCTGAGCTTTGACCTGGGGGTGGTGGGCTTTGTGGGCCTGCCCGCCATCCGTACAGCACCAGGTCCGAGAGGCGGCGTGCGTGTTCCCACGCGCGCCTCTGTTTCGAGTCCGTCTCCCCTCTAGGGGGGGGACAGTAGGGTATATTATAGAAGTGAGTCCTTTGGGTAGGTCTCTTCGCGTAGTGGCCTGCCGTTTTACACGGCAGGCCGTAACCTCGGCGGGGTCGCGACCGTATGCGAAAGCGATTCGCGCGGCCCCGTCGATAGTGGTTTTTGTCGAGGAACACCGTGGTAGGTTTAGTCGGTATTCCGGGAGGTACATTATCTTTTCAACATCTTTCTTTTACCCCGGCGAGTCCGACATAATCCCTCCGCCCGCCCCCGCGGGATATCGAGGGATAAGCGTCACAGCATTCCCCCACGTAAAAAAAAATAAAAAAAAAAGGTGTTTCAATAATAATAATATGTATTTTATCATTTAATTAACTTAAACATACTTCTTATATAATCAAAAAATTAAAGATTAAATTTTTTAATAAATGGGTACATATAATAATATATCAACAAGGCACTTTAAAATCACAATAAGTTAAATAATAACCTTCAAACTTTGTCTTTCCCCTGTCCCTTTACCTTATCTTTATTATCTAGTTTTCTGATTTTTTCTTTATATTGCATTCTCAAACCTTCTTTTTCAGGAGTGTCCGTTAAAACAGCAGATTTCCTTTTGCGTCTGCTAATTGTATTTGTTTTCCGTGGTGGTGGTTCGCTAATGGTATAATCTTCGATGGTGAAAATTGATTTTGTAAACCAGAGCAACTCGGAGTTGGTCTGTTCGCAGTTTCGATACCAGCGTAAGGAGGAATATTTTTAGCACCAAGTTGCACAGTACATTTATACTCTGTCATTCTAAAAGAAAACAAATTAGGTAAATTACATTATAAATAATAAATGTGGGAGCAAATTGTATCATGTTACAACCAACCCCAAGATTTTGTTACAACTAACCCTAAGGTATAGTTATAAATATTTATGACACAATAACTATTTAATCAACTTAGTAATTTCGAAAACTGTTACACGACGTCATAAATAATTACTTTTAATACCAAATAACATACAGATAGTTCTAATTAGTCGATAATTGTGAAGCCAACCAAAAGTTGACGAAAGTAAAATTATACGTTACCTGGCAACAATGATGCGCTTGTGCACATTTACTCATTGCGCCGCCTTGGCGGAACACTAGCTGTCATGACATGGCGTGGCGCGGTATAACGGCAAGATTGAGTCAAAGAAATACGTTAATAAAGTTTAAGTTCTTAGCGAAAAAGCCTTGTTGTTACTACTTACCCCTGTTACAACAAGCCCCTTTCTACCCCCTACTACAATATACTATTCTCTGTATCTACATATATGCCAAATTTAATTATGTCCAGTCAAGTAGTTAAGGCGTGAAAGCATAACAAACTCACATTTGCTTTTATAATATTAGTTAGGTTAGATTATGATGGTTCGCATGTAGTCCGGCTTACAGTAACCGCAAGATAATATTACTAATACGCTGACAGACGATATCTAAAAAAAGAGGGTCACTTTGTCATCGCTATGATGGCATGCCCAAATATACTATCGCTACTAACATCAAATGGTAGGCCTTGCTAGCCCTGGGCCGAGCCGTGTTTTACGAGTGATGTGTCGCAAGGGGCGCCTTTTTTCTTAACAAGACGTCGCTCGGGGCTCGCCGCGGCTCTCGGAATGTTAAATACTCACCCTCGTTAGTAAACTTTCGGCTACTTTCACTCTCCAGCCTCAAATAATGTAACGTAAACAAAGGAATAAATATTCATCAGATTATAAAACGTTTAATGTGTTTAATTACTGGGATTTGTCGTTAGAAAATAAAGTGTAGCAGTTTGAAATGAACGCTCGTGTATAATGAAGTGTGAGTGTCATATTGTCTTACGTTTACACGAATGTTATTCATTGAAATTAAACTTCTTTATACGGAATTTATTACGTTGTTTATTTAAGACTTTTATTACGAAACTATTATACTACTTATATACGTTAAAATTGACTACTGTTTAAGCTATTATGCTATTTAACGCTTTCCCCGACGTTTCGGTTGCTTTTCAGCATCAACGGGGAGGGAGCAAAGAGAGCAGTTCACGGCAAACAGTAGTAGTGTGTAATTTGTAGTTTCAAAATTATGTGATAAAAGTCTTAAATAAACAGCGCGATAAAACCCGTATAACGTAGATTAATTTCAATTACGCGTAAGTGTGGCATATATCTGCATAACATTTTACTTTTTTAAGAGATATATTGTGATGTAATTAGTATAGAAAAGGTAAAAAAAGTAAAAAGCCAGGCTGTAGTGGCAAACCATGTTAAAAAAATGTTTGACTAGGCAAAGCATAATATATTGTTCAAAAGATTTTATAGCAAAGTGATCCTTGGCATGCGCTGCGTGTAAACTGGAATTGAAGCGGGTAGCTTGAAATGCATGCCGCAAAGGCGTCAAAGGCTTTATTCACACCCATCGACACGTGACTACGTCATCGGTGGTGCCCTTTGCACAGAATTAAAAACACCGTGAACGATCTCCGCCGCGTTCAAAACAAATATGAAGAATTGTTTTTGAACGTCACGTTGACTAAACCGCAGCATTAGTATGTATGCATTGATTGCAATTCAATTGACTTTCTTTATTTTTCTCTCCTTTTACGTTACTTTGATAAAGTATTTAGGAGTATTAGAAAAAGGTACGTGAACATATATATACTCGAATTATAAACAAAAAATTGAAAATCATAGAATAATCACGTATTTGCGTATGAATTTTACTTTAGGTCGTAAAGCAATTGTCATACTGTTTTAACTGTGGCTTTTATTTTGCCACGAAAAGTAACCCATTCTTTAAAGACCGCAAAGACAACAAGATCTAAAAATGTTGGATACAGGTACCAGACTAAGTATATGCTCCAAGACGAATGTTGATGCAGGTGTAGTAAGGATCACTGCGTCAAGACTCTACCTGTCAAGTTTAGTTTCCTCATTCTTTAAGTGCTGTATGGATGCCCTTTTGGAAACAGCTGAATTATGAACTTGACATAAAACTTGACACAACCCGCAATGCTATGCAATGCTATCTTTATAGGATAGCATTGTGGCTTATAAAGTAATTTTCCCAAAACTAAAACAGTGAATATAGGTTTTGATCCCAACAGGTCAAGTATAGGTGATTTTTTGTTTTTTGTCTATTATTCTAAACAAATCTATTTAAAACATAGATATTGTATATAAAAAGTATGTTTTTGTTTGTGATATAGTGTGTAAGTTTTTAGAAATCTTATTCTAAGTGTTATTGTATATTGTAAATAAGATTAACATCACAGAAATCGGCAAGTGACCGATCGTCACCGGTTATGAAAATTATTGGTTCAATATTAGGTTAAAGTGAATATGGACTATATTTATTCAACATTTAGACTAACGCAAGAGTCACAATAGATATATTATTATTGTATTTTTACATTGTACAGCAACACAAAGAGCTGCTAATTAGTTTATTAGTCATTTACTGTCAACTTTTCTTCCTAAATTTAATTTTTACTTACCTTTATGTTAACAATTGTCTCAATATTATTAATAATTAAAGGAAAGAGCGAGATAGCCCCAATACAAGTATTATCAATTACTGACTGGGGATGTCTTATCTTATTCAATCTTATCATTTATAATTCATGTAACTGTTTTGAAACAAGTAACATTTTTCATTTCATATCCTCATTATGTAATACATCAGAAATGAATCTATCTTTTACCAATCGATATCAATCTTGTAATGTAGTAGAGATAAATATCATAGAGAGACAATCCAAAATCTGAAAGTACATGTAAAGACAGTCTGCTTTTAAATCTCCGTCCCGAAATGCAAATTAACAAACTAATTTAAGATTGATATTACACCGCTACGTATTCTATCGAAACCAATTTATTACTTAAAGTTGGGACACCGCGAATCGCAACCATTCTGAGTGAAAGCTTAAAGTTTCAGTGAGGCAGTTACGCTCCCCTTCCGGGCGATCAACGTAAATTATTCCCCCAGAAGAAATCTCCAAGGGCTGAATGACGGATAAGGGACGAGCCATTTTATTGCCTACACCGGCCCGCCTCCGTAGCCACTTTAAAAATCGACCCTCGAATGTTAATTGAGGGATAATGTTATTCAATACTGAACCGCCATTGATTTAATTAGCCACAAGTCAAGCCGTCGATAAATATAAACGAATTTCACCATCAATATAATTGTGTAGGTAAGTAGCCGTTCTTAGGACACGAGGCGTCAAACAGAAAACTGCCCGCCATGTTCTAATAACTGGCATCCTAAATCGTTTAGCTATTCTCTGTTCTAAATGGTTTATGGGTGTAATTTTCCGCGGCTGAAAGGCGTTGTAAGTGATAATTAAAACCCCGTTACTGCAGCTGTTACTGGCGTTATTTCAGAGTTTTCATATTTCTAGCACCGCGTACAATACCATGAAAACGCGATTAAATGCATATAAAATAAAATATTAGCTATATTTAATAGGTTTCTTGTATATTATTTCGTATTGGTATTTCGCTCATACGTGTTCAGAGACGCGTGGTCGTTCCTTTAAGAGCGTGAGTGGATGCCCATTGTTACACCGCGCGTCGGGGCGTGAGCGCTGACGAGGTACAGCTGTGCTTCCTGTCATACAAACGTCTTTTCGCGGCACATGTACTCGTCTGTAGCTAGCGCACGACTCGCTTTAACTAAGGAGATCGTTCATCAAAAGTGCTGCTATTGAAACAACTGTAATACAAATATAATCTCTGGGAGACGTACATAATCCGCTTACTAAAAGGGATTTCAAAACTCGTTCCCCTGACATAATCGACACGAATTTTTCACGTATATTTCTTTCACTCGCAAATCCAATTTAATTAAGGCGAGGAACTCGCGGTTAAAATCCTATTTAAGCCGTTTTTATTACCGCCCGTCGGGCAAAGACGGTTCGCCACTGCGCTCGAAGAATTTGAGCGCTCGCGAGGATTTCTCTGGCTTTTATCTTAGCAGTTCTGAGTAGAATGGTAAGCGATCTCAATGCAAATTATGTTTTAAACTTCGATGTATGTCGGATTCGAATAGATTTGTACAACAACTGGTTTAACTTCACTTAAATAATATATACGTGAAAGATTTTTAAGAGTAAGTTGGTAATCATAAAAATATATTTTATATAGCTATATAAAATATATTTTAATAAAAATTACTAATTTCATAAAATAAAAAAGAACTATTTCTCACAGTTATTGTACATAATTATGTTGAATACTTCTAACCCGCCTATCTCATTAGATGCTAAAGCAGTGTTAAAATTTTTAGAAATTTGAGTTGTAATAATAAGTCTTGTATATCGCAGTAATAAAGAGAATATTTGCATAATATTTATAACAAATGAATTGTTTATAAAAGACTGAGTCTTTTCTCTGTTTTTTCTTCTTCATATTTAAGAGCTTTGTTCTTGTCGGTGGAGTATACGCGATCTTTCTCGATTTTTGGCCAATATCTTGACCTCCTTATAAGACATGACATTCCTTTATTAGGTCAGTGAATGCAGTTCTGGGTCTACCCGTTCCTCTCTTTTCTTTCACTTTTCCTTCTATGATGTTTTTTTATAAAGTCGTCATGTCTTATAAGGTGGTCAAACATCTTTACTCTTCTGTTCTCAATTGTTCTCAAAATGTTGCGTTCTTCTTGGACAAGGCTTTTTCTGTCTATCCTTATAAAATTTGATTTGTTTGCCGCGAGACAAGGTTTATGCCTAAAACAGCGGCTGTATATTTTGGATGAAACAAAAATAAAAGACCGAGATGGCCGCAGCGATTTACCCATCTATACCTGGGATACCGCCTAAACTACATCCCTCAAAATGAAATAACTTTTTAAAAAAGCTCGACTGGACAGTATTACTACATAGAAAATATATTGAATGGTTTGTAAAGTTTTTATTATTAGCTGTCACTACTATCTCTTCTCTTGAAACACAACAAACATATTATCCAGGATATCCAATTGTGTGAATATTTTGTTTAGTCATAGTTGTACTGCGTAACGGTCAATTAGTACTATTATAGCTCGATATTACAGTGTGATGTCCGATCCTGTTGAATTTGTGATTTTTATAAGGGATTAAATATAATGGCCATCAAAAATACTAATTGCACAGCAAAATATGGTTACTAAAATATATTATAACGAGCACCTATATGCCTCAAATCACTGCATTCTGTCTCGGAAAGGTTAGGTTATGTTAGGTTCCTTCTTAAATTCACCCAAAAATCGACTTAGTTTGATCACTTTAAATATGTTTTAGTGTGCAATTAGTATTTTTGGTAAGCATATTTTGCTGTGTAATTAGTATTTTTGATGGAACAAACCAAAAAATTGATTATAGTGTTGGCAACACATTCGGATATGATGTAAATGCTATTTTGCAAGTCACTATTTGCACAATGACATGCTACCAGAACCATAGTTTTTCTTATAACCACAGAAGCGTAGCTGCGATTAAGTTATTATTTACTATAGAGTTAGTTGGTTAATTTACGATTTATTCCATCTGAAGGGTAGTAAACCCACCCGCATACCCATCATTGTAACACATGTGCGGCCAAGTTCAGCAATGCCTATAGAAAACACCGAGTTTTGACAATCGTGAAGTCCCGGAGACAAGAACGAATTTAATCAGAAGTATGAAGGAGCAGTTTGAAAAAGATTTGGAAGGGTAAACCTATTAATATTTCTTGAAAGGTACCATCGTTATTAATATAATAAATGCGAGTATGAGTTTGTTTATTTGTTACGCATTTACACCTTGACTACTTGACCGATAATCATAAAATTTTGCATACGCGTTATCTTTCTTTCTTCCTTCTTTTGGTGTGGTTAGTGGCCAACCTGTTGTCAAAAGTTGTTCAAGCCACCCGTAGGCCACTGACATGGCTTAACGACTGCTGTCAATTTGGCAACAACCGGGACTGACTTTTTACGTGCCTTCCGAAGCATGGAGACGCTCAGATGAAATACCACTAAACGGTCACTCATCTATAGACTAACCGCACCCAATATTGCTTAACCTCGCTAATTGTTTCCGCCGATCAGTGAGAACACCAACGCTCGTAGAAGACTGCTGTGTGTGAACACGTGCAACAGGGGACCAACCACTACCTAAGATTTGATAAACCACAGATACTCGCAAAGAACGCAAGAACAGCGATTCATACCAAGAATGCTTCGCGAGGCTATTGCAATAAAAAACATCCTAATTTCAATAGAGATGATGGTTGGAATGTACCACCAGCTTGGGATACAGTAATTCAAATAGTCAAACCCAAGAAAAAGCAAAACACAGCTAGACTTCATGATACTTTGAGCTCATTCTGCGTAAATAGAAACACCAAAGAATAAATTATGTTTGGGTACCTTGGTACACTTCAGAACATTGAGACAACTACCATCTTAGTATCCCCGTGAACATGGCTACAGTAAAGCAACCGAAACGTCAGGGCAAAGTGTAAACTTAAAAATAAATAGATTTAATTGTTTTAAATAACTAAAATTGTAGTAAAGTTTAATAATAGTAGTGTTAGAGTTTTCAAAATTATGTAATAAAAGTGTTTTAAATTAAAATAAACAACGCAACAAAATCCGTATAAAGTGTTTAATTTGAATGTATAACATTCGCGTAAACATAAGACAATACTATATATTATTATGGTACACTATTTATTTAACTACCTTTCATGCAATTAAATAACTGTATAACAAAGACGTAGGTGTAAAACGTTCATAGTTAGCGAGTAAGAAGTAATGCGATTTGGAAGTAACAAACAGCCGCTCACCTCACCGTGGACCCAGGGGATGGGCTCTCTCGGATGTTTACCCTCAATTCGGAAAAGATCGCGCTAATCCCGCCTCTCCCCACGGGCCAGTTCTTGATACTCGTATGTTGGATGCCCAACTCACACAATTATGTTTCTTTTCTTGTCACATATATTCGTTTACGTTGTATTGAAAAACTAACTGCTGTTCAATATTGCCTTTAGTATGTAAATAGATTTAATTACTTAATCTAAAGAAACAAATAAAGTCTTAGATTTCACTAAATGTTATGTCTTGATTGACTAATTTTATTTTGTGCATTTTTGATTGACTGCCTTGGTGTCGTTGCGATAGTGGTAGTTCGAATGTCGGTTTGGGCAAAGTTAGGGTAGGTTTAAGCTACTAGGCTTTTCCTGTCACGAAATTCTAAGCAGCACGACGAATGGAAACTATACCAGCTAGTCGGCAATTTTTTGTGTTTTTGTTAATGTTCACGTTAAGGTAACACACGCTTTTAATTCCTTCATTGATGTCAATATACAAAACTTTTAGTTTCGGACCGCCTCCTCTAAATTAATATTCATTAGGCTTTTACTATTATTTGATATTGTCTTTTTGTTCCCAAATTTACGCATGCATTATATCATCATAATTTTGGAAAATTTGTACCTGTAAAAAAAATTATAAAGTTTTTCAAAACATTCTAAAAATGTTTTGTAAGTGGACTTGAACGACCGAGCTTGGCTACAGGCTTCTCTACCTGTTCGTCTAGGTGGGCTCGGCGTATGTAAAATTTCCGATGTTAGTTTGTCGGCGTTCTTGTCTTCGGTTCACAGCACGGAAGAATTAATCAGGAAAATTATAGCACCCACACTAGTTAATTTAGAAACTGTATAAAACTGACGCTGTTAACGCTTGGAAAATGGCTTGTACGAATTCTGTTATGTTAACCAATCTAATCTCTCAAAGACAGTGGGACTGGCCACTTAGCAACATTGTAAGAGAAAAGCTTTTTCTAAATTTTCCAATATTGCGGCGCGTGCTCGATTGCTGGCTGTGGGAGAATGGAAATCTGGTCTTTAGCCTCAGGCGCGTTTATCGTCTTATATAGGTACTATGTTGGACGATACCACTTTCCGCCTTGCCACTTGCCTACGTTTAGGTGTTTCGTGTGTTTCTCCTCATCATTGTTACTGTCAAGAAGCAGTCGATACCGTTGGACACCATGGACTCTGTTGTAACAGAAACGCGAATATCTTGCCACGCTAATCTTAATGACATAATACGTCGTACTTTTGTCATTGCTGGCGTCCCAGCTGTACTTGAACCTAATGGCTTGGTACGCGACGATGGGAAGAGATCGGACGGCTTGTCATTGCTGCCTTGGAAGATGGGCAGGCCTTTGATATGGGACATAACGTGCAACCTTTGCGCCAACATATCTTTCAAGCACCGCGGGATGTTCCGGCGCTGCTGCTGCTACGACTGCGGCAACCCTCAAACGGCGCTAATATTGTAATTTAGTCGGACATTACATTTTTAACCCGTTTGGGATGGAAACCTTAAACTCATGGGGTCCGAGCGCTCGTATTTTGTACAGAGAGCTCGCAAAACGCCTGATCGACGGTTCGCGTGATCAGAAGGTTGGTATTTTCTTAGCCCAAAGAATCAGCATTGCCATTCAACATGGCACTGCTGCTAGTCTTCAAGGTACGTTACCGGTTGACAGCGATGTTGACGAATTCTACGACGCCTAAACCACTTTTGTAAATATTATGTTTATATTTCAATTATTACTTTGTTTTTGTTAATAAGTTTGTAAGTTATGTTAGTAAGTTTGTAAGTTAAGTAGTAATTTATATTTAATATATAAGAATAATAAAATATGTGTAATGAATAATGTATATTATATGTTAATAGTCAATAAAGTTAATATAGATGTTTTATATACATGTATATTAAGTAACTGATTGCCAGATGTTTTTACTTTATAAATGTAAACCGAGAACAACTAACTCCTATCATACTAGCTTTGCTTAGTAATTATATTAGAATAAGTTGCAAATTGTACAACCGTATCATGTATATTATTAAGATGTAAATTAACGATAAGCATTTATCAACATCGTACATAATATGAATAAAATTATTTATTTTTAACATTAATTGGCTCTGCTTGTTATATCAGGGACTTAAAATCATAACTGGCAAAATACGGGTGTAAACGCTTCTGCTCACTAATTGGAGATAGAGGCGTAAGACTATTTATGTAGTTAAGTAACATGTTTCTTAATCCAGTGCGTAATAACTTAAACCGTTATATCATCTGTGATAACATGAATTAACTTTACGAAAATATATGAAGTTTTATAACGTTTTCTTTGTTACAAAAACTTAAATCTATACCCGATCATAATAAAATAAGCCAGAATATCGTAAACTTAATTTAACGTTAACCCTTTTAATGCTTGTATCGGTATAATTATATGGCTTCGTACTCGTGTACTCGTGAACGGGTGCTACTTGTGGTGACTGGTCAGTTTTGCTATTGATGATTTTGGTAACAAATTGTTACAAACCTCAATAGCCCAGTTTTTATATTGAACAATAATAGAGATGAGGCTATTTTAGATACTATTAAATATGCTTATATTCTATTTCTTTAGCTATTGCTTGTTGTTCTAAGTAGTCAGTGATGTATAATAATACCGGTCCTATATTAAACAGTCCCACTGCTGGGCACGGGCCTCTTCTCCCTGTGATAAGGGTTAAGCTGTGATCCATCACTCAGCCATAATCATCGCTGGCCCAGTGCGGGTTGGCAGACATCACATATATTTGAGAACATTATAAAGAACTCTCAGATTTTGTCACGATGTTTACCTTCACCGTTAAAGCGAGCAATAATTAATACGCACATAACTTTGAGAAGTTAGATATGCGCGTCTTGGGATCGAATTCGAGACATCGGCATGGCAGTCGAACGGTCTCTCACTAGGCTATCGCTGCTTATTCATTATTATTAGCATTATTATTATTCAGCGATGTAATGGTTATAAATTAAATAATGCCTATTTAATAGTAAACTTTGTGATTAAAATGAGCGGCAATTGTTTTTTAAACAAACGGAACGTACTCTTTCAATCGGTTAAATATTGCATTAAACAGCTGCACATTAAAAAGCTGTGAAAGATTTGGTGTTCGCGAAGCAATCGTAAGATTTTGAACGGAGGCCAAACGTAGCTTCGGTAATGATCCGAGAGTGCATGCATAATTTACCCGCAAAGAGCTTGTTTTGTAATGTTATTAGTTCGTAATCTCGCCGGAAAACGGCTAACAACATTATTTTGCGCCAGCTAAAATATTAAAATAATTTATTTTCAACAGAGCTAAGGATATGTAAGGTATCGTTACATTTGTAATTGAAACAACATGATTTCTCATTTTGCTATTACAGAAGCAATCTACCAGTTTATGATTGCAATTTAACATTAATATATTTTGTGAAGTAACGTTATGACGATATTCGCCGGAAGGGTTAGTTAGTGGTGTAATAGGCGCACATTTCGCTGACTATATTTAGGTCTTAGTTTTCACATTCTAAAGTTAGGTTAGCATTTGAGGATATTGACATCCTATTTGAGGACACTTAAAATCACAGTACCGGCTGTTATAAAGATTTATAATAACGAATGGCTGTAGTAGAAACATATTTATGATTGTTTTACGTCACACTACTCTTAGAGACAAAGAGACGTGTGATGGTTGTGTAAACTTCGAAGTTGGCGGTCCTGTATGAACTTTTTTATCTGAAGGTCTTCTGAAGTCTAATATAAACTAATAATAATCACCAATGTGATCGACAAGTTACGACTAAAAATCAAGATCTTAGACTTAGGTGAGTAGAACGAAAATGCTCGCATTAAAATGTATTTGTTTTTTTACAAAGATAATTAATTTTACTGTAATAAAACATGCGACAAGCTAAATGATGATTACGCTATAGTCACATATAAAAATGTTTAATATATTAAATAGCTTGGATATTACAATAATAAAACGTTCGCTATAATCCAGTAGAAGCGATGAGCGAGATATAACTTTGAGTGGAGCCGGTCTGACTTTGCAATGATAATTTAATCACATTGTAAGTGAGTCGACGACTCTTATTATTGTCTCGAAGGTAGCAATAAATTTGCTTGATTATGTAACGTGAAGGATTATTCTCCATTTTATTTTATAGCGCGTGCTATTTTATTACTTTTAATAGCTTTTAGTCGATTAAATTATCTATTGGTTTAGATACATTTTAGCACTAAGTTATTAAGATAAATTTACTCGTTTATGTTTTTATTCATTCATCAGTGAAAAGCCAGTATTTTAAATTTATTAATTGATCTATATTTTAATACGTGATAAGAACATTCTGTCCGCTTTTAAAAGAAACAAAAACGAAAGAGTATGAGATAAAGTGCAGTTAAGGTTTATAAGGAAAAGGAATGGAGGTAGTGAAAATATGTATTTCTTTTTATTAAATTAATTGTGATCGAATTTTGATAATTGGGCGAGCACTAGTTATAAGAAATGCTTCAATATTTTTATGTAGGTAATTTCGCAAAATATTATGTATTTATCTATCTCGCGCTCTAACTGTGAATGAATACATAGGATATCTATATAATTACGTCTGCAAGTACTACATAATGTATACGACGGTATTTGAACTTTGCCAACTTGCACTTGGCAGCGTCGTAGCCTAACCTTCTCTCAATCAGAAAAGAGACTCGTGCCACAGAATACGTAATTGTCCGTGCCCAGTAGTGGAACCGTTTATTACCAAATGTGTAGTTTTAACAGATCACCAAAGAGTAAAATAATGATGTATGAAAGATCTGTAATTGTTTTATGGTATCTTTATTTTTACTTATATACTTATAAATGTGATTAATGATTTGTGGTTTGTTACTCAATGATGAGTTAGCCAATAAATGGATGTAGATGGTACTCGATACACAGGCTGACCATGTCCTGGATTAACCCATAGGATATTCTGGTATGAGTTTTTTTATGGGTTTCGCGGCAAATGCTGCAGGTAAAATAAGTGCTTAAGCATTTAAAAACCATCTTATTTATATGGTATTAAAACTACATAAATAAAAGTAAAGTAAGATGACATGTTCGTTTTTTATCTGTAACTGTTGTCAATAGCTATAACGCTAGACGTACTTGATTTACAAGCTGAAGTATTAGAACTTCTGTAAATAACAGATATATTTGTTTTAAAGTTTTATTACAGATTTTCAATTTATTAAAAAATATTAAAATAATATATCGCCGTACTAAATTATTCACGTTACCCCTAAGATATAGAATTAAAGCCTAGCTGTTTATGATCATTTACATCTAATATTAATAAACAGGCATTAAAAACATATCGCGGCCATAACATATTATCATACTTAATCAATCGTGATACCCCTCTGTCAATCAATATATAATCAATGAATGCCAAATAAGTTCTAAGTACAAATCAACACAGTGCATCGGAATCTCAAAGCCGCATTTGACAAGGGCGGTTATAAAGGGAATGATTAACCCTAGGCAGACGGTAATCACGTGTCTAAACATATTACTCCCGGCGCAGCGGCGCGGGCGGGCGCGGTGCGACGCGATGCGGCGCGGCGAGTCAACACAGCGCAGAGATGCGAGCCTCGTATTCAGTGCCACGCATTGCAACTGTCGACGATTTGCACTAGCTAAGCACACAAGTACTGTCTACTCAACAGTTGTGAACTCATACAACGCTCTCTATCTACGGTTGCACTATTTTAACGTGCTAATAGGACGACGTGTTTCTTATACTCATCGATGTAGAGCTATGCTATGCTAAATTGTGTCGTTCTATCAGTTGTTGTATAGAAAATCTTTAAAAATAATTTGATAGGTAAGCTATTTGACAGGAAATTCAAAGATTTATTTTTTGGTCTTTTCCATTGATATACCCATGTAGCTTTACTGTACACATCACTACGGAATAAAATTTCAAGACCTGTTATAGAGGATAATATTTTGTTATTCTTTTATCTCGTAAGTGTGATTACGTGCAATAAGCCAAGGTAGCCCAATGATTCAGACATGTGATTCATGATCTCTCGGACTCGGAACTTAGCTGGAGTGTACTACCACTAGGTTACTACAGCTGAAATGCTAAATGCAAAAAAAAATGGATTTTAATGTATTAAATACATTTTTAAATCAAATTTTAGGAATAAACTGGGCCTTCTATTATCCCAAACAGAATTATTTCTTATGAAAATACTTTAATTTCTTTACATATAGCAAAACATAAAGAAATTCAAAATAAATTTTCTTAATCTTTTGCTAGTTTCAGCCACAATGTTCCTACAATTCTACCTATAACTTCAGCCCAGCATTCCGAACTATTTGCACTTAATTTTCCATTCAATATTCTCCATTCATTCTTATAATAATATAGATGTTAAGTGAACATAAAGTAGGTGTGGGTGTTCAAAATAGACGAGTCGTGAAAAGATCGCGAATGAACTACGAAGGAACTTTTTTCCGAATCGATTGTTTTCCATTTGCTTCGAACTCTTTTGTTAATGAAGTAAAACTTTTAATGCACACTAGTTGCCACCGTTTATTATTGATTTTTATATTGTTTGGTTGCCTACAAGAGGAATGGTTATAAAATATGGAGTGAATGGAGAACAATGTTGAAAAATCATGAAGGTAGGTGTTGCTGCTTACAAATAAAATGATTTAGGTAGAATTACTTACATCATGATGTATTAAATAAGTGTAAGTGGCTATTTCATCACTGTTAGGGAATTTGATACCCACGCTGAACATAAAATTATGTGGATACACGACTCAAATATTTTTCAAATTCTTGCATGACGTGCACACTACCATTAGAGTCACTGCCTCTAATGGTAGTGTTACTGGATCCATAATAATAGGCTCTTATAGCTTTAACTTTAAAATATATTTAAATTAAATATGAAAATAGTTTTATAACTAATTTAATTTATAATACATTATATTGTTTTATGTTTACGCGAATGTTATACATTGAAATTAAACACTTTATACGGATTTTATCGCGTTGTTTATTTTACTTTAAACACTGGTATTACATAATTTTGAAAACTCTAAGAAAATATATAGCTTAAACAATAGTAAAATTTCAATAATAGTAGTGCTATTATTGAAATTTTACTATTGTTTAAGCTATATATTTTCTAATTAAAACAATTTATATTTGAGTTTACAATACATTTTTGAAAGCACATGATTTCGGTATCACCTAATTTTAGATAAATCAAAGGTTCACAATTTGCCAAGTGTGGTTTCTTAGGTCCCACGTAGTCGGAGGCGTGACTTTTGCCATCCACTGGGCACATTTCCGGTCTCTGTGCTGCCACTAAAATTTTTTTAACAGGAAATAATCACTCGCTCCGCGAATTGAATTGAATCCGAAATCTTATGCACAGCAGTTCCATTCAGTACTGCTGCTCCGCTGAGATAGCAATTTTTGATAGTCCCTATAAAGTCATTTCGCAGCTCTATAGTATTCTGAACTCGTACCGTTAATTACAAACAGAATGGTACGATGCGATAATATCACACACAAAAGAGGTTAGTTAGGGAGATTGCTTAATTAGGGAAGTTAATTGTTACTCCGTCACAGCTCATTCTTGTAACTTTCGAGACAAGTTGCAGCTTTGTTTTACCTTTATTTTGTATAATTGTAGCTTTGGTTTTAAATGCATAGGCATCAGTCTATATAAAAGATCATAAAGAAATGGCGTACATATTTTCCTATTTCCACCGGATACCTCAAGGTTCTTAGATTTTGGGCCCTTGGAATAAGTTTGCGGTTTGCGCTTTTACTTAAGAGTAATTGTTTGGTCCCTGTAGTCAATGCCCGGATAGATCACTACCAATAACACCTTATTGTTCATCCTGAGAATATTATAAATGCGGATGTGAGTTTGTTTGTTTGTTACGATTTCACGCCCTAACTACCCATCAAGAGTACTGAAAATGATATAGAGTGGCTTTTATACAAAAAAAGTTACCTACTGTTCTTGAGCGAGTGAAACCGCGGCCAAAAGCTAGTAAAATATATGCTCAAACTATAATACCAACTAGCGATACAGTCTTAACAATGTTATTATTATTGCATCTTTACAATCGAATTACGTCCAAAGAAAGAACAAATACCGCGTTCCAAGCGCCTCATACAACACAATGTAACCTGAAAAGTTACCATAATCAGGCGGGACACGGTTAAGATTGCTTTACCAAGTGCATTAGCCTCGAGACAATTGAATTAAAACAAAGATATCCAACGAGCTGGCATTGTACCAATTAAATATACCCACTATTGAGTTACCACCATACAATTTACGTTTCTAGCTGAAAATGACTTTATAGTCTATTCAGGCTATCGGCAGCTTTTTAATGTACTCTGACCGGTTTAATTGTTCAGCCAAACATGGCTTGAGGGTCGGCTGTTAACCCTGCTAGCGGGCCGCCGATCGACCGCGTAATAACTCGGCAAACTGTTTGCTCCATTTGATAGTGTGCCCGACAATTATCATTTTCATAGGCACGCTTAGAATGGAAAATGTAAATTTCTTAATTGTAACTCGCTTATTAAGTGGAGTGTATTTTTGGGTTGTAGTTTCTTAGGTCGCACGTATTTGTCGTATTGTATAATAAATATTACGCAGAGCTAGGCGGCAGAATTTATTTTTCTTAGCAATCGCTGAACGGTAGTCAAGTAGCATAAGTTCGCGCTATGTTTACTTCATGTCGGCCTCGATGGCGTAGTGGTCAGTGTAACCGACTGCCACACCTGAGGTCGCGGGTTCGATTCCCGTACAAGTCTAACATTTGTGTGCATGAACATGGATGTTTCTATGTATAATATTTAAGTATTTATAAAAAAGTATATATGTATGTTTATCCATTGTCTAGTACCTATAGTACAAGCTCTGCTTAGTTTGGGCTAGATGGTGTTGTGTGTATGTGATAGAAAAATAATATAACTTATCTGAGGTGCTATTACTGGTGCGGGCAAAAATTATTGGGATTTTCTGTAAGGAAAATCTGAATAGCAGCACAAATATCTTTACAAACTTTCAATCGTTTAATATAAGTATGATTATGCGACATTAAATTGTAGTAATATTTTGTAAATAAAATATAACATATTAAAAATAGAACTGCCCTGTTTATTCAGTATGACGCGTTATCGCATGTGAAGTGAATTTTCCATTATAATACTATAGTGTGTAAATCCACGCGCTTGTTTTCATTCCAGTTCTGAGGGGCGACAGGTTTAACGGAAGCTCGGCTCCGGAGGTCTCCCGTGTCGTGTGCAGGTAATAAATCGTCGCCTAGCATCACTTTTTACTAACGAGACAAGGTGTCGTGTACCTGCTTGCAAACATATTCAAGTAACGATTGTTAGCCGCGCGTCGACGTACGTTTTTACACAGAACCAAACGTTTTTTAGTCCGAGTTGATGGCTCGGTCGGAATGTTTTCGTCCGATTTCGGGAAATGGAGATTTTTCAGCGCGGTTCAGTAGGCGCCGTGTCGTACAACTGCACCGATGACAATAAATATCGGACGCGGCGAGCCGTGAAATCGAATAGGCTCCGTCTGTGAGCGCTTTACAATCAGCAGCCGCCTGTCGCGCGCCTCCGCCCGCACCGCCATAACTTACTGACGTTACCATGCATAAAAACTTATTTTAAATCTATTACCTCCATTCAATTAAATCGAATTAGTTGAACAGTCAATTATTGATACGTAATAAACGTTTATGATATTGTAATCCCCTTCTACGATTTATATTATTATGGTTAATATATACTTACTATCTAAATAGAACATTTAAGAGATTGCGAAACTATGCAATAGATTAGCTGTATTGTCGTACAGCTAGCTGTGTTGGTTTTTATAGATCAAATAAATAATTAACGGTCATTAGACATTAACCCCTCGCGCGGCAAGAACGACATTCTAAATATCTTAATAATACATTTTAAACATTCGCACGCAGAGTGCCGGAGTAATTTGCGGTTGTAATGTTCCCCGCCACCCCCTCTCGTGTCCCCTGACGCGTGTTCGATTAGAGTACAAGTAATTCCGGAAAGGAAATTGAAATCTTAAAGCAATACCCCACGGACTTTATGTTCCTACCACTGTTCTGAATGAAGAATAAAATGAAAAACAAACAGAGACAAACTCCGTCTTTATACAAAGTCTGTATTCAGGCGAGCGCGACACATTTATACGTAAAGTAATCGTAACGTTTTTGCTTTGGAATGTTAGAGCGTATTTTAGTTAGGAACTAATTATTACAGTTTCTAATTCCAATGTTTGAATACGGCTCTTTCAGCGTTGGTACTTTAGAGCTGCATTCACAAACAGCGGTGGAGTAATCGGGTGTGGAGTAATGAACACGAGCCCGGGGCCCAGGAGTTTAATTTTCCTCTTCCGCGCGGCTGTCCCGGCCGGCCCGCGCTCATTAATGCTGCGACAATACCTCGCGCCTCATCATTTCCACCGAACGCCGCGCCGCACCGCACCGCGCCGCATCGCGATGCAACGCCTTCGTCCTCATATCGAACAATGCGTTCAACTTTCTATGGACATTGTTTATATGTACCGATTGTAGCGCACTGTTATGATTAATGGTGTTAGAATATGGGGAAATGACGCACTCATTTATACTTTACAGTTGAAATATCGTGACTTGGATCTACATATTATATTGGTACGTTAAAGATTTTCTCTAGAGTAGTTTGCTGCTGGCAATGAACAAACACTGCAATACAAAAGGGTTTTAAAAAAAAAGTTACTCGGATACTTTACCCACCTTATATCACTTTTTCTATCCTATTCAAATTTCTATGTCGTGCCAGCTATTGTTTTTTTATCAGAAATATATTTTAAATAAGCATCGATTTTCGACAAGCATTTGACTTCGAGTGCTTTTAATTTTCTTATTACACCAAGTTAGCCCACTTGGCTTTGCCTAAATATTATAAAACCGGTGACATATTTTAAAAGAAGAAGAATATGCGCCTCTTCTTTATACGATACTCATAGATATACAGAATGTCCGGTAATTAATGGATAACCTGGAAATGTCTTATAGTGGAACTGATGACCGTTTAGAAAAAAATATTTTTTTTTTATCCTAACTACTACCTGAGGTATGTTTTTTTTTTTTATTACCATGTATGTATAACTTTCTTGTATACTACGACCATAAATGAATGAAATCCATCTGTTTTTTGTTGTTTTATTATTAAACACTAATTATGCTAATAGATAGACAGACAAAAGTATACTATGCTATAATAGATTGCACTTTTTAATATATATTTTTCAATTATTTTATTATTTTTTATTTTCATTTGTTCTGAACGGCCTTCAGTTCTACTATAAGACATTTCAAGGTCATCCATTAATTACCGGACACCCTGTATAAGTGCAAATACGTAAGAAAACGTTTAACGATTTTTCCTACACAATTATACAATTGATTAACACAGATGTTTATGCTTAAGTATATGACTAAACCCATTATAAATATACTTAAATACCAGTTAAACTCGGCAAACACTGCCATACAGATAAGTTTGTAGCCCTTCCTTATATGGAGAGAGCCAGCGCGCAGCGGTGCGACGCGTACGGCGACGACTACGTGCGACTTGTACCGCACAAATACTATTGACCACTATAATAGCCGATATCTGAGTGGGATTGCGACATTAGTCTCATGAATGAATCATCGCGACCGCGTCCCGAGACCCCGGCGGTCGTATTGGATTAGCACGAATTATTCCGAAAGGGAAATTGAAAAGCTAAAGCGATGCCCTGAGGACTTGCTCTTTCTGTTATTTGCGGGTACTCGCAGACGTTGCGAGTGGAATAAACAACTACATCTACTGTACCGTGCCGTATTAACGTTTGATATTGATATTATTGGCTTGTTCGACGACTTGTTTATGTCTACGTACAAAGGACTGTGACTTAATGAGGTCTGTGTCTCTCATTCATTATGTTTATAATATTGAGAATCCCACGTAGTAAGATCATAATATCGAGTTAGTTTGTTTCTTATTAAAACTAGGTCCTACTTGCTGCTTCACTCGGGTAAAACCTACTTAAATTCACACTCATAATTAAAACTACTATAAGTGTTAATCTAGGGTATCGTCTATCTGTTTGTCAAGTTTTATACAAATCCGTTAAAAGGTTTTTGTTTAATTGAGTAACCAGCATGCAGGTATCCAAACATCTTCACAAACTTTTACATTCATAATATTAATAGAAAGTATAATACTACCATTAGAATTGGTAAGTGAAAATAATAAGTAATGAATAAGTCTTACTGATTTATGTAAGTGGGTTTTCCACTAAGACTATTTGCAGTTTGGAGTCAGTATTACTTTATATGATAAAATATTATTCATACTGACCGCTCCTTAGTTCGCGATTAAAATATCGTATGTTCTACACAGTGGTAAAAATTTGGAATCGCACAGGTATGTGGTTGCACTGTCACCCAAAACGAAAGTAGTGAGTTAGATCACTGGAGTGGACGAAAATGCCATGATTCACATATAATTGAACTAAGTTTTGGTTTGCCTTGTGTCTTGTTGTTTGAATATTAGTAAACTCTTCTTGATACAATAAAGGATATTTGCGGGATTCGACTTACAAGAAAATGTGAAATAAAATTATTTTGCCGGATATTTTATAGACACTAAATATTGAAACCTGTCTGATCAAACATAAAATTAAATGTTCAAAATTATGACTCTTTTTACATTATATTTGTATTCATGAAATTATATCAAATATGTAGTCACTTTTTTTAGAATATAAAGAAACAAAAAATATCTGTTACTTAATTATTGTGTTGATTTATAGACCGATTTATACTATGTCCTTACAATATAAACATTGAGTGATATCGCAGAAAGAAATAAATTTTAGTATAAAATTCTAAGGATTTCATTTAAGTACAATGTTACTTGAGAATAGAATTCCAATAGTAAATAATGATTCTACGTTTCTCGGATTTTACACGTTGTTTGAATAATACTTCTTTTTTATGGACGATTCTACATTAATAGCGTTTTTGTTAGCTCCTCAGACTATGCTAAATACTTATATTATTAGGAGAATTCCGTCATTAGTGCAAAGTGTTCAAATACGACGAGTATTTCATTTGTATATAATATACAACATTGCCTAGGATCATGGCATAGGTGCTAATTACCTATGCCATGATTCTAGGACAATATATGTAGTTGTACTCGAAGAAACGGTAAAATCGATTACATAAGGCTTTTAATTATATTATACTTTCTTTTACAACCACGTAAACAATTTTCAACTATTGAGCTACAGCGGCACACGGGCGGCTAAACACAATAGCTTTACAATTAAGTCTTTTCAACAATCGACAGATAAATAACATAAAGGTGGGTGTACACTATACATTACGCGAGCCGAGTCAACCAGGCGCGGACCCATTGTGTTCGTGGCGTTAAGAAACACAACCTACAACAAACATTATCCTCGAACATAGTTTACCAAAGTAAGCTCGTGATTCACAATGAGTCTACATTTGGGTGTCTAAGATTCAATTTAAATGCCTGATGCCTAAACCATTGGAAGTGCTACACTAATGATCTTTTTTACAATAATATATTTAACGTACCTTCTCAAATGCGACTTAAATAATTCTAATAGCACAGCATTCATATAACTCTTATGGAATATATGTATAGGCGTAATTGTCCAGAGCATTCCGCTAATAATCTAAAGTTGTAATTGTACCCAAACATAACTTGTCCCCAATTATAATATGACAAGGTGTTTGTTTAGTAATATTAGCCATGAGGAAGGAAACTATTTGCAGTTAATTAAACGTATTGTGCGCCACATTATTTCCTTTGTCTTCAAATCTAGTTGTAAACAGTAAGTAGTCGTGGACGGGTCCGGTCTGTAATCCGGCCTTAATTACCAGTTGGTTGAGCGTGGTACTACAGTGACACACAGGACAGAATACAAACCAGCACGCTGGTCCAAAAACGGTATAACGACTCAGATTTAGTTCAAAGTCAAAGTCAAAAATCTTTATTGCTTGGATACGTCAATTAACTTCTATATTCATTATAAATTATTATGATAAAATAAAACGTCAATAAAAATTAAGCAATAACAATATTCTTGTTTGAGATGAAGAACTCTAATGAGAAGAAGCAGGCAAGAAAGTCATTTAACAATGAATTTCTTGCCTGCTCCTTCTAAAGAATAGCTTCTGTTCAGTTAAATATTACATAAACTTGTCTACTTTATGCAATATCATACATATATGTGCCATTGTTGTTTCCAAACAATAAGGCGTTAGTATAAATTAGTTAATAAGGGAATTAGTAAGTTAGTAGAAAAACTGTGGTGCAGATATATTTATGTTTTCGACATTGCTCTGAAGGTGTTTGTACAAAACGGCGACGCAGGTATCGGGAGTGGGCGACATGCGCAAGTTACTCGGGCGCGTTACATGCACGAATAAATCGTACGGGTTACTTGCGCGGGTAGATCGCGTCGTTTGTTTAAGTATATGATACATACAGCCCGAGCGAGTGCTTTGATTACCTGCGTCGTATACAATAACCATGAAAATGAATGAACTAATAATGACACTCATTTCTAATACGATTTTATATATATATATATAGTAGTATAGTAGATAATTAATATGACGACCAATACACACACACGGACGTAAGTGTATTGCTCGTCATATTAACTGCAGAGTAAACGCAATGGAAAATCTATTGCGTGAGCTTCTTGAGATCACTCCTTACCGCGGTGGTATTTAAAGGGTTAAAACAATCATGATTCTATTTTAAGCGTTTATTCGTGTTCATCTATGCAATAGTGTTGTGTTGTTCATCTATACATTGTATAATGTGCCGTGTTGGTTGTAATAGTTCTGATAAAATGCGATAGATGGCATGCAGAATTGCTATGGGACATCGCTACGTGATACCTAAAGGTGCTAATAGACTTGAGCATTCACTTGTAATGCACATTCAAGTGAATGTTACATTACGGAAAAAATAAGAGAAGCGTTTTACCGAGCATTCTAGCGAAAGGACAGTAAAATTGCGTCGAGGTTTTCGCTGAGCATGAGCAAGTCTGACATCTTCGTGAAGAATATTTTTTGACGAGTATTGAATAGCTAGAATGATAGAAAATATTCGTAGCAATGTTTGGCTCTGTTCGTTGTTCAGTTCTGCGAAAAAAACTGCGAAGGCTCGGTGTGTTGTTACAAGTGAATGCTTAAGTCTATCAGCACCATAATGTGTTACATTGCCTAGATTGTCTTTTTCCTATAAGTACTAACCTAATTTAGCTCGACGCGTTCTCGTTTAATATGTGAGGTTTGTAATGTCGTTAGTTGCTTTTTATGCCGTGTGTATGGCTTGTCGAACGTGTTGGCGTGTACCTTTTGTGTCCCAGTAATGTAACGGACTAACGTGTACCGCATACGATCTGGCTTTTATCACGATCTAACCAGGACTCCTGCGAACTGACCCGCCAATTTCGTCTCGCATTCATAATTACTTAACAAATTATACTGATAGGGATTTCAGAATGTTTAAGTTAAATACATACTTAAAATGTATTTAATTATTTCGGGCATTTGTCGTGTACAGTATAGTGCTGCTTGCAATTGCAACAAATGTGTTTTGGAACTGAATTGTGTTGTTTGCAAATCTGTGTTTTCATTTGTTGTATATTATGATTGTTTTAAGTACTATATACAGGTGTCCGGTAATTAATGGATAACCTTGAAATATCTTATAGAAGAACCGTTCAGAAAAATGAAAAAATAAATGAGAAAATTAAAAAAATATATTAGAAAGTGCAAGCTATTATAGCATAGCATACTTTTGACTGTCTATCTATTAGTATAATTAGTGTTTTATAATAAAACAACAAAAAACCAATGGATTTCATTCATTTATGGTCGTAGTATACAAGAAAGTTATACATGGTAACTAAAAAAAAAAAAACATATCTCAGGTAATAGTAAGGATAGATTTTTTTCTTTTCTTTTTTTCTGAACGGCCATCAATTCCACTATAAGACATTTCCAGGTTATACTTTAATTACCGGACATCCTGTATATATGTAGACGTGACATCTCTCTATAAGGGTCCTACAGGCCGAATTTCGGCCACGGTAGTCAATCTTAACAGAAAATGCACAATTGTGACTGCACGAATGTTGTAGTGGTTTAAGTGTTCGCCTCGCCACTGATACCGCACTGATTGTTGTGACTTTGAATCCCACACAGGACAAAAATTTGTGTGATCCACAGATGGTTGTTCTGAACCTGGATGTTCTTTGTGTCCGTTGTTTGAATGCTTGTAAAGTCCCCCGCAATACAGGACCTATTGCTAGTGCGGCAGTTGTCTTACTTAAATATTAAAAGAAATAGTGTGTGTGCTAACACAAGTGCGAAGTAACATCTATCTTAATCGAGTTAGTACATACCCTTACTTAATGAAATTAATGTGGCTTTATGATATTTGGTTTTTGCTTCTGTCAGCTAGCGGGCGATCGACGTGATTTTTTGCATAGCAACAGTTTGTGGACCGGAAAGTGATATAAGTTTTTATTTCACAGCAATACATGGTTCCTGCGGTATGTTAATTTTGGAACTAGTGGAGCGAATCCGCGAGTAAAAACTGGTAATAGTAACGAAAAATATAATTCTCATTCTAGGAGCTAATTACTGTTTACTATTATCTGTTTATACTTTATACTACCTTACGGATATGCACGGGCCTCATCTCAGTATAAGTAAGCGTAGGCAATAGTACTCTAAGCTGACCTAGTGTGCGTTGGCAGTCTTCACAGTTCTTCGAGATCGTCATTATGTAGAGCTGTCAGAAATGCAGATTGCCTTACGATGTTTATTTATTTATTTTTATTTATATAAATTAAGTGTCACTAAATAACTATTTAATATGCACATAGCTTCAAAAAGTAAGAGGTCCGTGCCGATAGAACCAGAGACTTGAGTGACAATCTAAAGATCGGAGACTCTACCTTTGCATTCACTGCTTTAAAAATAATTTATTTTTATCGGTCAAGTCTTAGAATACGAGACATACTTAAAATCGATTGTGCCTGGCTACCGGTGTGCCGCTGCGACTCAATAGGTTAATTATAAATATATACTTTTAGAGAATTTTAATAGATAGGTCTTAATTATGTACATAAACATAATTAAGACCTATCTATTAAAATTCTCTTCACGGTGTACTGCAATGGGCTCGCCTTCTATCAAGTGAGAAGAACTAAAGGCATAACTTATAGCCATAACACCTAGAATAATACACCTCTGCCTACTCCTTCGAGGACATAGGCTTAAACCTATATGTGTATGTGTTACGGGTAATGCTAAAAGAACAAGTAAACTTAGGTTTACCTGGGTTTACTTAGTATTACCCAAGCTCTTTGGGTAAAGTTCGAAAATTCAATCTAATTCAATTTGTATTCTACTTTTACCCGTTTATACCTAGGTCTATCCAAGATAGGCTGGTTGATGTTAGGTATCGCGTCATTTTGATCACGTGGCAAAAATGCGGGAACGCACCACTGGCAGCGGCGCGGGGCAGAAAACGATAATTCATTTCTTGTTTGTTTAATATTAAATAAAAACTATTATTGCACTTGTTTTTTCCCCTCCTATTAGGAATACCTAACATTACCTAGCCAGTGTTAGGTAGGCCGAGGTGTGAACGGGTAAACACCGAATACAAATAGAGTTTGATTGAATTTTCGAACTTTACCCAAAGAGCTTGGATAGTACTAATTAAACCCGAGTAAACCTAAGTTTACTTGTTCTTCTAGCATTACCCGTAACGTATGTATGTATTAAACACTCAGGCGTGCTAAATAATAAATAAATTATGTATCACAAGGGATTTTACAAACATTGAAACTACGGGCACGTTAAACACCTCAATTTTCTGTCCTAACCTGGGATCAAACCCACAACACCGCGCAGTGGCTTAAACTATTACACCATCTGTGCAATCAAACTTTGTAGTACTTATGTATCCATAAACTCGCAATGTTTACCTTGAGTTTCCTTTGAGTTTAATAAACGATGTCGGTAAGAACTTTGAAATAATTAACAAGCAATCTCAAGAGTATATTACAGGGGCAGTTTCCCACGGTCGCGGCGCTAATCCCTCTCTAATTGGTGGTCAGATGGCTATTGGACTTGAAACGGCAAAGCCAATGCAATTACGGAGACAAAGGATTTATTCCATAGTAAATAATTATATTTATCTTATTAGAGTGGTGTCTGTCTTAAGTACATTAGAATTAGTAGTTGACTGCGGAGATGGCGTACTTATCGTAGCGGCACACCAGCGGCCAGATACAATTGGTTTTCGATTATATCTGGTAGTCTAACAATTGACATGTTAAGTGGTTGTTTCGCTACTGTGCGTCGAATGTTGTGGGTTCGGCTCCACACGGGAAAATTGTGTGATTCCCGAATAGCTGTACGTTTTTTTAAAACAATCCTGAAGCGCATATATTATTTATAATAGAAAGGTGTGAATTTATATAAGGAACGTAACATGATTTCGATATAAAGACCTGTTAACTTAAAAGTGAATGAGTACTTATATCATAAAATAAAATGAAAACCACAACGGTGAGGATTTTCGACAGCTATGCAAGAGGTGTCTGGGTCAGACAATGTGATACTAAGCAATTTTTAGTAACAGTATGGAGTCTGCTACTGTGCCCAATGGACGACAATAGGCTCGGTGTCTTTTACGTAGGACCTAAAATTATAGTTTGCGAAATGTGGGTGTAGTATGCACATGCTGCTTTGGAGATATTGGCGAGAAAGTATGTACGGATGTTTATATTATCTTATCTTATCTTATCTTATAAGATAAGAGCAGCGATATCTCAGTGGGGAGACCAATAGACTGCAATGCAGAGGGTCTCGGTTTCGAACCCACGTCGCGCACCTCTGACTTTCAGAAGTTATATGACTTTTCGAAATTATGTGCGTATTGATTGACAATTATCGCCTGCTCCGTGCCTCGGAGAGCACGTTAAGCTGTCGGTCCCGACTGCCATGAACATCTATGGCAGTCGTTATTGGGGAAGTCGACACAAAAGATCCCACTGGGTCGAAGTGTCGCCGGTCTGTACTGACTGGCCCCCACACAAGATAAGATAAGATCTTATAAGATAAAATGTTTATATTAACTTTTTAAACTACCTGATTACACGTAAAAATTGTTTGAAATAAACAAATGTTCAATACAGTATTTTTTTCAGCTACGTCTCTATCTTCGGAATATCATTATATTTAACTTTGATGACAGTCGCTTCATGGAAACACTTACATACATTTAAACTAGTCTGTTTAAAGTAGAAAGACAAAGCCAATACATTGAGTATATTAGTTATACCAGGAAAAAAAATACTTTTACCTTATATTTAAAATCTGTGTAATATTTGAACTAGTGCACCAATTATTACGTCATATTGATGCCACATAATTGTTTTATCGGTACAGTTATTCATTATATTCAAGTATGTGATGCTGCGGTCAAAGGATTAACAATAAAATGGTTTTTAAACATACGTATACATATAAATAAGTATTTCCTCTTTACCGAAGCCGGTTAATAATAGAAACAAAGAAGAAAAGTAAAAGAATGATTGATAGTATCCCAGACATATTTCCAAACAACTTGTAAAAGAACCATTGATATTATAAATCGAAGTAGAAACAACATTCCCGACACAATATAATCTGAAGTAAAGTCATCTTCGACATGAAAGAAATACATCGAAATTCTTTAAGGGGAAATATTACTTTGCAATCGCAAAATTCCTTGCTGAAACAACTCTCGGGGAGGTAACGTTCATTTCGACAAAAGACGAGCAATATTCCGTGCACAAAGGAAAGCACCCGATATATTCAATGCAGTGACACAAGAAATGGCGGCACAAAGCGGTAACAAAGCTCATATTGAGAGTTACATCTCGCCACGACGCGCGACGCCGCCGCGCCGCGCCGGCGTCCGCCGCTCGTCGCCGTGCCGTGCCCAGGATGAGCTGCCCAATGCCCGTAACACCTTTTCTTTTACTAATTATAAATTATAGTTTTAAACAAATTTTATTGATAATTACATTTCACTAATTGTTTTTTCAATTCTCTCAATTTTAAACTGTTATGCTTTACTACGCCATGTATTGAAATAAATAAATAAAATGTAAGTTTGTGTTTATAAAATGAAAAGACATATATAGATTTCGCATTTAATTGTAGTTTATGTGTTGTGTCATACGGGGCACAAAATGTCATCTATAGATACTTGCGATGGTGCGTAAATTATCTTCAGAAAAATTCCTTTTTACAAGTTTAACCACATATTCAGTTATACTCTTTGTTATACTCCTGTCACGATCACTCAAAAGTCACAGTAGCAGGTTATTGTCAGCTAGGATCTACGCTTCAGATATAAAACATAAGTAAAGGTTAAATAAACAATCTCCTTTTTATTATTATGTTATTCTGCAAGTCGGTTAACATGCTATAGCCGTGTTTTTGCGTGACAGCTTTCCAAAATATTAATACAAACCTAAGAAAAGTAAGTAAAAAATATTCCAGAAAGTCAATAAGTTATTTTTAGATAGATAAAAATAATGAAGATATATACTACTTTAAACTCAACATGAATGTAAATGGATAATCTATGTAGGTAATTAAGTAGCCGCGAACCAATACACAATATCAGTAAAATAAAAATAACCCATTACAGCAACAGCCCACATCTTTCAGAGTCAATCGACTGAGGACTATTGAGCTAAATTATTGTGAAACAATCTTTAGAATTTATAGTCATTCCATATGCACTCCTTGTACTCCTAGGTAATTGAAATAATGACTTCTAGGTGGGATAAAGATTTTCGTCAGATTTACACCGTCCAGGTTACATGGTCAAAATGACCATAAGCCATGGTAACAACTTACCATCAGTTACGCTTGTTTGCCATTTAGAACCTAAATATTTAAAATTTTATGATATGTCAGTATTTCTTTGTATTAATTGTAGGTGAATATAAAAAAGGATGCAACGTCTCTGAACTAAGCTGAGCTAGTTCAATTATCAAAGCATTACAGTTAGGTTCGATCCAAACTCATCCCATTACCGATGTAGACTCACTCGTAACACAAGCATTTAGCTTCGCTAGGTCAGCAAGAATACAAATTAATTGCAACTTTATTTCAAAAATATTTTATAAGTCTAAGAACGTACCATTTAGTGAATACAACACAGCAATCTGGAGATTGATTTTACAGCATCAGCGTCAAGCTTATACATATTTTATCAGCACAATCTGTCGATAGTGTTTTTCTTTGGACTCTCGCACTAATCAGTTGAACTTAGTTGAGAGTTTGAGAAATAATTCAAGAGATTTACGCATGCGCCCGTTTTACGCGCCACCCCTCGAAGCCTTACGACCGCCTCTCTCGTGGGCACATTACCTGCAATATGAACCCTCAGATCTTAAACATAGAGGTTTCTACTTTGGAGGCTCGTCATCTCACGAAAATTTTGAGTCGCGCGTCATCTACAGTTCTAAACCCGTCATTATGTTGGCGTACGAAGAATTAGATTTTCGTGACGTATTCTCCCGAATTCTCACTCCATCGTCAGTAGAGCCTTTTGATAAGGTGTATGATAAAAGAGACCTTATTAATGTTATAATAAAGATAATATTTGATTGTTCTTGTTTTGGCTGGCAGGATAATGTTTTAGAGCAAAGAGTACAGCGCTCAGTCGGCTGTGAGCCTTGGGGGTGAGTGAACGGACCGCTCTGTCCGTGAACGCGCCGCGAACGTAACTTATTTCGTAACGCGGGAGCAGAGTTTCCTTTTCAATTCAGTGTTAAAATTCAAAGAACTTACGTTAGATATATTAATTAAACGTATTTTTTATTTATATTTCATTTATGAAGCGGCCGAAACGGCGTTTTTATTTCCACTATTGGTAAGACAAAATATTGTTATCTGGTGTAGTTAGGATTGATTGCAAAGTATATAAAAAATTTACTGCTTTACAAAATACTCTTCCATTTTATTGTAAAACAGTAAGTATAATTTATAAATGAAATGAAATGCATTTCAATATTAGACTGTCAAGGGTGAAAACGTGCCTGTTTCCGTATTGATAAATGCTTAGTAATTCCTAAGTCAGTTTGTGAAGTAAAATTACCCCAGTCTGTAAATTAAATTAAATTGTGTTGGTGTATCTTGTAAATAAATAAGAGCGAATGTAAATCGTAGTTACGGTGGCCGAGCGTTGGCGCCGGGCGTTGGGGCGCGGGGCGCTCTACGATCCGGGCATATTTGCCGTTTCGCCGACATTCCCCAGTTAATTAAAGCCCATTTGTACACTGTCTTGCGAAATATAATTTATGAAATGAGAAAACGTTTCAACCTTTACGAAATATTTTGTATCTTAAAATATCCGTCCCTATCAGTGATTCAGTATTACCTAATTTATAGATAGAAATTATCAGACTTGTTATCTAGTACTATACTTAAGGAGGATTTAACAAAAAAAAAATTGTCTTTACGTCAGTGACGGGCGCCTTGAACATCGCAGAAGGTATTGATAAACAAGTAGATGGCTCTACTCCACCTCCTTGTCGATTCCAAATAAGCCCGCCCGATCCCAAGCTCCGCCTACCCGTACAAGATAAATAAGTACTTATGTAAACAGTTTTATATACTTCAAGTATACAGGTACATTGTCCCTAAATGTACCGCTATGTATTACTCTGGGGAATGCACCTTTTTCAGTACACTCTCCCTTGATATATGAATGATTTATGTATTGTATACTCAATCAAACTAGTGTTAAATTCTGTGAAAATCTACTTTTCTCGTTGAAGTTTTTGCAAGACGATTAATACTGAATACAAAATTAAGTTCATAATAATTGATAGTCCAAATTTCGTTACAGACGATAGTTTTCAACCATTATTTTAAAGCTAGAACTGAATAGTAAAATAGCACTCAAAAATGGACAAAACAAAACTGTCCATACCAAACTTGATTTTACAAAGTGAGCAAAAACAAAGGAGATAAATCTAGAACAGTTCTTGAACAGGACAATGTTAACAAACAAAATCAACAGAGCGGGTGAAAGTTTCACAGCTAAGAAGTCGAAACTGTGTATACAATGTCGGCGAACAGTGAGCTCTAACAAGCCGGCCATCCGAACTTGTTAAACGTGCCCGAGAAGGGGGTAATTCACCCAAGCGGTCTAACTGAGCACTCGGACAGTCGGGGAGTGTTCGCGGCTATTCTCAGCCACAGATTTGTTTCTGCATGGCATCCCTCGCCAGAGATACAGAAGAGAGAATGTCCCGTCGCGGATGATGGAGTCTCACTCGCTAGGAAGGAGTCGCCAGACTCCCGCAGCCAGAAACCACATAGTCTACACCGATCATAAAGGAAGAAAGTAAGTATTATAGCTTTCAAAAATGAATACAGTCATTTTTATCGTAATTCTTTCTCTTTTAGTTACAAATTTTTCGTGCAATTCGCCGCAATAGGTGCTCAAAATGTTTTACGATGGAAAGATTCATGAAAATATTTTTAAAGATTTTAAAATATATATGAAAGTGCTGTAACGAATTTAAAATACCACATTTATTCATATTCTTAATGATGATATAATTTTGTATAATGAAGATTAAATGCTGGTAGAAATATAATAATTTAAATTTTCACTTATTTGGGCGACGAAATTTGTCTCTAATAAAATCTTATTACAAAAATGGTTCTGTAAGAAACTAAATAGCTTAGCTGTTATGAGTAGCCTGATACAATCATTAGACGCTACCGTTTTTAAGATATGCAAATTTGAAAATATCTAGTGAAAAACCAAAATTAATCTAATGAAATCATATTAATACCGTTTGTATATTTTCTTTTTATCTTTTAAATTCAATTCGTCTTAAACGGTACATTATTGGTCCATTTTGGTGCGCTAAATAAACATATGATTTTTGTATATATTTCGTAACAAACACCATCTAAAATTAAAACTATACTACAATCATAATTGTAATTTGATGGTTTTATATTTACGCTTCTCTTTCCTACTTTTAAAACATAAAGGCAGTACTAACTTTGTTAATATGACTGTGATATATTTAATACGAATGTGCTCTGTAAAACTATACATTCAGAGAATAAAACGTAGTAGTGGTAAAATAAAATATTTGAATGTTTATTATGAAACATTTTAATTTAATCAATCATTTTAAATAACATTGTCTTCTGTTTACGCGAATGTTATTCATTGAAATTAAACTAATTTATACGGGTTTTATCGCATTGTCTATTTAACACTTTATTACATAATTTAGAAACTATTACACTACTATATTACTATTAATTATATATAAATTCGGGTACTTCGAAATAACTACACTGGAACATTGAGACAACTACCATCTTAGTCTCCCCGTGACCATGGCTGCAGAAAAGTAACCGAAACGTCGGGGAAAGTGTAAACTTAAATATTAAAAGGTTTAATAATTTAATTAGCTTAAAATTAATAAAGTCTACCTATGACCATGGCTGTTGAAAAGCAACCGAAACGTCGGGGAAAGTGTAAACCTAAATATAAATAGTTTTAATAGTTTAAATAATTTTGTTAGCTTATAAATTAGTAAAATTCAATAGTAGTAGTGTAACGGTTTCAAAATTATGTAATACAGTGATAAATAAACAACGCGATAAAAACCGTATATAGTAGTTTAATTTCAATGAATAACATTCGCGTAAACAGAAGACAAAATTATGCAATAATACATTTGCTAAGAAAATATTTTAAATGTTTAATTTATTATTCAGAAGTCAAAGAAGTAATGCTGTAAGAAATAAGATATACGGGTAGAGTTTTATTTAAAGTTCTGTACGTATCTGCATTGTCTATTGCATTTTATATCAAATTATTCCAAATTATTCCAAGTACCTATACTAACAACTTTTTAAAAATGAAAACGTAAGTATAAACGAAATTTTTGCACAAAAATGAAAACAGAATTAATAGTAACATGATATTATACAAACTGTCTCATTTTCATAGAACGTCCCGTGGCATATAGTAATAGAATGCACTTTTGTTTGCGCTCGGTTTCAATTCTCGTGTCGGGTAAAATACCATTGGGTATCTGTTGGGAAATTCTTAGTAGTAGGACGGAGTCAGAATTGTATTGGATGTACACGCCAAGGGTCATTGCCTATCATATGGGACTTATAGGTAACTGGCGTAATATAGGTGTAATACCCATCTGCTTACCACCTCAGAAATATACTGACGTGAGTATATTACAGACTTTTTTAAACTAAGATATTTATTAGAAATATCACACGCACTCTCACTACCGCAATACCTGTGTAGGTTCAGCAATGGCAACCATAGAAAAACCGGCTTTTGCCACTCTTAAAGTCCCAGGTAAAGTTAAACTGTTCCGAGACCCGCAGCGAATTTAATCAGAAGTATATAGGAGGACGTGGAACAAGAATTCTACTTTCCCCCTTAGCAAAGCGGGAGACAAAATATATATTACCGTAGTCTAATATGTATATAAAAATTTTACATTATGAAAGGTGTGGAACGTTGGTGGCTAAATATTTGTGTAGAATGTCATTTTTCCCGAAATATGGCCTCTATGCGTTAAAAAATGAACGATATTTTGTGCTGACATAGTCAATCAACGTGCGTGAAGTTTTGGGAATTCGGTGGAAAAGATTGGAAAAAGGCAGCAAACGTGTTGTCAAAATTGTCCGTGGTATGGTGCAATGGAAATGACTAGACTAAACCGTCGGATAATTTTATTCGAGTGAAACCAATACAATATACAAAGCAAGTATAAAATAAAATAAAAGGTAGCTTAAGAAGAGAATATCTATGGTATTATGTACGAGCAAAGGCGTTGGATGTCTTTGGAAAACTCTTAAGAACTGTTGCCCGATGATAAAATTTGTGAAAACTGGGTTAGTTGAATGGTAGATTATGACATAGACTAGCTTAATAACGTCAGGAAAAGTCTGATATTAATCCGTGAAAATCGCTCTTCTTTCCATTTAATGTGGTTGCCGTGATTATGATAAAATTAAAACGCCTCTAACATAAAAGTAAAATACATAACTAGCATAGCAACATATATAAAATTATAAGCACTGCGTTTACGAATACAATGAAAAATAGTGGACATACAAACTTTAATATTTAGAACTTATTGATATTCAAAGCAGCGTGCTGGCAATTTTCCTGCAAAAAATGGCAGAGAAAAAAGCACAGCCGTTTGTGCTAACAATATAGATAATAATATTTGTTAAAAATTTTTTGTTACGTGCTTTTTACTAGTGCATTTTTCTTTTAGTTTATAGAGTCAGTTTATGAAAAATGTTGTATTAAAACTGGTATGTTATTTAATATGCATATTTCCAGGCTTTTTATTTAAATTAAGAAATAACCAAAATAACTACAAATCAAAAGCGTTTAAAAATATAAAATATTAATTTAGTCACGAATTAAGTTAAATTAATTATATGTTCTTTGCTTATTAGAGTTAGAGTATAGGTTAAATCAATTTTTAATAATATAGTATACTGTTCTTATTATTTAAATCCTTGGTATTGCAGTTATAAAGAGATACCGGTAAACACGTATTATCAGCCGGATAAAAAATATTAATACATTGATAGTTGTTGTTCACATTTTCTATCGTTTTCTACACGTGAGGTATGAACGCGGCCATTGATTTATATATATTATATTTAGAACAAACATTTATATATTATATATTTAGAACATAAACGCAAAATATAAAGAAAAGGCTAGGTTAATAAGTTAACATCGCTTAAGGTACCTATTTTATGTTTTAAAACATGCAGATTCAATGTACAATGTTATAAGTTATCAGCTGGTGGATTTTAGCGATAAGTTGACTGCTGTAGTTACTGCAGCCATCCACGCAGCCAAAGATGTTTAACTTTATAATGCTTAAATATTATAGTCTTTATAGTTCTGTGTAATAATACAAATAGTAAATACTCTTAAAATCAATTTAAAGATTAGTTTTATAGACAAGTGTTTTCTTGTAAATCTACAAATCCTTATATGATATTTTTACATTTAACTACGACCCACCCCGGCTCCGCACGGGTAGTACAAACTTTAACAAATTATACACTTAAACCTTCCTCACGAATCACTCTGTTTATTGGTAAAAACTGCATGCAAATCCGTTAACAAATTTTCGAGTTTATCACGAACAGACAGACGCGGCGGGGGATTTTGTTTTATAATATGTAGCGATCTAGTAAATGCGGTTCCTACCAAAAAAATTAATAAGTTCATCCTCAACTCATTTCTTTTTGAAAATACTCGCAGTTAGTCATCATTCATCGTTTGCTTTCATAGTTTTCATTTAATTAAACAAAATTTAGTTACACTGCCTTTAATATGTTAACCGCTGCAATGCCAGACATAATTGAAAAGCAATTGTTTTGTGTTATACACAAATGGTTGTTACGAGGCTAGATGTTCTTTGTGTCCGTTGTTTAAATGTGTGTAAAGTACTCTGCGACACAGGAATTATATCTAGTTGTCTTCTTAAAATAAAAAATGTGTCTATCCGCCAGTGGGGCGCAGCAGCTCAATACATTGAATAAGACCACATCACACATTTGAACTTACACTAATATTTAAAAAGCATACTGATGCTAATTATGCCGAATAAAAGTACACAATACTATGTCTTCTGTTTACGCGAATGTTATTCATTGAAATTAAACTACTATATACGGATTTTATCGCGTTGTTTATTTGACACTTTATTACATAATTTAGCAACTGTTATACTACTACTACTATTAAATTTTACTAATATTTAAGCTAATTAAATTATCAAAACTATTTACGTTTAAGTTTACACTTTCTCCGACGTTTCGGTTGCTTTTCAGCAGTCATGGTCACGGGGATACATAGTTTCCCCGTGACCATGGCTACAGACTATCCGTATATATTAGTTTAATTTCAATACACAATACTAATGAGTCAACTAACAAAACTCCATATATTCACGTCTAGATATCCCTGAAGGTTTAGACCGATGTATATAACACTCACGTTTCCCCAGCTATGTTTCTAGGTTCCCCGTAATAGCAGGCAAGCCTATACAATGTCTTTCACCGACATGTGACCACCCGGAAAATTATGACAACAATATACACAAAATTATCAAGAAAAATCGCTAAAATGGTGTTGATGTGATCGAACATGTTTTTAGCTATTGATTTAAACACAAAAAGCATCTTAATATGATGATTTTTATCCGAGATACAGTAAATTTAGTGCAGGATGTAGAGTTTATCACGAAGAATTAAAAACTCGATTAAAATACTACAACAGATAGACGCGATTTTATTTTAGTGATTCTTCTTGTTAATTTTGCGTACATTTTCATAATTTTCCGGGCGGTCACATGTCGGTGAAAGACATCGTATGTCATCTATCTAGTATATTACCAGCCTCCACGGAAACGGTCTTACAAAAATCTCAATAACATTACCGTAGACGAAAATGAAACCCGTTACCTCAAGATTGCATACAAACCAGAAAACAAATACATCAAAGTATTTCTCCTCTCAATGTTATTTAACCAGCAATTTAAAACTGCTTGTGCTATTCTGTGCTGCTTGGTTTCATCATTTTAGTTATTTTAGATTCCAAAAGCTCTGTAATATTTCCGTGCAAACTTTGCAGTGAAACTGTAATTAAGTAATTTCACTATGATATCTAAATTCATTGTTGGTCTTGTAACAAGATAAGTTTTAATAACACTTGTGTTAGATTTTCAATGGACGGTTTTATATATAAATAATATTACTGTATGTTTTGGTGTCCGTTAATTTGTACAATATATTGTCTAGCTAATGTTAAATTTGTATGATGTTCATTCCATTGTGGCACTGGTCTTGTTAAGCAATTTATGTATGTTACAGTGTTTTGGATCATCTACTTTCGAGGTTGACTGCATATGCTTACAGTACATACTTTAATAGGTTTCTTTTCTTTTATTTTCATCGTTAGATATTTAAAGCAAACGAAACTGCGTGTCTAAAATTCGTTATTGTTATCGCTTATAAAGTTTTGTGGTGTTAGGCACGCAGATATTAAAGACTTACAATTATTTTACTCGAAAGTGAAAGGCAACACATCTCATTACACGACCATTATGCCAGCTTTGATTAAAAGTGCCAAGTTTTAAGGAGCGAGCTCATTGCTCTCTACTGAACACAGCAGCAGACTCCGTATTGCTACTGAGAATTTTTTGGCCGGAAGACTTGTAACACTTTGACTGATCTAAGAACCTAAACTAAGACCTTATGTATAGCAATCACATTCACTCGCAGTAAAGTGATTTGTATCTACATATGTATGTATGATATGTATCTGATGTTTTCCGGTAATAACTGTATATGTTCGTAGTACGAATTTTGAGTATTATAAAATAAATATATAAAGTAGCTATAGTCTACTAGATGACCGTTGGACTTCTCCGCAGAGGTCTCGAATTCGAAGTTATGTGCGTATTAAATGGTTAATTAATTATTTCTTGCTTTAGCAGTGAATGAAAATATTGTAAGGAAACCCTCATGATTCAGAGTTCTCTCATAACGTTCTCTAAGATATGTAGAGTCTGAAGACTGAGCTTGCATGGTGGACTACAGCCTCTTTTTACACTGAGAAGAGGCTGTATGTGAGCTATCCCACTGCTGGGCACATAATACTGGGACATAATAGTTGCATGTTGATTTTCGTTTAATTGCAATGAATTTATCGGACATTTTGATTTTCATCTAATAAAAGAACCTCGAAATATTTAAATTTGGAAAGGTATTGTCAATGCAGATATAATTCCCTAGCACGGATGTAAAAAAGAACTTACTTGTAATATAAATGATTCTCAATTAACATTACAATTAATTTATTGGACAGTTTGATTGCGGTAAAATAATAACTTCCGCCGGCGGCTGGAACTGGAAACCTTTAAACCAAACAAATGAGTCCTATTATTTCTCTCAATTTAGTCTAACAAGCAACTTAGAGTCAAAGGTTCGACGAGGCGGGGAACTCAATGGCCGTGAATTTTGTAATCTTCATTAATTTCAAGTGAAAGTTAACTTTCGCCCTTTCTACTTACTTTTGTTCCTGTTAATTTAGCCTGACTCTTTAAAATAATATTGTGTAATGTTTATGTTTTACTCCCACGATCATTTTTATTCAAAGCACGGGCGAACTTTGTTAAATTACAAAATTATGTTTGTCTTTTTTCCTTATGAAGCGATAGACTAATTATATTCGAGAGTAAAGACAATTCCTTTGATACTTTTCGAAAGTGTCTTCTGTCTAAGGTTAACGATATATTTAACAGTTGGACGCGATGCCTTAAAAAAGTACATACATTGCCTTCTATGTTTTTATACGAAATAGTTGTACGCGGCGAGTCGCGTAGTTCTACGTGACAGACTTTATATATTAAATTAGTTATCTCGCGTGGTTTCACCTACGTTTATGATTACTTCTCCGCTGCCGTGGCTCATAGCGTAATGTTTTATATACCTATATTTAGTCAAAAAGCTATATAAAATCGGTCCAGTAGTTTTTACATTTAATCATAACAAACAAAAATACTAATTTGTCCTTTTCAAAATATTATTAGTAATGCTATTATAGATATAGTTGTCCAACGTTGCAATAAACCATGCTTAATGGCACTTCTTGCCAATACAGTTATAAGACATATAATATAGTGCCGCATAAAGGCGCGGATATGTCGCGTAACCTTTTGTCATTCACCAAACAACACGGCAACTCTATAGGCAGTATTTAAATCTTTCATTTAATTTTCTGTCTTCCTTTACATTTAAACGGATCATATGTTAAAGTCGTAACGAAAGAAATTTTCATATAAATTAAGTGTAGAAAGTTTGTAGCTGTCTGTAAGGAGACGCGGCCGTCGACCGACTGAACTTTTGTAGAAACATTTAAATTCACTACTGGCTCTTTTATGACGCTCTCTTGTTATCCACTTGCTATTCTTCAATATTGTGGGCTCACATTTTATTTCAACGACTTTACATATAAATGATAGACAATATACAGTTAAAGTAAATGTCCGGAGATGAGAGAACTTAATGCTTCCTTACTCATTATTATATAAATAGCTTCAAACGACTGTAGCCGGTTTGGCTCAATAAAGTTTATAATTATATATTACAAACATAAAGCGGCATAAAATAATGAAAGTGGCACTTACATATTTTCGAAAAAAAATATTACCTGGCTGTGCAAACAAACGAAGTTGCGTATTATTAATCACGGGGTTATATATATAGGTACATTATGCAACGCGAAAGTTTAAAAGTTATTAAAGGAGAGAGAAAATAATTAAATAGCTTCATGACTAACGGTTTTCCACAAAAATCTCGAAGATTTGTGTAAGTCTGCCAACAACCTGCTCTTAGCTAGCGCGGTGGACTATAGTCTAATCCTTAAGAAGACTGTTCTAGCAGTGGGACAGTTTATGTTCGAGTCTCGGGTCAGAGAAAATGGTATGACGTTTTTCTGTCAAGAAATTCTGCACGGACTCCGGAACTGTGCACGGATAACGGCATGTTAGCATGGTAGCATGTTGGACTATGGCTTAGTCCATTGTATACTGAGAGGAGGCTCACTCCAGCTGTAGGATAGATTATATTCGATTCCCGGGTCAGGGCAACTGATAATAGGCATTATGTTCGAATTAGTATGTTATTACTAGTAGTCAATAATACTATTTAAGCCACAGCTGGCATTTAACAGAGGCAGAGAACTTAATGCTTCCTTACTCATTATTATATATATAGCTTCAAACGACTATAGCCGCTTTGGCTCAATAAAGTTTATAATTATATATTACAAACATAAAGCGTAATAAAATAATTATAGTGGCCACTTATATATTTTGGGGAACAAATATAAACAGTTAGAAGCCTTAGTAAATTGATTACGATATTTAAATCAATGAATAGTTATTAAAACTGTCGACATTACAGTCTGCGATGAATGATTTGTCTTATCAACTACATGTATTAATAATAGCAATAGTTACTTGTATTGCATGAAGAATGCTTGGGTTTTGCAGCAGTAGTAAAGGTGAACTCTGTTCGTAAGGTCTTGGGTGAGAATACTGAAACAAAATCTGTCGAAAATAAAATCTGTAGCAACATGCATCCAGAGACTCGCTAAACAAATATAGGTAGTCCCCTATTACGTGGAACCTAAAATCATAGTTCGTGTCCAGTACAACAACGCCTTCCGGGTGCTGTTGGGGCTACCGCGATTCTGTAGCGCGTCAGCCATGTTTGCTGAATCTACTATCGAAATTTTTTCAGCAATCATGAGAAAAAGAACGGCATCATTGTTAAGCAGGATTCGTGGGAGTGCCAATGGCATCCTGAAGGTGATTGGGGACAGGCTGGACGGCGTTTTCCTGGAGTATTGGACCCGTATGCATTGCTGCGGGTCTGATACTGCAGGAAAATACATGAATTAAAAAAAAAAATAGGTTTTTGTTTTGCTAGTTTGTTTTTAATTTAAAAGTAAGTACTAACATAGTTACGTAAGTTGTGTCACTAACAAACTATGGAGCAAGTCTCTGAAATAAACGTTTTATTATTATATATTATTATAGTTGAAGAAATGTTCGTATAATACACCTCTCTCTATCCCATCGGGGACAGATGCGTGAGAAACATGACGAAAATTATCAAAATAAAAGACAAATGTTAGGATCTTAGCAAGTGTGCTCTTGGGCTGTTTGTAAATAAATAATGCGTTTATTTATTTAATGCAGAAACCGGACATGATTTTGTAATCATAACAGTGTCTATTTATAAATGACGAAAATAATTTACTTAAAAGACTATTCTCAATTATAACTTAGAACCATAGGCATCTCCGCAACTCACACTCTCTTATAGTCAAATTTTATACACTCGTTTTAGAACATGTAACATTGAATTTATGAAAAGTATTAGTACGTTTTAATACACTCCTTTAAAGCCATGTAACATGTTTTTTTTAGAGTACCGCGTTTTGTATGAGATGTATGTCACGGGAATAGTTTACATAGCTGCTTGTTACATTCTTCGTGCGCGGGTACTAAATAATGTTCCCTGTTATTTATAATAATAATCAATAGTCGTTCCTAATCCTAAATTCTTGTTACAGTATTACAATAGACAGATTACATATTCACTTTACAAAGTACTCAGAGCGGTATGTGTCTATGAATTCAAAACTATTCGCGTAAACTCTACTTTTCCTAACTTCAGTTCGCCTTTGTTGATGTGAAATAAATATAAAAGGGGTAAGTAAGAAGTGAATAACGTTGTTTGTTGTAATAATAAAGAAATGTGAATGGGTTAGTGTTGGTAGTATGCAGGGAGCCGGCGCGGCGTAGGTCCGTGTTAGCTATGTGCGCCGTCAGCTCAGTCTGTATGTGCGCTGTGTGTGTCTCTGCCGAAGGACAGTCGAGTTACTTGTACACAGTTTCCGTTAGTCACATTTTCGCAACAAGGTATTCACATTTCGAGGACTGGAAAGTTGGCGTTATCGCGTTTAAAATAGAACGACAAACACATCTAACTTTGTGATGCAAAATGAACACGGCGACCGGACAAACCGTTTCGGTCGCTTATTTTATTCCAGTTCAAACGACTGAATAGTTTTAAATACTCTTAAAAAAGCTAAAATTTGGCGACCATAATTGATAATGGCAGTTTGAATTTGTACAAAATGCGATGGTTAATTTAAAATTCGGTGGCTTTTATTACATTGAAATTGGTCTCATTATACTTGTCTACCTGTTTTAAGTGAGGAAATGAATGTTCGAATAATGTTTTAAAAGTACCGTATGATATAAAAAGCAGTACGTTACTTACAAACATGTACTTTAGGCAATGAAATTCTAACATATTCAAAGTCGTTCTCGACACGTACCGAACTCGGCTCTCTGAGAACATTATAAGTACGGGTAAGTGCACAAATTGATTTATTGAAGTTGAGCGGGTTCGCGAGTTGCGCCTGAGTATTCACAGTCCTTTGCGTTACACAGATAAAGTGGAAATAAAAAAGAAACTTCACAAACAGAAATCCCCTTGTCGCGAGATTTACGAGCCGACGCACCTCCGGCGCAAATAACTTATGTACATGTAAATTTTATGTTCCGTTGAAGCAAGCGTTTGTAGCTACAGACTCGCCGAATCCACTTTGGTGTACCAACGGTGTAGTGGTTTAAGTAGTCATCTCTACTCTTACACCACGAGATACATGCTGATTCCTTGCATATAATAATGGTACATAGATCAGTAACGAGTACATCTCCTTTCTCTGTTCGTGTTAACACCAAACACGTAATTCTGGGCGTTGTGTTACTTCTTTATTACGATTTAGTTGCGTTGGGTCATTTGTAAAGTTAAAAGTTTAGCCTAATATGAGATATAACATTTTAAATTAAGAAATTAGTATAGCGTTTGACTAAGTTACGTATAGGTTGTAATGATAATAAATTATTACCAAATAAATCATAGTCTTAAAATGCCTTGGTGAGGCATTTGGGTGTGTCACTAGTATAATAATAAAGTTCTAATATTATTAAAAATATATATCCTTTCGGGGATATCCTCGAAAGGGTAGGCAGAGATATATTATACTCACATTTCAACAACTATGTTTTGTAATCCTACGTTATAGGAGGCAAGCTTTTTAATGTTTATCGGAACAGTTGCAGACTGCATGTTGCTACTGAGAATACCGTGTCAGAAAAACCTAATGACACTTAGTCCATCTTGAACGTAACCACAGACCTCATGCCCAGCAGCCTATATTACCTGTCGCCGCACCACTGAGGCAGGCAGATAGAGTAAGATTCATGCAATAATGCATTTCACTGACCAAACTCGACTAAACAAATAAAATAATAAAACACTAATATTCATCCATCACCTCTACCGATCGACCGATGAATTAGGTTAACGATCAAAAATTTGGAACATTAGCTATCAATTTTCAACTAATACAATTGAAGGAAAGTTTTAGTTAAACCAACAATTTGTTTTATGAAATCTGAATGTATAGCATCCAAGTAAACGTGATCATTTCCATGATAATTATGTAAAGTCACGCAAACCGTGTTTTAGATACTATGAATCCTAGTACAATGAATTTCGCTCGGTGGGACAATAGCCGTAGTAATCGAAATAACGTTCTATAATAACGGTAATGATTGTGATTATACTACAAACAACTCATGAACATGCAGTACTAGTGTAGGATTGTATAGTTTTACTTCTTGTTGTTAGTATTCTGTATAGTGCACTGAAAGACTAGTGCTATGAATTGTCGAGCAAAAACTCTCGAGGCAACATCCACGCTGCTCACTTTAAGTAATGTGCGTTAATTCTTGCATTTGATTTTCTTTGAGTCTTTCTTTAGTCTCGCTTCAACGGTGAATATCATAAGAAAAATTGTATGACTGAAATTGTTTTATAAATTTTGGGTTTATAAAACAATCTCCGTCCTACAATTTTTGTAGTGTGTAAACGATGTTTAGTTTAAGTAGTAGCTTAAGCCTTAATTGTCCCAATTTAAGGAGGTCTAGTCTTCTGCGTGTATTACGGACCTCTGAATTGGCTGATCCTTGTATTGAGTATCGTAGCTGATTATCAACCAAGATTTTATTCAAGTTTTACGTATTCTGTGAGACATAGTATTGTTGAACTTCATACTTCTTATGAGAATGTTTTAACATAGGAGTCTAGTTATTAGCTTTAAATCACGGATTTGCTCGCGTAAATTCTACTGGTACACAAATTGAGATAAAAAACCAATGTGTTAATTACGTGATTGAATAGATAACATCACATTTTTAATATTAGATAGATCATACTGAATGAGACAGACAAATATAGTTTTAACCGGGACTTCGATTATGCATAAAAATACGAATGATAAATTTGATTGCACAGCAAGTGAGGCATCGCTATAGCTAGTAGGAAGTGGATTTTGATGTTGTTCCGACGTGATGTTTATTCATTGAATTAACATCGTGCAAATGCAAGCACAATTTAAGCGCTATTTTCCCGGCATTTCTGTTTGTCAATTAAAATATTTGGAATCAGGAAATCATTTCGGTAGCGGTTTATTTGATTACTCGTGTCGAACTTCACAAGAGATTCCAATTTGCAATTTGTTATTACTTGCCTTAGTGCAATAAATTGTTAGTTGCAATATTTAGAAAAGTATTTATTTTCTAAAAGTCCTAAAAATAGTTTCTATACTTTCTATTGTCGACAACGAATTCGTTGATTTTATTTATAAAACGTGTAACATATAAAACGCACTTCCTGAAAGTACTTTGTTCAGAATCGGCTACTGAATCCATTTCTGACATTTTAATACGTATAGGATTTTTTTTGTCCTAAAATAATTTAAACAACGTAAATTATAGTCATCCTTTTCTTTGAACAGTCGAAATAAATGAAAATGTATCATAATTTAAGGTAATAAGGTTTTTGATGCAATAAAGACAATAATGTTAGATTTCTTGTAATATACCCATACTATCCGCGCACAATAAGGATAACTAATTCATTTAATTAAAATATTTAAGTACATAAAAGTTACATTTTAATGATTATATAATAATCTAATTGGGGTGTTTGAGTTTGTGCGTTATATCTGTGACCTGTCGAAGGTGCAGCGATTAGCCTGCATGGCTATAACAGGGGCTTGCCCGACTACGCCAACAACTGCGTTAGAGATCCTAATGGACCGAACGCCGCTATACATTGTTGTGGAGTTGGAGACGATAAAGGCGCTACATAAACTATCTGTGCATGCGCTGTGGAGCGTCAACATGCCGGAAACTCGACACACAAAACTGGAGATTTCAAAGGATCTCAAAGAGATTATGAGCATGCGATGCGACAAAATGCAACCAATGCACATATTCAAAAAGAATTTAGAATAAAGGTCCCCGCAAGGGATGAATGGAGACAAGGTCTACAATCCCCTGACAAGGGTTGTCTCATCTGTTACAGCGATGGTTCCAAAATGGAAACAGGGTCAGGCGCTGGTATTTATGCCGACGACTGCATGGTGAACCAAAGCATGGGCAAATATGCAATGGTCTTCCAGGCGGAAACCTATGCTAAATGGCCTGTGCACAGGTGAATATTAAAAATAATGTCACTGACAAGACTGTTTATATTCTCAATGACAGTCAAGCTGCTCTTAAGGCTCTGAACTCCTGTAGGGTGACGCGGACTGGTCCTGAACTGTGTTAAAGCCCTAAACAAACTTGGCAGGAAGAGCACAGTCAGGCTAGTGTGGGTTCCGGGGCATGCAGGGGTGCAGAGTAATGAGGAGACTGATGAATTAGCCAGGAAGGGCTCGGAACAACTATTTGTGGGCCTCGAGCCATTCGTAGGACTCTCTGAGAGTACCGTCAAGGCAGCTTTGAATGCATATGGCAATGATAAACACAGGCTAGAGTGGATGGATTAGGGGTCTGGAACACTCCATGAAATTCATTGCAAACAGAGCCATGGGCTTCACCCGGAAGTTCTGCGGGTATAACAAGGGCCAAATACGCGTGCTCATAGGATCGTTCACTGGTCATTATGGCACCAACTACTTCCTGTGCAGATTGAGATTGGTAAACAATTTGATTTGCAGAGCCTGTAGTGAACAAGACGAGCCCATATCACACTTACTGTGTGAATGTGACGCGTTGGCTGGACTAAGGATGGCTCTGATGGGATTGGCATATCTGAACCCTGAAGATTTCAGGCTTCTCCATCTGAAATGTACGCTGCGACTGATGCAGTACATTCATAGGGAGATAGGTAAGGATCTATAGATCTCGGGGCCGACACAAAAGATCCCACTGGGTCGAAGTGTCGCCGCCCTACATTGACCGGCCCCCGAATAAGATAAGATAAGATATATCTGTGACACGTTGCATATAAATATTTACGGGCAACAGTTCAATAAATGTATTTTCATGAAATATATAATTATACTTCCCTGGAATTTCTATAATAGTTTGGCGATAACCCGGTAATGAGTTTCAGAGAACAAATTAAGCTCTTTAAATGTATACAGCAAATTTACTATAAAATGCAATGAAAATATAATATATAGGCTTTTGTTTATATGTATATTTGAACCTGTGAATTATTAAAACGCCAGATATAATTAAAAATCTGACTCAATAGGGTTATATTAATAACCCTCGCTTTTCTAAATATATTAATATATAAGTATATTAATATTATCGCTTTTCAGTGTTATTCAAGACAGTTTTTTTGTAATGTACCTACTGCTATCGGAGTATGATTCGCGTTTTTTTTTTTTTTTTTTTTTTTTTTTTACGTGGGGGAATGCTATGACGCATATCCCTCCGCGGGGGCGGGCGGAGGGATCATGTCGGACTCGCCGGGGTAAAAGAAAGATGGAATAATAGTAAAGTACCTCCCGGAATACCGACTAAACCTACCACGGTGTTCCTCGACAAAACCACTATCGACGGGGCCGCGCGAATCACTTTCGCATGCGGTCGCGACCCCGCCGAGGTTACGGCCCGCCGTGTGAAACGGCAGGCCACTACCCGAAGAGACCTACCCAAAGGACTCGCGCTCAAAAATTCCCTACTGTCTCCCCCATAGGGGGGAGACGGACTCGACACAGAGGCGCGCGTGGGAACACGCACGCCGCCTCTCGGACCTGGTGCTGAACGGATGGCGGGCAGGCCCACAAAGCCCGCCACCCCCAGGTCAAACCTCAGGGTGGCTGGAGGTCATCGCGCGCCCTCCGGCGCCCGGCTCTGCGGTTGGGGAGAAGGTTTAAACGCTCCCTCTCCCGCTCCGCCGCCTCCTTGATGGAAATCACTTCCTCGCAGAAGGAGGCGACGGCGTTCCACGACCTCTCACTCCGGACCATAGACTGAACTACGGCCGGGAGCGAGAGGGCAACCGATCCGACTGCCGCGGTCAAATCACAGCGCTGCGATGCCCAGGCGGGGCAAACCGCCATAGTGTGCAGCGCCGTGTCCTCTACAACGTCGCGGCAGTCGCCGCAGTGGTGACAACCGGGCGTCTCTTGCCGGCGTATACGACACAGGAACCGGCCAAAACAACCGTGGCCAGTCAAAACCTGTGTCAGCCGGAAGGTGAGGGCGCCATGCCGCCTCTCCAGCCACTCCTCAAACACGGGACTTACCGCCACGATCGTGGCGTGCCCGGAGTATGATTCGCGTATCTTTAGTGTCCTTAAGTTAAAACAACTAAGTGTAATACTCTTGATGTCTTTGCTCAAGTACTCATTACCTACATAGATAAATTGAGGAATAAATATGATATTTTATTCGTAATATTATTCTATTTACCATAAACAAAATCTATGACGACAACGAACACTGTGGTGAAAATAAACATTATTTATATAAATATTTTTTTTGGCTTTATTAAACATGTAATATTATATTCTATCTATTCAGCCTATTATTGAGTACCTATAGTCTTTACCACGGCTGTTTTTTCGATAATTTGTCAATTTTACGAAATACATACATATATTTAATATGTTTGATTGAGAGTCCATTCGCAAATATTATTTGATGACGACAATACTAATGAATCAGCCCACAAGAATAACAACATTAGGTAAGAAAGAGTCTACAATCTCATTAAAAAATTCCCATTTTAAATTGCTATTCCCTGGATTCCTTATACCGATTTCTCAAAGATAGATCAACACAAAATTTTGTTAAAAGGCAGTCAACTGCCATGATTAGCTGACTGAATTAGCAACAGCCATTCAAATCAATTCACATGAGTTCGATTTTGACACGTCGTTGATCGATGTTCAGAAATCGGAAGTAAGTATTGCCAACAATCATAGGCGAGGCAACAGTCGACACCAAGATGAAAACGCGTAAACGTATCACAATTCTGTTATACCGGCTCAGTGGCTCTGCAGTAATGAATACAACTTCTATATGTGAGGTGTGGAATTCGATTCCCAGGTTGAGCAGTGCTATTGGTTTTTCAAGCCATTTTTAGTAGTAGCACACGGTCTGTAGTTGTGCCCTCTAAACGTGAGAGCTAATCGTAATTGATAATGGATGTAATAGATTACGGTCTATTCCTTGAGAGATTTAGGTGTGAAATTATGTAATAGTATTAATATTGTTAGTATTACATTCTTCAAGGATGTTGAAAATTTATTTTAGAAGCCGTTTTGTAAAAGCAATAAATTATAAGTTTATTAGTCCATTCTTTTCCTATTATCAAAAGTTAAAGCGCAAATAATACATCTAGTTTGTAAAACAACCATAGGCTGGGAACTGCTACTAGTAACCTAACCGTATGCCACCATTTTAATATACAAAATACTAATATTATAATTGCGAAGGTAACTCTGTATTATTTAAGCAGCTAGCCACTGCATCGATTTCAATTTTGTTCCTGCTTAAAAAAACACTACGACGCTGCCTCCGTTATAAAAAGACTAGTTCAATTTGCTTGTGATTGTGAAATCAACGGTCCGAACCTCGGGTCGGGAAAGGTGTTATAAAATTTTCTTAAAGGCAATTTTTAAGCTAATCAAATGGAGCTACGAAATTTTAAGCGTTTCTGATGGATGGCAAAAGGTTTATTTCCCAATAGTGGGACCAAACAACTAAACTTGTAAAATCTCGGTGCAATACACCTACCACATACCATAACCTTTTTAGGATGTACAAGTGAAAGTTTATGCATGACTGCACGGATGGCATATTTGTTTAAGTGCTCGCCTAGCCACTGCCCCGCGCCGACTGTTGTAGATTTGACACATGGAACAAACATTTGTGTGATTGACAAATAGCTGATCCGCGCCTAGGTGTTCTTTTTATCCGTTGTTGAATGTTGACAAGTCTCCCGCGCCTCTGAAATTATGCCTAGTGCGGTGAAATCAAATAAGTTATAAAAATACTATAGGTATTTAACTACCATAGAAAACGCTTTAACTTTGATTAAACAAAGACACAATTGCATATTTATAAGCTACAATCACATATTTATCGAAAGGCATAATTGCCATAATAACAATAGAAGTGGTGTGTGAGGTAGTGCGAGTTTAGCGAGCACTGAAGCGCTGTTTGTATTGCGAGTCACGTATTCGAACGGGTATGACTTGTTTGCCCGCCCGGTCGCCCGGTCGCCCGGCCACTGCGAACCTGTCATGCCTAGCCTTTATTGTCGTCTTTTGTTCTCATCTACCTTTATATTTTTCAAAATCTTCACATTTTACATGCAACATTTCGTTGCAATGAAACCCTAAATTGTAGCCTAATTTTACTATGAAGTTGGTTAATGTTTGCGTAAATGAAATCATTATAATAACTTATAAGTTTTCGCGTTGAATGGTTAATATATATGTAATTGGTAATAGGCATTGACTTGATCATGTACGAGTATATGTATTGTTTATTTTTAGGTGCTTGTCGTTTTGATCAGGTTACATAGGCCGTGGTCACAAGTTGATTGGTTTTGCAATGTTATGGCTCCGAAAGAAAACATTACATATTTATTTGGCGTCAAATAAGGGGTAAATGTAACACACATATTATGACTGGAAACTCAATAGTCCAGCAGTTGACAAGAAATAACAGCCTATTGCCAAACATTCTGGCTCCGAGGCCTAGAGCCTAGAGCTACTAATATTTTTTTAGGTTTTCATATGCAATTAACCAGTTCTTGACTTGTTACCATTAAATTATTTCTAGTACATAATGTTTGTCATTTTTCTCCTAAAGGCGTGACAAAGAGACAATTGTATTTTTAAATTAGGTACGTAGAAGATAGTATTTAGACTTCTAAACAATAATAAAAATAATATTTCAACAGTCGTAGTAAATTGAATGACCGTAGCCCAGGTTATAAAATAAAATAATCTCCAGTACTAATAAAATCCTGTGTGATGGGAGGCTCTACAAGAAATCAAAAAACCGAACAAAGAACACCCATATTATTTGTAGTTTACATAAATGCCCCGTAAAGGGATCGAATCCACAATCTTAGGCGTGCGGCAAGCGGCGAGGTGATCGCCTAAACCACTACGCTCCATCCGTGTCGTTTTCTTACGCTGGCTTCCTGTGTCCTCGAGGTAAGCCAGTTTCGTTAAGTTGTTCAAACTTGACGTTCAATTAGGTGTACTTGTATTCAGAAGAGAAATAGGTAATATGGACGTTGAAGCATTAACGTTGAAGAGGATGGAACTTTCCTAGGCAAGCCATCTAATTCGTACTGTTCCTAATTATTTGGTGAAAACTAGCTCGTCTACGCAAGAAACTAAATGTGAGTGTTGCTAGGTTTAAGTAAATCAAGTAATGAAGAAATGTCTATCTCAATTGCTTTAGTAAAACGCAGCAAAATTAAATGTAAATTAAACTTCATTTAACTTAAAGAACTTTAATATTCATGAATTACTTCGTGACCTATAATGACGAACACATCTTTACTTTAGTTTTACGTAGTTTTTAGTAATAACCTATATATATATATTACCGAATAGGAAGGTAGGACCACACAAGTCTATTAGTCTAAGGAAGGCACTAAGAATTTCCTAACAGAAAACTCTAACAATACTTGATCAGGTAATCTAACTTAGAACCTCATAATAGTTTGAACAGGAGACTAATTTATCTCAAGAGACCAACAAGGTAGTCAGGTTCAGTTTCGATTTCAGGAGACAGTCTGCCGCCTATACTTTCGAAGGGAAGGTGTATAATACGCACATTTCTGCATAGTTTTGAGACTGCTGTCTACCGAGCACAGGACCACTTTCCGTGCTGCTACTGCCAATTTGTTAACAGCAAAACACAATAATAGTTTTCCTGACAGGGGGATTCAATGCTACCTTATGCTCAACAACCACATATACTACCGTTGTGTTGCCGAGACAGTTGTATATAATATGGGAATCGTATTATCAGACCAATTCTGGAACTGTATACGTGTGAACTAACCGTTATCCAGTTCAAAAGTTTAATGTCACGAAAGTTAATGCGTATACTTTCAGAGAAGTGTTTCAATAATAAATAAACTATGACTTTTCTTAACATATTGATTTGCAATAAAATATTTACAAGGGATAAACAACAATCGGTTTTGCTGAGAGGAATATATTTATCGTTCGCAATCACAGATCAGATGTTGGTATTCCGACCAAAGCCCCGGGGAGGCTTCGCATCGACTGAATTATTTACACACACGTTACTCTTAGAGGAACGTCGACGACGCGGCGACGACCTCTCCCGACACGCCAATGTACAGGTGCTCACGTGAATTGAAATGTAATTTTCCATCTTTTAACACATCCCGTTTGGTATTGGACTTACGAAATTAATTAAACTGCCTTGTACGTCCCGTAGCATACGATTACGTGCGACTATGAGGTTCAAGATACGATTTTGGGTTGGGCAAAGCGTTATCAAAGTTTTCTGTTATAGAATCCTCAGTAGCAGTACGGAATCTGGCCAGTAGAGGGTGCAGCGCAATTATGCCTCTCCTGCTATGTACATATGTAAGATAAACGAATCTGGAGAATTGATTGACTAACGTTTAACCTAAATACATATCTGTCACAGTGACAGCACGGCGGACGTAGTGGTATAAATAAGCGATGAGGTGGCCCCTCATCGCTACCATTACGCCGAGTGTTGTGGGTTCGAATGCCATTCACGCAAATTTTTGTTCTCAGTTTAGGTGTTCAAATAACGGACACAAAGATGTCCATTGTCATGGTTTACGTTGATAAACAAGCGCGAGACTAAATATGTATGTATTTATGTAAAGATGTCACCACAAAGAATTTAATTTCCAATGTTAGACAATCAGTACGTAAATATCTACACACAACCCGATGTAAGTGAAGAGTTGGTTACACACACATTTAAAATCCACTTGATATCCGCGGGCGCTAAGCTCCAACTGAGCAAAAGTGAGTAAGTTGTCGTTACGGAGTGTATGAGTGGCGTAGCCGGCCAACTTTGTCCCAACTAACTTCAAGTGCCGTAAGTAAAGCGTCTGCGGCGAACTCGCCTTCGCGAATTACTTCCAAGCGATTTCGCGATCTTGAAATGATGAGTTAAACTTCCACATCTGGTGCCGCCAAATAAAAAGATAACTTTGAAGATAACCCGGATTAGTCTTTGGTTGCGCACGCCGGTTGAGATGATGTATTTTTGACAAATGACGATACTTTAGTGGTTTTTTTGTTTGTTGCTCTGTGTTGTAGGGTAACTTTTAGATTGTGTTCGGTTATGTAGTATATTTGTGTGCTGTTGTTGTTAACCATGTGTATTTTTAGCAAGAAACGATACGTACGTTGTTTTTTTATGTGAATTTTTAAATAAAGGAATAATTTTTTATATATAATATGTTTCGTTCGAAATTTTATTTTTTTTGCTACATATATTTTAGTGCTACATATCTTTGTGCATCAGAAGGTTATTGTCTGATGCTGATTTTGTTTTTTGTTTATTGATGCGACATTTCTTACTTATTTACACTCATTAAATCACTCATTGTATTGTTATTAGGTATAACTCTTGCATCGCGATGAATCTTACAAAGTTTAGAAGGGTATCATATTAAAATTCACACAAAGAAATAAGGTACTACATCTCATAGATAGTTCTGTATGTGAGAGTACTCCCTTCCTTCTCTTAAAATTGTTTGTCAGAAAATCATTATCCATAACAGGTTTGCTATAAACTTCAGTAGCCATAATGTTCAAAAATTCGAAATTTTGTTTCACGTAATTATCTTTACGTGATAATATCGAGTAGCTACTATAATAATTTAACGTCGAGTACTATAATAATCCTAATATTGCATGAAAGTCATTTATTTACTAAGTATTGAATTATATTATATGTATTATTCCGAATGTTTATTTATAATAAATTATTAGTTCTGAAATATTTGCTAAAATTTGGTTTAATGCCAAAAGCGAATCGCTGTAAATCCGACTTCATGCAGTCTTGTCTGCCCTACTCCTAGAGTATAATTTAGAATCACGTAGGCGCGTAGGGGCGAGGTGGCTCGCGGGCTAAGCAGCAGGAGGCTGCGAGCGAGCCGCCGCGGCTAAGGCTGGCCGGCCTAGTCGGCCAGCAAGCCGAAGCTGCGGTAGTGAGTGAAAGCTGTCTGCGACGATTAGCACGCGTGAGACCGCTGGAGACCCGCAGCGTCGGAACCGTGACAAAAGCCATATTGCTTTTGCATCTTTACTATTTATGTATTGTATCAGTTGGATTTGGTAAAATATTTAGGATAAATAAACATTAAATAATATGAATTTAGTACTTATAACTTTTATTGAAAACGGTTTTAAGTCTTTTGTATATTATTGATTGTAATTTTTATGACAAACAAAGGCAGTTAGTAATCCTACTTGCCCGAACTTAATGTTAAGACATATAAGGATTAGGACAAAAAAAATATGGCATTTTAGATTATAGATAAAAAATTTAGGAACTACAATTATAGAGAACCGTCTATGAGATGTGGTACCTTCAAACATATGATCAACATTGGCTGGAACTCTGCAATAAGAGATTTTCAACTTCTAGTGTCTTGTGTTTCTGCAGTAATTAAGCTACTTACAGCTAGTTAATATCCTCTATGAAGTATTTGGGGTCGTAAAATATACATATGATACTTGCAGACGATGGTAATAGCTGGCATAGGCTATATGCGTAAGCTATTAGGGCTGCGTCAATTAATCATACGGGCTTCTAGCGTGAGGCCATACAATCCGCGCAAGTTCCTTAGCTTGCGTATGATTCATGTTATGCGGCATAACATGTGCAAGTCAGTTACAATACCCATTAAGCAAATAAATTCATCAAATATGTAATGTGGAGATCAAACCGCTAACATTCAGTGCTTCGGTAGAGAAAACCACTGTTTATATAATTAAATAATTTTATTTGTCTTACTAATTAAATATTATCGTTGAAATAGTTGTGGGAATTCGAATACACGGCATTGTATCCAAATTATTTCATTTTTATTCTCCTGTGATTTATTTATAGTTGTTTGAATTAATTAAATACCGTACTCAAAGCATACCGCGGTATTGCTGAATTTAATATTATTTTAGTTGCTACTAACTGATACTTGCAACCACAACCACGATTTTTAAATGTAGCTCTTTGTTAGTAAACTGGCGTCATCTTATCTATCGCATTCGAATCTTGAAAATTAAATAATTGTAGAAATGTGTCTGTAATCGTCTTCATAATATAAACAATCTGTAAACCCCTGTTTTTATATACATTCAAGCTGTCCGCGGTGGTTTTACTTACGTTTGTGATATTGCTCTAATGGCTCCTGACGAGATCTTATAAATTCTATATCCTTCCTCAATAAACTGACTACTTAACACAAAAATAATTTGCAAATCAGACTAGTAATTCTAGAGTTTACCTCTTAGATCCAAACTTACAAACTTTACTTCTTAGAAATATTTTTTTTTATTTTGCTCGTCAAAATGACCACACTCCGCCTGATGGTAAGCAGTCGTGTGGTCTAAGAGCAGTGGCCTCCACATCGTCCTCATAGCAGCCGAGGCGATGTTGAGGTCTCTACTTTGACGGCCTGAGAAGGTGCTTTTTCACGCCCCGCTTAAAGGACCCAGGATTGAAGGAAGAAGGAAACACGTGCCTTGGCAGAGAATTCCATGCCTTGATTGTTCGGCAGAGGTATGAGGACCCAAACTTGTTGGTACGCACTCTAGTCGACTCCACCGTGTAAGGATGGCATCTGAGCCCAGCACGCGTTGTTCTGGATAGGAAAGGGGAGGGCGGGATAAGGTGGAATAACTCTTCAGAGCACTCCCCGTGGTATATTCTGTAGAAACATGCCAAAGAGGCAATATCCCTACGGAGTTGCAGAGGTTCCAGTGAACTCGTGACCTCTGGATCTCCGATGATACGGACAGCCCGCCGCTGTAACCTGTCAAGAGCGTCTAGCAAGTACTGCGCGGAGCCATCCCAAAGATGAGAACAGTACTCCACGCAAGGGCGCACTTGTGCCTTATACAATAGGCACAGCTGCCCAGGCGCGAAGAACCGCCTCACCCTGTTCAGAACTCCGAGTTTTCGCGAAGCTTGCCTAATGACGCTCTCGATGTAGGTTTTGGGATTAAGGGAGCGGCAAAGATCCATACCTAAGATGGAGAGGCTGCCACGTATCACCAGTGGAGTGTTCTTCAGAGAAGGGAGGGAAAGGAACGGAGACTTTTTTGTTGATACAAAAATGGAATTATAAACAAAGTAGATTATTATGGATCCCATCGGGCACGGCAAATTAGAAGAGAGGAAGGCTACGTAGTAATTAAAATTATTAACTTAAAAGTATAAGTATACATATAAAGATTAATGAATCTACATTATTTTTGTGTATTTTTAATATTCTTATATTGTTATGCTATTTATGTTGATTATTATTTATATGTATATTTATATATATATCTATGAGTAGTCGTCTCTATAAATACAATTATTAACTTGTTTGACGATGTAAAGTTGCACCTAACTGCGAAGATAGGTGGAACTTCTAATAGCCTTGATGATCCTAAGGTAGTTCCTTAGTGGTCCCTTGGTAGTTTATTTTATTTGGTCTAATAAAGATTTAGGTATTCATAGAAGCTCTGAGATGCGAATTGCATTCAATTAAAATTTTGGTGCTCATATTCTGAGGGCGTGTATGATTAGTATTTGAATGTGAGCCTACAGTTTTTAGAGTTCGAAAGATCTCTTATACAACAGCTTTGTCCGTCTGTCTGTTATACAACTTTCAACTTAAGAACCGTAAGAGCTAGAGACTCGCGGTTAACGCCATTCGACTCAGCATAGTCAATATACCCCGAAATGTCCTTTGACCTCAAGGTCACGTGATACCATTTGTCAAACTCTTAAGTTTTATTCATTGCCGGTTCTCACTTGTTTGTATTCACCTTACATGGGTTATCTTACTTGAGTCTATACTTTAATCATTTAAACGTGCATATTAAATATTGTTAACTGGTTAAAATAAAGTTTAATAAAATTGTGGATAGCCTAGTGGCAGTCTGTTGGATTGCTACGTAGATATCTCGCATTCGACTCTAAGGTACGCACCTCTGATTTTTCTTAGTAATGTGCGTATCAAATAGTTCAAAATCGCTCGCTTTAACGATGAAAGAAAACATCTTGAGTAAATTTGCATATATAAGAGTTCTCCATAGTATTTTCGATAACAAGTAAAGTCTGTTAACTATAGTCTAATCCTTTTTATATCGAGAGGAGCCCCATCCCCAGCATTAAAACTTTTTATATAAAGAGCTGATATTTGGTGCTTAGGGGTCCCACCAACACCTTCGCGGCCCAAGCCAACCACACCTACGAGCGGTGCACCTGTCGGACAACGGACGAGGCTCTGGCGCAGGCTTTCCCTTTTTAGGGTTGGGAGGTCAGACGGCAGTCGCTTCCGTAATAGCCAAATTCGCCAATCCAAATATGGAAAGTTTAAGAAGAGACTCTGCCACAAATAGGACGTCGCCGCAAAACGGCGCGCAGGAGCCCCGTCTGACTCCTGTGGCAAGTGGGCTAGGGCTACCTTTTCTGGGGCGGACACGGCTAAAGACGCGAGCCCCAACCCAAAAGCTCCGTTTCGCATCATGAAACATTGGCACGCTAACCGGACGCGCAAGAGAACTGGCCGAAACACTCCAGAGGCGCAGGGTGGCCGTGGCGTTCTTGCAGGAGACTCGGTGGAAAGGCAGCAGATCCCGGTCTATTGGATATGGCTACAAGCTGATCTATACGGATGCACCCAGCGAAAAGAACGGGGTGGCCGTGGTGCTGTCTGGCGAATTGTAGGACGACATCTTGGAGGTGAACCGCGTTAGCGACCGGCTAATGTCGGTGTGGGTGCTTATCAATGGGGTTATAACCCACCTGATAAGTGCCTACACAGTTCCCCACAGACCCGTTGTAGTGACGCCGAAAAGACGTCGTTCTGGAATCGGCTTGATGGACTGCTTCACGGTATCCCGTTGTCACAGGAAGTCGTTTTGGGTGGCGATTTGAACGGTCACGTGGGTGAAGGGAGTGAAGGGTTTGAATGTGTTCACGGTGGCTTTGGGTACGGCAGACGCAACGAAGAAGGGGAGAATATCCTTAGAACGTATGCGGCTGCTGACCTTGCGATCGTGAACACTTACTTCAAAAAGAAACTGGAGAACCTCATCACCTACCGAAGCGGTCGATGCACTACCCAGATCAATTACCTGCTCACAAGGAGACACCACATCGGCAAGGTAGCCAACTGCAAGGTCATACCCGGAGAGAGTCTCACTTCGCAACACTGTCTCCTTGTCATGGACCTCTGCGTAAAGTCCCGAAGTAGACGGGTAGAGCATTGCCGGCGTCAAATCCGGTGGTGGTTGCTTGACAAAGTCAAATCCAAGGAGTTCGCCTCGGTTATTGGCGACAGGTGCGCTGGTACCGATGGCGAACCAGCCCAAAACCAATGAGACAGAATTCAGGCAACCATCACTGGGGCTGCGCGGGCGGTGCTGGGCGTCTCAAAGCAGCCGCAAATATGACAAAGAGACATGGTGGTAGAATGACACAGTCCAGAGGGAGATAAGGGTAAAGAAAGCCCTCTACAAAACGTGGCAAAGACCAGATCTCCTGAAGATCGCGACGCATACAAGGCTGCCAAACGTGCCACTAAGAGAGCTGTAGCCAGAGCCAGGCGGGACCACTTGGAACCTCTTTATGAGCAGCTGGAATCGTCTGAGGGGCAGAAGCTCATATATAAGTTGGCACGTTCCAGGATCAAAGTGGCGCAGGACATCTCCAAGTGCCGCTGTGTGAAAAATCCTGAGAGCCACCTGTTATGCGAGGACCTCGTGGTAAAGGAGAGACTGAGTATCATCACTCCAGTCTTCAAAGGCAAGGGCTCGGTGCAGAAGTGTGGTAATTACTGTGGAATAAAGGTCATGTCCCACACCATAGATCTTTGAAAGGATTATTGACTCCCGGATCCGACAGGAGTGCACTGTCTCGGAGTGTCAATTTGGGTTTCGCTCTGGGTGCGGCACCGTGGACCCTATTTTTGCCCTAAGGATTGCCATGGAGATATACAGATCGAAGAATACGCCTCTGCATATGCTCTTTTTGGACATGCAGAAGGCCTTCGACTGTGTCCCTCGCGTGGTGATCTGGTGGGCGTTGAAGTCCAAAGGAGTACCAGAAACCTATGTTGACATCATTCGAGATATGTACCTAAATTCCGATTCCGTTGTCAGGACCGCTGTTGGTGACACACAACCCTTCCCCATCACCGTTAGAGTTCACCAGGGATCCGTCCTTAGCCTGTTTCTGTTCAGCGTGATATTGGACGTTTTGTCGGACAGCATCAGAGACTCACGTGAACAACCTCCCTGGTTGCTCATGTATGCTGACGATATCGCGCTGGCGGACGCGGACAGGGCTCGATTGGTGCGACGGATGAACGTGTGGAAGGAGTCGGTTGAGAACGGCGGTCTGAAACTTAACGTGGCGAAGACCGAGTATCTGGCCTGCAACACCGCGGACCCCACGTTTGTACGCATAGGTGGAGACATGGTCGAGCGCAAAGACCAATTCAAATATTTGGGATCTGTACTCCACGTGTCTGGTGATATCAACTGCGATGTCAAGGCACGTATTTCGGCAGCTTAGGCAAAATGGCGTGAGGTGACGGACGTCATTTGTGACCCTAAAATGCAAGTAAACCTGAAGGGACAGGTCTATAAGACCATCATCACACCTGTCCTTTTATATGGCAGTGAGACATGGCCAGTGCTTGAGCGGCACGGGCAGGAACTGCGTGTCACGGAAATGAATATGTTGCGCTGGATGTATGGAGTAACGCGGAAGGACCGTATAAAAACTACCGCATCCGTGGCAGTCTTCATGTCCGTGACATAGCAGATAAGCTGCAAGAGAGTCGCCTACGCTGGTACGGCCACGTTTTACGAAAACCGGCATGATTCTTGGGGAACAAATGTCTTGCTATGCCACCTCCACCTGGCCCGAGTAAATGGGGCAGACCCAAGAGATGACATGCGTGCCAACAACCTCACACCACAGGATGTTAAAGATCGTGCGAAATGGAGGAGACTTAGCGTGAAAGCGGGCCCTGGGTTCCAACACCAACGCTGCGGATGCAACCGGGACAAACGCTAAGATGAAGAAGAAGATATAAAGAGCTGATATTATTATAGCTAGCAACTCCTAACTTGACTTAACATAATTGACTTGTTTGTGGATATTTTTATTCAATAATTTATTTGTAAATTTCAATGTACTTAATTGTGACTGTCAGAACACTTTTACAGATAGTATTGAGCCTATTTGTGGCTACATTAGTGTGCCAATGTAGTGTCATTAACGTTTGTTTAGCTACGCCGCAGGTAAACTCTAACTTTTAATTAATGTTGAACGCGACGACAGCCTCTGTGGGCACTATTTTTGTCATCGGATCGTGGCTTTAGAAACAACGCGAATTTACACGTCAGTATTCTATTGCTGCTGAGCTGCATCTTAGGCCAGGATGATACATATTTTTTTATATACGTAATTCTTCTGACATTTGTAAACGTCTGGTCCCATTTTGATAAAATGTTTTGTGTATGTTTAAGTGGATACCTGAATGGTTTGGATTCAAAGTTAGACGCGAAAGATGGTTTGTTTTATGAGAAAACTTTATTTCTGTCGAAATTTTAGCATTCTATCATATACCTTTATAACTCATACATTTTCTTATTGTACGAGCTATCTAACGCAAAAATATTTTGCAAACAAATCTAATGTAAAGTATACTTTTTACGATTAGGGCGGTCAAACATTTACTATTGACTAAATAGTTATTTCAAGTCAAAGTGTTGTGGTAATGGGGTGTATGATAATGTTCTTGATTGGGTGACTTAAATAAAAATTGTCCAACTTACGGTTATGGTTTAATGTCCGTCACACACAATACACTTAAACACGGATACCAGAGTCAGAAGGAGAATGAGTTATAAGCACAAGCACACAAGCATAAGCGGTATGAAGATATGAAATTTGATTTTAGACGAAAGAAAGAAAATAGTTTAAAGTTCACAGTTTATGACGAAAAGTTTGAAGAAGACAGTATAGAAAGGCACAATAAATAAGCACATATAAGCTACTAGATAATGCGATAATCTTATAATAACAATATAGCATTCGCGACGATCTATGAAGTACGTGTCTATTGTCTCAAACATATGTCCGAACTGGCGACTCGTACCTCTGCGCTTGCACTGACCGCTAAACTCGTGAAGGTCGACGAACGGGTCTTACATATGGAGTCTAGAACAATCGACTCGACCGGGTTGCACGTTTTCATTCTACCAGCGATCTGCCGGCACGATAATTATGTTTGTTTATGTATGTGTATTTAGTAAAATTGTGTATATAATTATGTAATGTATTAGTGTGTGTGTTTGTTATTGTTCATTAATTCTATAATAATTAATTATATAAAATGTTCTAAATATATAAATATGTATTACAAATATATTTTACACCGTAGGTAGCCTACAGTGTTTTTACTTAAATGTTGGTGTATTATTGTTAGTGGTGGTATACGGGACAGAAATTTATATTTATTTACATAAATATGGATCGTACAAATTTCTATCCCGTATGGTGATCATACGCACAACACTCGGTTCAGTGACGAGGCGAACACTTAAAGCACTACGCAATCCGTACAGTCAAACAAAAAGTTAAACATGACATGTATTTCGACTTTCAACGGCTGTTTATTCCAAAGTCGCTGTAAATATCAACGACTACATCATTTAGCTCTGCACGTCACCATTACCGTCTGTTGTAGAATAAAAAAATTGGTGCTTATTGCCAACAATGGATTTCAACAGGTTAAATGATACAAGTAAAAACTCGCATCGCAACGCATCGCATCGCTTTTCGGTCGCTCTGCATATCAACAATGTTCAGATCGCATATACATTCTGTGTTGTGTATGGGAAGCAGTTGGATGCGGGCATCCAAGAACGGTCTGTATGGAAAATCTTGTGGGAGGCCTATGTCCAGCAGTGCACGTCTTTCGACTGCGGTCATGATGGAATCAATAAAGTGTTCTTAAGTAAACTTCTGAGTAATTGCAACAACTTAAACAAAGGCTTCATTGAAATGAAAATATCTTCAGCCCATTGCAATCTCGACATGTCAAAAACAGATCGAACAAGCGGTAGCTTTATCAACATAGAAACAAAAAGAATAGGTTTCCTTTTTTCCTTTTCTACTTTCCATTCCTGCCGTAATCATTTCAGTAGCCGATTGACTGGGCTTATCGGATGAATGGATAAATGCATCGCGCTTCGCTATTCATGTAGCTGTAACTATCAAATAGTAGGTAGTAAATTGGATATTTGATAGGAAAGATCCTTAACCATCAATCGACTAAACGAATTAAAAGTTAAAATAGTATTTTTATAATATATTAGCCCTGTTTAAAAACTGTTTCACTGCTGGGTAGGAACTTCTTCTCAGTGTAAGAAGCATTAGGCTGTAGTCTACTATACCGGCCAAGCGCGAATTGGCAGGCTTCACTTTATTGTAACAACTAGTATATAGCAGTCCGTCTCTCTCTTAGCACAGCGCGACTTCATGATAAAATTATACTGATTTTCAGCTTGAACTAGAATATATTTAAATATCTTTACGATTTTAATGATTTCTTGTGTAAGTGTAATGTCTATCTCCCAAGTTATTGGAACCAAAAAAAAGAACAGCCAAATAACACTTTTTTGTGTTATTACGGTAAGTCGAAATTCAAAATTTGTCACTCCTCCAAGAAGATCTATGCTGTTACGGACAGCCAGAGTACGTTAGTCTCTTTGCCTCTTGCGATGGTTTCCTGGACGCACGAGGGTTTCTTCTGATGTTGGAAGCGTTTGGAAACTAAGGGAATCATTTGCCATACATTATAATAAAAAAAAGAAACTTATCGATATCAACTTTTTTTTTTTGGGTTGCAAGTTTTACTTTAAATCTGTTCATGTATTTTTCCTCCTGCCTGGTTTAAATCAGGGATCGAATTTAAACCACTGCGATAGTCATGTTAGTATGAATGGCGTAACTTTTACTGTCAAATAAAATGCTTGTAGGCACCTATCAATATTATTATAATAATATAATATTCTATCACATACACACAACAATATGAACATAATTTAATTGTACAATCCATGAAATGTTAATTGATGGAATGCTGACAGCCTTAATGATTCATTTCATTCGTTCTTTAATCGAGTTACGGATTGGCCTGGTGTTTCACAATGGATGTACTAATTATTATATCAATAAATATTGTACGCGAGCTCGTTTATGTTTCGATGGTTATTATCTTACTACTACTATGCTTTGGTGTATAATTATTAATTATTTTATAAGATTCATGTGTATCTAATAAAAAAAATTATTGTATGTTTTTGAGCCAGTAAAACATGTGTTATACTGGTTCAATAGCATACAATGACATCACATGTAAGAATCCACCATTTGCACTGGCAGCATTAGTGTTGTACAGCGCAAGTAGTGTTGGAAATGTTTTAAACGAGAACAGAAGTACATAGTTTTGTAAAAATCAGTCAAATGGTTTGTTTTTTTGCTGTTGGTAGAAAGATCAGTTAAGGGACATGTAACTGTTTTCTTGGTATTATAGAAGCAAGGCCAAGCCAACAACCAAACCGGAGCCTACCATGAACCATATAGGTGACTAAAACTGTACGGCCTGCTTGATAGTAACCAGTTACCGTAGCCTATATTGTGTGCTGGCAATATAAGTGCGATATCACTTTACTAACATATGAAGAAATTGCTAGTACTAATAATCGTAGTAAGGGTTTTAGAAATCTGGCAATAAATTAGTTTGTAGCTATGTATTACATGGCTAAAATCGGCCACGCTTTGCTATCGTTCAGTCTGATAATTATAAATCCCGTTCCGTTGGGAACTTCGGGATAAAAAGAGTATCAAACACTCTTATATATACACATATACTTATATACACATTATGTAAAAAATCATGTCAAACCAATGACTGATACAAAATATATAGTTTGGTGGACAAATACGGAAAACGGCCTCGATGGCGTAGTGGTTAATGTAACTGACTGCCACGACTGAGGTCGCGGGTTCGATTCCCGCACAAGTCAAACATTTGTGTGCATGAACATGGATGTTTGACTTGGTCTGGGTGTTTCTATGTATAATATATGTATTATATGTATTTACAAAAAAAAAATTGTATATATGTATGTTTCTCCATTGTCTAGAACCCATAGCACAAGCTCTGCTTAGTTTGGGCTAGATGGTGTTGTGTATATGTGTAGAATATTATTATTATTATTATTATATAAAAAAGATAATACAACTCCTATGGAATAGGCGGTTTTTCCACACGCAATTTCTCTTTATGATACCACTGCTAGCGTTTTACAAATTCATCCAATCTAATTATCTGAACATTGACGTAATCTTTTTGTTTTCTCGTTTCAATTAATCTGGTAAAACTGTTTGGTATTATAATCCATTCGAATTGAAAGATCAGAACTGATGTGGATAAGAGTGGCACCATCCTCGATCCCCTTTAAGCGTAAGCGTTGTTTTATGATCGTCGTGCCGCCAACAAAGTTCGGCAACTGGTTTATGATCCTAATTTATAAGTGAACAGCGTCGAGAGTATTTACGACTCTTTTTGGGAGTCGTCCCATGAGTGCGTTCAGTCCCGTGTTACACGTTCGTCGGCGGCTTAACGTCGTATGAGAGCGTCATATTTGAATTGGGTGAACATGTAACTGTAATTCGATGATGGCTTTCTACGTCCTACTGTCTACTAATAATTTCTATTGATAAAATACATAATTAATCCAGGGTTATGTTAGTTAAGTGCTACTGGTTAATGCAAAAAGCTTTGTTGCTTTGAGCGTAATTATAAATTTATTTCTTTAAAGATTTACACCTCTAAGTTAGATGGGTAATGTTGTCAAAAGTTGCAAAACAATCAGACAAAGTTGTTTTACACACAGTTTTATTATATATAGTTGTCGAATTCTAAACTAGGTTAAAAGACTGTATCAGAGGCGTCGTTCCTACGGCTAAACTTTTTCTAAACAACTTTATTAACCCTTTGACCGCCACGTCGAAAAAGCGAAAGCGTGCTTTCAAAGCCAAGCTACGATTTCATCGTTTAATACCTACATCGTTTTTGTGATCATATGTTAATATGCATGCAGTAAATAGTACGCAGTTCCCATGATATAAATTAGGATGAGTCTAGCTACATAATTAACAACACAAATAACATAATATTGTCTTCTATTTACGCGAATTTTATTCATTGAAATTAAAACTATATACGGATTTTATCGCGTTGTTTATTTAGCACAGTATTACAAAAAAAATAATTCAAAATTTTGTAATACAGTGCTAAATAAACAACGCGATAAAATCCGTATATAGTAGTTTAATTTCAATGAACACAAATAACAATAAAAACAATACTTTAAGATACTTACGATTTATTAGCGTTTAAAAGTTTGTCATGTAGTAGTGACCGTGGCGTACTGGACACATTTTGCTTTATCATGTATACATGACTGTAGCGGTCATTAGGTTAAATCTTCGTAACATTAAGTATGTTAATTTAATTAAAAACTAAAACTTGACCTACTCAAGTTTTAGTTTATAATTATTTTTTTATTACAGCTATTTATATTTTTGTACTCTTAGAATATTTAAACCCACGGCAAATTAAACTATGCAATTATCATTTTATTCAATTGGATTTTTTATTCAAATATAACAAATATATGGTAGTATATTATTATTATAATAATCCTGTCCGTCAAAAACACTTATGGTATTTTTACACCTATTTCACGAATTGTTTTATAAGCGGTTTTATTTATTTGGCATATTATGTAGGTATAATAATAGACAAGTATAGAGTATACAGTATAAAGCTAGCTTATAGCTCTAACTACGAGTATGTGTGCACAGAATGCACCAAGTAAGTGTTGCGACGACGGCTCTGTTGATGAGACAAACACGAATGGACTGTATTTAAATGATATAATTTGCAATATGAATAAATTACGTAAATTAAAGGGTCGTAAGTAATGTAAGTTTGAGAGCGCGAACACGATGATGCGTTAGCGCAGATCTCAGCTGACTGGTGTAGGTCGGGCACCGTCCGGGTCGATGGCCGTTGTGCCGCACGCCCCGCTCCCCGCAGTCCCCGCCTCAGGCACAGGCGAGTTGTATGACTCAACAGTAAGACAGGTAGCTCTGTGTGTGGCTATAAGTATTTTACAGAAACAAACTACGATGTTAGTGTTGTAGAACGATATATAGAACACAAATGTTATTCTAATCAGAGTTGGAACTGTTACATCAAAGAATGCCTCTGATTTAGCTTTTACATTTACTAAGACTACTGCTAAAATTGTCTGCAGTAGAATGCCTTACAAGAAAAACAAAATAGTGCTGCATTCGGTTTCTGCGTACACGTGTTCTCGTATTTGTTTTCATCCGCGACTGAAAACTGTATCAGCAAATCAATCGTACTGTCGCGTCGCTAAAATGATGAAAGACATGTGAATGATATGTTGCAAATTGAGTTGCAATTTAACAAATTTCTTGTTTATTACACATTTTTTTGTCGCCATACTCCGCTTCAAATGCAACTAGAAGGCTATTTAAAACCTCAATCATAAATAACAATGAACTTACGCATGTTTATCCATAATAGGGTTGGCAGAGTTGTATTACAATCACATTTCGCTAGCCATTTTCTGTATCTCCACTTTTTCAGACATAATGCTGCTATTGGAATTGCCAAACAAATAACTCGATAACATTTTGACTTATTCGAAATTCGAATCTAGGACCTCACGGTCAGCTATAAACTTGTGCCAGTGGATCTTCAGCGTCGCAATACAGTCAGTTTGATTTTAAAACTTTAAATAGGCTGTATCAACATTTTCAGATCAGACTATAATCCTGCCTGTTTTACTAACGTATCCGTTAATTATAATAAAATAAATACATTGTCTGCAAGCGTTCATTACCCTCTCAATTATATTATCATAATTAACGCGGGGCAGACATACGACTGATCGCAGTCCGCTATTATCTGTATTTCTATTGTTTACAGAAGCTGTGGCTTTCGCAACTACAAATATACTTATCTGTAGAACCATCGCGGCATACATATTATATTAATGAGTACTCAGAACTGGTAACAGTATGACGCTGCGCCAGTTAAACAAAAACGTTTGACCTCTACGCAATGGAGTAGTTGCCCATGTTTGATTTTGTACATTATTTTACACTTAAGAGCATATAGTAATCATAAGAAATCTTTTTGTGCAACAGTATCAACATTGGTTGGAAATAGGAGAGTAATTAATATTTTAAATTTGGCTGTAAATATACCTATTTTTAATATCCTCACTGCAGTACCACTTAGTGTTTGGTGCACTTGATATCTCGCTATCTTCCTCGAACAGCAGCGTTTAAATAGCGGTTACGTCATAGTTTGTATGACAGACAGAAACAGGATGCAAGATCCTGTTTCTGTCATTTACCCCTACTACCAGATTTCAAACGCGTGCATCTTATTTTTATATGAGTTAATTATATAAAATCTTTGTATTTTAGAATTTGAGTAATGTTATTATTTGACGTCAATAATTAAAAATGAGAGTCATCTACCTTATTCTATTACGTAGGATTTATGTATATAAAGTTGGCGAATTGTGGGTGATGTGCATCTCAACCTAATCTTTCAAGACATTCATAAGTATACCTATATACCCTTGCAGATTACCCTATATTTAAAAAACTACATATGTTGTAGTTGCCACGTAATGCAAGGCGACTCTATAACCATCCACCGGGCACTTATTCAAATAACCTACAGAAAAATGTTTGAAACACAGAACATGATAACTTATTTTCTTTGTGGTTTGGAAGATGTTGTGCAAAAGGCTACACCTGCTCTAGAAATTATTTCTGTGTGGTGGAGGACTTTACTAACATTCTAACAACGGACACAAGGAACACCTAGACCCGAAAGAACTATTCGTGGATCACTCTAATATTTGTACCATGTGTGGATCGAACTTACAACACTCGGCGCAGTGCCAATGGTGAGTCGACCACATAAAGCACTACGCCTTGTTACTACAATCATCATCACCGGGTAAACAGTTGAACAGATTGCTAAAACTGGGCACACTAGTAGTTCATGTCCTGAAATAACACATAAACTACTTTTTATCCTTATATGCGTCCCCGGGGATATAGCAAAAGAACGTAACCAATAATTGAGTTTTCCTGAAGCGGAATAGAACACAGAACCTTACAATCATCGCCAAGATATGCAACGTGGTCAACGTAATGAAAAGCTTAGTACTTTGTAATGCAAGAAAACAAATAAACTAGATCCACTACGCAATACATAATAGTAAAATGAACAGCCTGATGAGAATGGTATATGTTCAGCTACCTACTGATATGTCGTCCTTATTTCGTGTAACAGACGTACAAACCGCAGACTAATGTACACCAAGAATCAAACGTGGATCACACAATATTTGCACCGTATTGGAACAAAGCCCTCTGCATGTTTACGCATTCGTAGAATCAGCCGTGCACTCCATAGTTTCCTTTTCCCTAAGGACCGTAACGCGATACCGATAGCAAGCGAATAAAGCAATGGCTATCGCTGACCACCAAGCTGTATGCTACCTTACCACCATGGTAGTAAAAAAAAAAATCTGAATATATAATGTTTGTCAATGTATTATAACATTCATTTTTATGCAATGCCTCGGAGGTAGAGTGTTATGGAATGCGACAGCTGTGCATTAGACCTCGAGTTAGATTTGATAGGGAACGTTTAAAAAAATTCTTAGTCAGCATGGAGTCTATCTATTAGACACCAAATGTGCCTATTGGATGGCAACACACTCGCGTGTGACCTGAAACTATATATATCTAATGAACTATATCTGTGTGATGTAACACATACACACAATTTAGAGGTGTACCTCTGCTTACCCCTTGAGGTTTAAGCCGCAGTATGATAAATACATACTGCCACGGCTTATGTATGTTTTACGAAAAGGAAATAAAATTAAATGTATAAAAATACGTATTTGTGACAAGTTGACGAATCAAAAACGACTACAGCTAGTCCTAACATAATAATAATAATAACATAATAATTGACCCCTCTGGGACAGTCATAATCTCATCATGAGACTAACGCGATTTCGGAGGGCACAGGACACTAGCTTTTAAACTATCACCTTCGCCTTGTGATATAAACAAAAAATGTATCACCAGGTTAAATTAAAGCGCACAAACCGCAGGGCAGCTTGTGGCGGGCTGAATGTGAGTGGCGACACTGCGGTCCTGAATGCCTCAGAGAGTTGGTTAGGGCCTCGTCCCCGGCTTGCCATTACTGATTGGCTGGGGTGGAACTTCAAGAGCGCCCGTAGGACTCTCAACTCTGGCTTGCCTTGGTCGGGCGGTCAGAGGGGGGCCACTAGAGCTATATGCTTGGGGGTGGAAGTGTCATTTTCAAGGGCATAACTACGGAGAAACCCGCTCTGGGTCTCCGTTGTCACGAGACCCGTGATGGTGAAACCGGCGCCGCACCGCTCGACACCCTTACCCACTTGCACCGGTGTTGCCCTCTGCTGCTGGCTTGTATATACCTATAGCCTATAGTGGCTTATCAGAGGGCCCATCTAGTGAGTTGGCGAGTCACCGTCTGCCCATTGCATTGATGCTATTAGAGTATTCAGGGCAGACGCCGTTTTTCATCCATAGTTAGCAATATACCGGTCCACCAAACACCCATACTTATAGCCCATATATTAGAATCCATACGTAGCAATAGTCTCACGCCTGCTGCGGCTAGTGCCGCTGTAGGTATTCCATAACACCTTTGATTAAAACTCTCGAAGGGCCTCTTCACGTTGGACCCATGTCTCCGTGTAAGCCTCCCAAAGGGCCAGGTATTTTCTAATATAATATGTTAGAAAGTACCTCTGATAAGAAAACGAGAAACATAATAATAATAATATAATATTCTATCACATACACACAACACCATCTAGCCCAAACTAAGCAGAGCTTGTACTATGGGTACTAGACAATGGATAAACATACATATTATATACTTTTTTTTGTAAATACATACATATTATACATAGAAACACCCAGACCAAGACAAGCATCCATGTTCACGCACACAAATGTTTGACTTGTGCGGGAATCGAACCCGCGACCTCAGGCGTGGCAGTCCGTTACACCAACCCCTACGCCATCGAGGCCGATATTCAGTTTATTACCACCAAACTATTTTTCACTAATGTTATATTAAAGTCTTTGATTTTCTTCAACGTTTACTGAGCAGCTTAACATTTTTGCAAGGTTCTTATCATGAGCACGGCTGTATAAGCTATTTTGGACATGAAGAGTGCCGGCCGTGATTTACAATCTCCGAGAGCTTTAGGTATATGAGGTTTACGAGCATAAATTAATTTTCAATTTCCCTTTGACGTTTCGCTGAGCCGGCCGACATCTCTCCCAGGCAAGGTATTAACCCATACATGACACCCGCTGCCTATTCCGTGCAACCACTTCGTCAACGTATTCACATTCTGTTTAGCTAGTCATTTTACTGCACTGTGGATCATCAAAGAAACTTTGGTTTATGTAAATGTACCGGCGATTGCCGAGTCTTTGGTAGATAATTTTTCATTCATATAGGACTTTTTGAGCGCATGAATTTTAGATTAAGATATGAGAGGAAAATCTGTTTTACTATATTTAAGACTACTTTGGAAATAGTAGCAGATATTAAGCTGTTGTTTATATTATAAATCACACATGACTTGATTATTAACTTCTACGGTTAAACGCGTAGATGTTTATATAATATATAATTTTAATAAATCTGAATTTAAACAAAAATTCAAAAGGGTACTGATTGTGGCTATAAGATATTATGTTATTAATATTATAAAATTCTGTTTCCTCTTGTTTTGGGGCATCGGAGGTAAATAATATTTTAGAGAATAAATTAATCATTTTCAAAGTTTAGAAATGAATGATAAAATATATCTTCTTTCGACTTGGACCATACTTTACGTATCACATGCTATAAAATGTTGATATAATATATTAAAAATACTAGACGAGTTGCCGTAGAGGTAATAATGCGATTGCTGTGCACGAGGTCTCGGGTTTGATTACCGAGACCGACAAAATGGTATGCCGCTTTTCTGTTCAAAAATTCTCAGTGGCAGCACGGAGTCTGAGAACTGTGCGTGCGTGAACGTGGGATCTAAAACCATATATAGTAAAATGTGAATGTAATAATTCGCCTTTGCTTATCTCTCCTAATATATAAGTGAGAATGTGAGACTATGTATATACGCACGGTATATATGCATGTAGGTATGTAACAAGAGCAAGAAGAATACATATATGCTATTAAAATTCGTATCCCAAGTAAGAGCAGCGATAGCTCAGTGGAGAAACCAACAGACTGCAATTCAGAAGGTTCTCAGGTTCGAACCCACGTGGCGCACCTCAGACTTTCGGAAGTTATATGAGTTTTCGAATTTATGTGCGTATTGATTGAAAATTATCGCCTGCTCCGTGTCTCGCATAGCACGTTAAGCCGTCGGTCCCGGCTGCCATGAACATCTATAGCAGTCGTTATTGGGGAAGTCGACACAAAGGATCCCACTGGGTCGAAGTGTCGCCGGTCTATACTGACTGGCCCCCACACAAGATAAGATAAGATAAGATCCAAAATAATGTGCTATATGAAATAACAAGTTTAGCTATACTACCTAAATTTTACGACCGTAATACTAAAATTCAAGATAAACTATATAACTATAGAGGGTGATACCATATGTAATGTGTGTTTCAATTTGAATTAAAGAATCTGTGAATATTGTGTGTACGATACTAGTCCTCTAGACTGAATTTCGATCAAGCCCGGCCAATCTTAGCAGAGACTGGCCATCTACTCAGGAGATATTATTGTACACAAGTGTACCTTAAGTTCCGTACCTTGTATGACTGGAAAGAAATCAGGCGTAAGACAACAACTGTTTTACGTGTTTCAACAAATCTTTCATTATATGCATGAGCTGGTTGGAATTAACTGTAGACTGCCTATATACTTTCGAAAGTGCAATTATTATGTACGAATATGGCCAATTTTTTTTTTAAGCTTACTGATATTTGATGATCATTTCGTCCACAGCGATTTAGAATTGTGAATTGACCGAAACAAAAAACAAATAAAATATTTTTAGGTGATGCGATCATTATTTCTTTAAGTCCCAATACTATTTAATACGCTATTACTCTAAAATGTGATCATACTTATATGATATTTGCCGTATAACATTCATACATTCGTATATATATATGAAACATTAGTACACAGTAACCGCAAACCTCAGATGAATTGAATGTTTCGACTATTTCAATAGTGGACACTCGAATGAGTAGGTTGTATTCACACACACGTTTCGAGAGTCCAGCGCGATATACAAAGCGGTAATAGTCATTCATTGGGTGTCATTTGACACCAAGCTATGCATTGCCGGGGTTCGGCGTTCTATTCCGCATCTAATAACAGTAGCGGGGAGCTGCAAAACAAACGACATACGAGGTAATGGACTGTGCCTTCGAAACAGGTTTGATGAGACACATGTGACAAAAAATCGTGTGGTCCAGATACAGTTGTTTTAAGTCTGGGTAGTTTTGTGACAGTTGTTTGAAAGTTTTAAAGTCCTCCGTGACACGGGAATTATTCCCAATTACTTTCAATCTTAAAAAAGGAAAAATCCGGCACCTTATTTTTTTTTTATAAGATAGAAAATCTTTGTATTGCGATGTGCACTTTGCCCGTTATTTGGGTTTTTCTGTTATGAAATTCTCAGAAGCAGGACGAAGCTTGGAACTGTGTCTTGTAAACGGCAATAGGCTCAGTTTTTATTACGTGGGACTTAAAATCATATTTGGCGAAATGCAGGTGTAAAATATTTCTGTCTACCCCTTCTATAAAATATACATTATAATTCAATCCATGTATGACGGGCACTTTAAAGACCACAATTGCAACATAATGGTTTATACGCAAAGCCCGACTTGAATTAGAATAAATAATTATTCTATTTCTGGTTGAACGACCAACAAACAATTGTCCCGAGTGGGATTCAAGCACACAAGACTTGGTGTAGGTGCAGCGTCAAAGCGACCGCATGTCCGCTACGCCATTAGAATTTCCGGATGGATTTTTTTCAGTTGCAGCCTGTGGTCTATGAAACACGCTACTGGTTTGCTTTAAAACATCACTAAAAAAATAGAGGTTTGAAACACCACTACACGCCTCTTCAAGAGTTTAACAACTCCTAACCGTCGCAATTGTTGGATATTATAAAAATTAAAATCATGGACATAAACAATACTAGTAGATAGCTAAAATTATCAATCAAGCCCGCTAGAACAAAACTAATATTATCAAGATGATCTATTAAACCAATATACCACTATCGCAATAAAAAATAAATACGTAATACATTACGAAGTTAAAACACAGAGCCACCTTTAAAGTATGCAAATTACGGTCCAAAGTCGTCGATGGTCAACAATTTGGCGATAGAAATATAACAGTGGTGCAGGTTAGAATGTGTCTGTGCTGAATGCAACATGCAAAAGCCATTGAGTAGCAGTGAGTAAATGGATGTGTCCCGGCACGCCGTCGGGTGGGGCCACCCCCATTGTCCCTTACACGGAACAGTGAGACCAATCCGCAATAGGAGTGGCTTTCAAAATCATTCCGAAATATAAATATTATCCTTTTGTTATATGCGTGTTTATGCATACACGTTGCGAGGTAATATATTTATTAATAAATAGTTTTAATTAAATTAAATAGCTTATAAAATAGTAAAGTTCAATAAAAGTAGTGTTAGAGCTGTTTTCAAAATTATGTAAGTAATAAAAGTGTTTTAAAGTAAAATAAACAACGCGACAAAATCCGTATAGTGTTTTATTTCAATGTATAACATTCGTGTAAACATAAGACAATATTAGATATATACCTAATACTAAAATTGCTTTTTCTACGGTTTAAAGTATAGAGTGTTAATTTAGATTCATTGCATCACACTGACCAAATGCTGCTTTTCAAAAAAGTACTTTATTTATTGCGCAATAGATTTTCTATTTCAAAATATATTGATAGCGCTGATGCTATCAACATGGGACTGATTCCACCAATGATATGAGAAGAGAAATCCGCTCCTTTGATATTTCGTGACGATACGAATGAGTTGGCTCACCTAGGATTGTCTTACAGAACGTTTTGAAGTAAGACTAGTACTGTGTTTCGGTCCAGTAAGTCTGGCGGCTTATATTTACTTCTTTTATTTCATCCCACATTTATTTACTTTTTCTTTGGTATCAGCAACTTGCAAGTGATACCCCTGGAATTAAAAGTAATTATAGGTTACAGTAACTGCTTTTACTGGTAGGCCGTACGCTAAATATGCTATCTAGATTGTCAAATGGACAGCATTGTGGCACACGGCAGCCGTATGACACATCCATCGTACCTATCTTTCCATGTTCTCATACTAATATAGAACCACACATAAGTTTAGTCATAGAACACACTTTGCTAAATAAAACAATATACATGTGCATTTAGACAGACATCTGTGTCTATGTAGTTTATGTCCGTGCTGTTAATGAAGTTTGTATTTGTATTGTGAATACAAATGGTATATACATAGGTACTAGTCAAAGTAATAATAATTAAATGAAATAATGTATGTATCTGTTTATCTTAAAGGTAACATTCATATTTGGAAATTGCAAACCAATGACTTAGAAACTCATTGATTTGCAATTTGAAGGCTTTCTTTGTGTGTACTTGTGGCTTGTTATTATTATTTAGATTTTAGGTAGCGGGTTTTCATGTTTATAACCGAATCGGATGCAATAAAGGTGACTTAGTTATACGACCCCGGATTTTTGGGTCATCGTTAGTGCACTCTGTGTTTTATGCACGAAATTGATATCCTACTTTTTCAACTTCATCAAGGGTGTCAGGGTCCTGGTTTAATTGCGTTTACCTACACTATGCAGGTCTTGGATTTGTACTATGACTCTGTTTAGTGGAGTCACTTAGCAGAGTTTCTTTATGTGCGAGAAGGGCAGTTGACTCTTGCGTGTTATTTTTGTTTAACACACTTACATAGTCTCAGCCTAAATAGGCAGGGATAGGCAGTGGTGTTAAACACCCACATTTCGTGACCTATAGGTAATTTTAGGTCTCACGTAATAACCTCTGGTCATTTGTTCGGGCCATGCCTTAGTTCCAGACCACGAGCTGCTACAGTGAATTTCTTGACAATACAACCTCAAAATCATATTGCTCAACTCGGGCTTCGAACTGCAGACCTCATGCACAAAAGTAGCATACAGATTTTTTTGTTACCGTCTTTTTACATGGTTGATTACTAACTAGAATGACATACTATAGACATTTGCAAAACCAGAAGTACTACTGAGGCGTTACCAACATTTGAAATAAGGAATCTCCGCGCTACAAAAGCGGCATGAGCAAGCACACAGGTACCTGTAGAACAAGAACAGCCTATAAATCACACAACACAAAATCTCAAAATTATTTTGATAACCTGCGTTCTTCTGTAAGGTACTTTCCCAGTCGCACTAAGAAGTTGCTAAAAAGTCTTTTGACTGAACATGTAAAAACTTTTGCCAATACGCCGAGTCTCGTCGATTCAACGCCCGTACTACACGTCAATATTTATGCCCATACACAGTACGTCACAATTTCGAGTGTTCCTTGTATTAGTTGTTTGATATTTATAAAACTTAAGCCATGTGTACTTTTTTCTAGATAAAAGGAACCCTATGTCGTTTTCTGTTCATACAAATTCGCATTTAAATATTAGTAAGGATTATAAAGGACTCAGGAAATGTCTTTACTCCTATATTGCTAAAATAAAATGAAGGTCTTTCACCGCTATTAATAGTTTAATATTATAACCATTAAGGTAAAAATCCACTGAGTGGAGCTGCATTACTGCCGAACAACGACGGGGTAGAATATAGGGGCAACGACCACCAAAGGCTGCCCTCAGGGTGGAGTACTCTCACCATTCTTATGTGGCTTGGTGGTCAATTCACTCTTAGAACAACTCAACAAAAGTCAACGGTACTCAACGGTCGGATATGCGGATGACTTGGTGATACTCGTCAATGGAAAATTACCGAGCACGGTATCTAGTCTCATGCAGAAGGCCCTGATTATGGTGGAAAATAGTGCAGTAGTAACCATTTATCGATCAACCCAGGGACTACTGTCGTGCCGTTTACTAGGAAGAAGGATCTGACAGGGTTGGGAACTCTCTCCATGTATGGTACGCAGCTACAATGGTCCACAGAGGACGAAATATCTAGGCATGACCTTAGATAACAAACTAACATGGAAACCTCATGTAAACAAAGCCGTAGAGCACGCGAAGCGGGTATTCGGCATGATTCGTTCTACTTATGGGAAGACCTGGAGACTGAAGCCGAAGGTCATCAAGTGGCAATACATTATGATGGTAAGACCCATACTTACGTATAAAAGCATTGTCTGGTGGCCAAGAACTAAACTTGCAACATGCAGGAACGCGCTGTCAAAGGTGCAGTGATTGGCCTGCATGGCTATAACAGGGGCGTTCCTGACTACGCCAACGGCAGCGTTAGAAGTCCTGCAGGACCTAACGCCGTCGCTACACATTGTTGTGGAGTTGGAGGCGTTAAAGGCGCTACATAGACTGTCTGTGCATGGGCTGTGGAGCATTAAAAACTCGACACACAAAATTGGAGATTTCGAAGGATCTCAAAAGGATTATGAGCATGGGATGCGACAAAATGTAACCAATGCACATATTCAAAAATAATTTTAAAATAAAGTTTCCCACGAGGGACGAATGGAGACAAGGTCTACAATCCCCTGATAAGAGTTGTCTCATCTAGTACTACTGATGGTTCCAAAATGGAAACAGGATCAGGCGCTGGTATTTATGCCAACGACTGCAAGGTGAGCCAAAGCATGGGCAAATATGCAACGGTCTTCTAAGTAGAAACCTATGCTATAATTGCCTGCGCCCAAGAGAATATTAACAAGAATGTCACTGACAGGACTGTTTTTATTCTCAGTGACAGTCAAGCTGCTCTCAAGGCTCTGGGCTCCTGCAGTGTAGACTCCGGACTGGTCCTGAACTGTGTTAAGGCGCTCAATAATCTTGGCAGGAAGAACACAGTCAGACTAGTCTGGGTTCTGGGACATGCAGGGGTGCTGGGCAATGAGCAGGCTGATGAATTAGCAAGAAAGGTCTCGAAGCAACCGTTTGTAGGCTCCGAGCTATCCGTAGGTCTCTCTGAGAGCACCGTCAAGGCAGCTTTGAATGCACATGGCAATGATAAACACAGGCTAGAGTGGATGGCCCTCAGGGGTCTGGAACACTCAAAGAAATTCATTGCAAACAGGGCTACGGGCTTCACCCGGAAGCTCTGGGGTACAACAAGGGCCAAATACGCCTGCTCACAGGAGCGTTCACTAGCCATTTTGGCACCAACGACTTCCTGTGCAGATTCGAATTGGCAAACAATCTAATCTGCAGAGCCTGTGGTGAACAGGACGAGTCCATATCGCACCTACTGTGTGAATGTGACGCGTTAGCTGGATTGAGAATGGGTCTGATGGGATTGGCTTATCCAAACCCCGAAGACTTCAGGCTTCTCCCTCTAAAGTGTAAACTGTGGCTGATGCAGTACATTCATAAGGATAATAATAATAATAATAATAATTTATTTTACTGAATTTCTTCACAAACATGTTTACAATGATAAATTCTTAATTTTTAAAAGAACACGACAAGTATTTTGTGTCGTTGACACCTGTACTAATGCGAGGTAGCTAAAAGATAGATCTTGGGGCCGACACAAAAGATCCCACTGGGTCGAAGTGTCGCCGGTCTGCACTGACTGGCCCCCGTATTTAAGATAAGATAGGGGCAGAACGCGGCACTATTATTTAATAGTGCCGCGTTCTGCCCCCTTTTATATAAAACCATATAAGACAGACGCTACACGACAGTGGCACTGTGCGGCTTTAGTAAAGAACTTTACGTCTATAAAGTCAAGTCAAGTCTTGCCACGTCGCTTGGCTCAGTGCGATCTTAGCTTTAGTGTCATTATTACTTCCTGAGTTCTAGAATCAACTGCAATGAATATTGCCATATTGGTAATTAGAGAGGTGTATTTTTACAACACTATTTTGGACATTGAGATATCAAAGTATCGCCTTTATTTATCTTTGTGACCTATTTGATTGAGACTCATGATGTTGCAATTAAAGTGTGTTAAGACGTATTATACATAACAACTAATGCAGTCATGGTATTAGTGTAATGTTTTAAATAATCTGCATTGCCTCTCTGAATGATGGGGGTTCAATATCTGCGCGAGACCAAAGTTAGCACTTTCAAAACATCGTTTATATGTAATCATGTTATTTACAAACAGGCTACCCTTTCTGTAAATAAATTATGGTGCAACGTTACTCAATGCAAAATAATTTTGTATATTTCGACTTAATATTGCCAACTATAGAATAAAATACGGTTAGAATATTATTGGAGTTCACCATTTAATTACATATAAATAAATAAGTCATTAACGGTTTTTTATACCTACTTCTAATAAAGTAACGTTGACCAATCATGAATTAAAGTTTGAATTTGCAACTTTAATAAAACATGTTGTAGTATCATTATCCTGAATGACTGCCTTCTCCTTTTGTTTGACTTACTTTCATCAAAACCGAATTTGATTGTCGGTGTGTGCGGAAGATTATAAGGGAAGGCTAGGTTTAAACCTAGCCCTCCTTTACAATATTACCTATTTGGTACGATAAGCCCCACTTGCTAAGGTCTTCGTCTTCCATTCTTAGCAAACATTACCAAATTTAAGCACGTTAGTAGTAAACAAGTAGTAGTGACCAACTTATTATTTTATTATACAAGTGTAAGTTCAAAGCGGCATAGACGGTTACGCCGTAGCAGGGCTGGCAGTAGCACAGCTACGATCCGTAGCTAAGTAGAGCGGTGTGTAGCACTGTCGGTTCGGCGGCGCATTGGTTCAAATATCCGTCGCTCGGCGATGGCTCACGGACACGAAGGAGGAAGGAGATTTCAATGCACTTGATTTATGAGCCACATAATGGAGCGCAACGCTGCATTTTGCTGCATGCAACCGCCAACAGTCGACCCTCCACGCTAAACATCCTTTGTATTTATGAAATGTACATAACTAAACATAATTTGATCATTTAAATACGTAATAACCACTATGTTATAGTTATTTGTGTAGTTGTGTGCGTACATATTAATATGTGGTTGTACGTTGTTTGTTGTCACGTCGATGTGTCCATTTAAATTAAATGGCCGCTAGTTTGGTTTGTTATAAAATTATTGTAGTAACAAATGAAAATAATATTTTATATATAAACTAGCTAACGAAATTTCATTGAAAAGGCACTTTTAATTTGTAAATATATGTATTTCTACCTTTATTATGCAGTCATCTCATTCGTCAACAACACTTCGGACTCCTGCCACAAATAACCTAATTGAACGATATGTGGACTTTTTGAGGGTAAATTCCGATCAGATATTAGTATCTAGAACAATAATAATAGTATAAAACATTACTCGTCAGCTAAACTGAATGCTTATGTTGACAATGTGTTAGTGGTAATTTTCCATTAGTAGGTTATTAAAAGTCTTTTGGCATTTTCTGTCATAAAAATGTAAGTAGCAGCACATAGTCTGGAACTCAAACTCGTCCCCTATTACACGAGGAACCTAAAATCTTAGCTGCCGGTACATAGTAGGTATATCCACATATATACACCTTGTCTAGTTCTTCTTGGGGTTTCAGTCGTGAGGCTACGTATGAATTAAATCGATATGCAAACTGAGCTACAAATAGACCATTATATATCATATTTATATTTTGAGTAATTATATTGTGATAATATCTTAATTTCATTAGAAATTCGGGTCGGTGTGTGTTGTTGTTTCTTTTCAACGTTTTGAAAATGTTATATACATATTATCATTTGATCTAGATACTCTTATTCATGAGGTTACATTAAAAAAAATAGAGCTTGTTATAAGTATTGTCAATGACAAAAGGTTGATCATGAAAGTAGATATCTGAGTTAATTGTGACTGGGTTATATATAACAAAAAATACATAGACGAACGTTCTCTGATTAGATCAGTGATATTCTTCTGGGGAAAGGGTAATATTATCCTAAATCGACGAGTGTGCATGAAACATTTAGTGTGAGTAAAAGAGGTGCAGGGCTAGGATTCTACCATGCGGAAATACACAATCTCTAGCCACCGCTTTGGTAATCAGGCATATGTATATGTTATACTCATAATAGCAGGGTTTCAGTCAAGGTTTTTATAGTTTTGAGTATTGAACAAAATGACATATTGACATAATATGTAACATTTGAAAATGAAAACATTGAAATTGTTTTTGTTTTTTATACTTCAGTACAGTGTACACTATACAGTGATAAATAAACAACGCGATAAAATCCGTATATAGTAGTTTAATTTCAATGATATATTGACTTTACGATGTTTACGCCGCACGTAAGTTTAAATATTAATTTTCATTTATTATACCGATTATTACACCGTTTACATTCAAATGGTAATTACTACGTAAATTCGCTGACCAACTTTTGTTCTTTATATTCTTAATTTAAAAATAAATCTTTACTGTACCACTTGAAGCAAATTGTGTACTCAATATACGTAACTGCAAAATATCATTAAAATAGTTGAATGTATAGATTGGTTCACCAAGACAGCGTTCATTGACAACATATCAAAAATCAATGTAAACTCTTAAACATATAAATATACTTTCCCAAATATAAGAGTAACTATAAAGTTCTATAACCATCTCTTCTATAGAAACAAAATGTAATGAGAAATTTCATAAAGCCGACGGTCTTTTAAATATATTATCAGGGGGTGCTCGGTTCAAGTCTTAGCGATGCGTCATTGGCAAATTGAAAACTTAATTTATAGCTCTCTCATCGTTTGAGCTTACACAGCTTACTGCGAGGCGACATCGCGAGTGCTGTGGATTTTGTTATTACCCAACCGAGGCCTACAGGAGCCGATGTAAAGGTTCATGTAAGACATTATTTAAGTATTTTTACGTAACATTTATTGAGCACGACGTTTTGCTCGTATTTCGCCTGTGTTCTAGCGCTTGTATATGACGCAAGAAGCTGGCACGGTGTAGACTGCACGGATGGTGTAGTGATTTAAGTAGGCACCTCGCCGCTGCCACTGCGCCGAGTGTTGTGGGTTCGAATCCCATCCGAGACAAAACATTGTGTAATCCACAAATAGTTGTTATGAGTCTGGGTGTTCTTGGTGTCCGTTGTTTGAATGTTTGTAAAGTCTCCCGCGACAAAGGATTTATTCCTAGTGCGGGAGTTGTCTTTTTTAAAGAAAAAGAAGGAAAGAAATGTATGCGAGTACGGGTAGCTTGCATCGATCGCTTACATGTGCTGTACAACCACTGTCGCTTACATGTGGAACTTGATTATATTACCTGCGTTGTGTATTAAGCCATTAATTTTATCCTTGTAACAATTTAATTTTGTACTAGATGTACTTAATAAATAACTATTCCTTAGGAAAATGACTTCTTTTTTAGATGAAAGGTAGCCGATTTCCATGTTTATACCCCGACGTGTATGCGATCTTTCATGATGATCGGTCGAATAGTCGAAAACAAACAAATAAACAGATAAATTAACATTCGCATTTATAATAATAAAATATAATCGAACATGCAATAATAAATTGTGGCATTATCAAACAACGCCGGGCAATAAAAACATAATTATGTATACAAGGAAATTATAACTACATAATCTCAGCATCAGAGGCAGACAAACAATGAATTTCAAATATATGTTACTTAATTAATTTCGTTACATATTCAAGAATTTAATTTAATTTGTATCTGAGTGCACCTAGTTCTACAGAATCGTTTGCATTGCATTCAAACTAATGAAGACAAATGTTAGGTTCCGTATGTTGTTCGGCTGCGCATTATGTGAGGCATTGAAAATTAGTTTTCCTTTTATATATATAATACGTAACGGGTATTAACGCGATCATGCATCTTGTATCTTCGACAGCCGTGGTCAAAAGCTGAAGTCAGCTTGTAACCACGGCCGGTGGAATCTGGTCGAAACGTCAAGCATAATAAAGATAAACATTATGCATGATCGCGAGAATACCCGTTACGTATTATATATAACTAGCGGTCGCCTAGTGCTCGAAATTCGACCAAAGTTTGCCTGTAAGATATTGCTGATATATGTCATTATAATTGATATATGTAACCATAGTTACGCGCTTCGACTGCGTGTGTCAAATGCATGGTTGTGAGCGTGTAGTGTTTTTTCATTAATTTAATGTATTTCTAATGCATATTTTATATAAATATTAGGATTCTCCTTCTCCATATAAACTTTAGCTGTGCCAAATTTCATACTCCTCCGTACGCGCAATTTTCGTAAAAGGGATACAAAGTTTATGCTTCACGTATTAATATATAGATTATATACGAGTATAGCATGCAACGCGAAAGTTTAAAAGGTATAGTTTTCCTTTTGCCAAACGCGTAACAAATATTTGACATTCTTTTCTTTTTTCATGTTACTCGTCAAATGACCATACTCCGCCTGTGCCATTAACTAGAGAACTTATTACTGTGACTGTCTCGTTACTCTTGTGGCAGAACTATGTGAGAGATCGTTGGCTGCCGGGTTTGATTCCATTTAGAAATTATTAGTAATAGCACCGTGTTTAGAGATGCGGTAGACAACCATAGGCTTGCTCCTTATTATATACTGTGACTGTCTCGTTACTCTTGTGGCAGAATTATGTGAGAGATCGTTGGCTGCCGGGCTTGATTCCATTTAGAAATTATTAGTAATAGCACCGTGTTTAGAGATGCGGTAGACAACAATAGGCTTGCTCCTTTTTATATAGGGCACGAAATCATAGTTTGTTAGATGTAGGTGTAATGTGCCTAAACCTTCAGTGATATAGAGTCTGTGTCGTCCTAACTTAATATTATTAATGCGAATGTGAATTTGTTTGTTTGTTATACTTTCACGCCTTAACTCCTAGATCGATTATCATGAAATTTCGCATACACGTTATCAAAGGTACAGAAAAGGACATAGGGTACATTTCATTTAGGAAAAGTACTTTTCTCGAGGGATAGAAATTAATTGGCGGAATCTACATTAATGCGAACAAAACCGAGGGCAAATTCTCGTTTTAACATAAATAAGCGTACATATAACATTTGATTTGTATGTGTACTACTTAAATATTTAATTCAATAAGACTTTCTAGTAAAAGCCAGGATTAGTTTCAATCCATTCTTGTGTAGTGTTGAAATCTGCAGTAAATTCAACATTGTGTTGAAGATACAAGATGTATTGTGTTCTCTCCATTGCAGTACCTATTGCTCTGCGTCTCAACGAGCAAGTAACAAAATCTAGATAGATACAATCGTGTAATATTTTTGTTATTTTTTAAAATAGTCTTCAAGTCACTAGTGAATAGGTATCTTCTAGGCAAGCGTGCTCCGTCCTCGACTGCATCTTCACATAATATCAGGTGAGATCGTGTTCAAACGCAAGCCTATTACAATATAAAGAAATAAACTATATATTACCCTTCTTCGTTGCGCTCGCGTTAATGTTGGTTTTCTTAATAAATTTCTATTCTTCAGAAACAGCACTTTTTATGGATGAAAGGTAACCCTATGTACTTTTCTATATCCCTAATAAAGTAATTTGATGATGATCGGTTAAGTAGTTTAGGCGTGAAAGCGTAACAAACAAACGGATTTACATATGCATTTGTACTATTAGTAAGAATTTTACTATCGGACACTACTTTTGCCATGAGGTGAAATATAATTATTTCTAAATAATACCATTCATACAAACGAAACAGACCAGTTGTTTATTTTGTCGGATGCGCTGAAGTATTATATTGTATTTTAAGTAAATTCCTAATAATTCAAAAATTGCCTATTGTGATATCGATTGACTGCCACGCAGAGCCTCTAACTTTTCTAAGTTAAGTGCGTATTAAACTATTGAGTCGCAGCGGCACACCAGCGGCAATAGTAAATCTAAAGGCTTTTAGTTATATTTGGTTCAACAAGACTTGTTCAATAGTTAATGATCGCTCACTATAACGGTGAAGGAGAACATTGCAAGAAAACCTGCATATCTAATAGTTCTCCATTATAGTCTCAAAGATATAGGAAGTCGGCCAATCCGCAATGGGCCAGCGTGGTGGACTATGGCCTAATCTTTCTCATAATAAGAAGAGGCTCGTGCCCAGCGGTGAATAAAAAATAAAGAAAACCTACATTTACCTTAAGATGAGTTGCTCGTGGGCAATTTTACAAATACGTAGGAACATTCAAAGAGCTACTAAATTTGGATCAATTATCTGGGGAATGTATACAGTATTTATCCCGTGCTGCCAAACATACAATAACCGCTTTGCTAGTGATCGGTCTAACCCAAAACTGGACCAGTGTCAGCTTTGGGATAGATTACGACGACGAAACGAAGGGACCTTGCATCTGTATTAAAGGTTAGTCCTAAGTCTACCACGCTGACCTAGTACGGGTTAGCAGTTTTGATTTGAGCCATTGTTGGAGACCAGTATATCTTAGTACTGAAACCATTAAAATCATGTCTACCACCGTATGTGACACATGACATTGAAAGATCAAAGATTCATGCCGCGTGATCATTGTTTGCCTTAGCGTGGTAGTCCAACCGTTACCTCATTGGCAAAGCGATAGCGTACTACATATTTTAATAAAATATGTAGATATGACTGAAAAAGATCTGTAAAAAATTGAGTGAGTGAAAAGGCTGGTGTGTGCTGTTGGATCTGTGTACTTCTGTCAGTGGTAGTGTGTACGGTATTCGTGGCGCAAAGTGCTACGTTATTCAACTTAATAGCCATTAGTTTGGTTCGTTAGCGGAATATTGCTAACGAATGTGTGGCGGGCGCGCATTCCGGCCGCCAGCGCGTGTTGAAACGCTCAATTAGCACACGCTGCTAAACTATCCTACCTAGCTCTTTATATAAAATGCCTGTAATTTCCTACGGACCGCACAAAGTTATGGTACAAATCAACCGCGTGCTGCGATAACGCTTATTTGTCTGAGGCAAGTAAAAGTTTTAGACAACGTCCAAAAAAAAATATAATTGATTTGTTCCTAATTTTGTCTTACGTTTACGCGAATGTTATGAATTGAAATTAAAGTACTTTATACGAATTTTGTCGCGTTGTTTATTTATAAGTATGTAATAAAAGTATTTTTAAATAAACGTATCAAGTAGTTTAGTTTCAATTTACTTTTTATTTCAAACAGAGTATTACAAGAAAATACTTTAAATATTATTGCATTTTAATGGTTAATTTAATTTATATATCATTTAAAATTTTGAGTCTGAATAAGTGCCATACCTTCATCACAATAATTTTGCCGACTAAATACAATATAAAAAAGAAAATAGATCTTATACAAATTTTGGAAAACATTCTATTGATTTCTAGACTCTAATGCTTTTAGATTTTATTACTCTTCTTTTTGCTCTTCTTTTCTATTGATTAAAGAACGTAAATACGTTCTATTTATTTAATGACACTGTCAACCAAACCTTATTTTTTTAGTCACCATATTGAACACAAGTGTGTGCTCAAACACAAGTGCAATATTAATTTCTCTCTCTATTAGAACCATGGAAGGCTTTTTTGGTACGAATGGACCAGGCGCAGAACCAATGACTTTACGTACCTGCAAATAATTTTTGCATTTAGAAGTGAGTTTAATAGTGAGATTTTACAGAATCGCGTAACTGATTAATAGATGATTAGTACATACATACGTTGCATTAGAGTTTATAAACCGTGATACAAAGAACACCCAATCTAGAACCAAAGAAACCAAGTGCGAGACCATATATTTGCCTAAACTATAATTTTAGTGGTAAGGTAACCAATTTTATGATTGGTGCACTCTAGACTAAAGTGTCTGGCAACAATTTTAGTCGTGAGGTATCGGTTTAAATTCCTGGGTCAGGCAAAATGTTATTGGGAAATTCCTAATAAATGAATAGAGTCCTGTACTTTACTTGGTAGATTGCAATTAGCTAGTCACCTATTACAGGGATCGTTCTTATAGCCTTACCTGTGTAGTGTATTCATTAATTAACTTTTCGGTTTTCAGAGACATGATGGTATGTTTATACGCTTTATTACTATATATGGATATTTCTTATTCCGCGTGTAGGATGACATTCAATACAACAATATTTGCGACTTATTTGAAAGACAATTTTGTATTATGATTATATATCTGGAATCTTTTACAAAGATTCAAACAACGGAGACAAATCTACAGCACTCGGCACGACAGCAGTTTCAAAGCGGCATGGGACAAAAAATACGTTATTTTTGTACCATTTTGGGAGGTTGAACCCATAATACTCAGTACTGTCAGTGGCAAAGCTTTTACTTAAGTAAGCGCAGTGGGCGCTACATACGCAGTCTGTAAATACTTAATCCGTGTTTAATATTGATTTTACTGTCGAGCATAGAATTTGTTGATGCAAGAATACCGTACAATCCATTTATATAAATATATTTCACTGTAACACTTGTAAAGAAAATATTGAAAGCAAAATGTGTTCGTAAATTTTGGATACATTAATGGCCAAAATATACATGACATCAAATTGATTCCGAGAAAATGTTATTCACACTTTAAATTCAATTTAGCTTTGGTTCTACGATATAAATAAATATTGTTGTTGCAAGCCTGGTGTTTGATTAACAACTTACACAGCAGCATCATGCATATGGAAACAATTCAATAATTGTACAATGATATAATTAATTGTTAATTTATGCCTTGTCACTGCATAACTTACATTATCAGATTATCGGGGGTCACCTTTATAATGTCATAAACAAAGCCTGCAACATATATCCTCAATGCAAATACTCCTGTAAATCTGCTATAATCAAGTGGCTTCTGACCAAAAACTACACTGAGACTGAAGACTTATTAACCTTATCTATCTTGTAGGTAAAGGGTCACCATATATTGTACATACACGCACACACATACATACGCACACACACATACACACACTCACAAACGCACACACACACGTGAACTCAAACACGTACGCACGCGCACTCGCGCATAACTATTGTATGTAAGTAGTCCCAATTGCTTGTCTGCCACGTTCGATGAACAAAAATGGGAAATTCTTTGTGAGGGCACTGGTACCCATAACATAAGTTTAATCTTATCTTGGGTACCAGAGTTCAATGCAACAGTTCTATACAAAATTGTTTTTATTGTATTTATGTCATTGTACTGTGGCTATTTGGAACAATAAATTATTATTATTATGTTTCTCTTATCACAGGTACTTTCTAACATATTATATTAGAAAACACCTGGCCCTTTGGGAGGCTTACACGGAGACATGGGTCCAACGTGAAGAGGCCCTTCGAGAGTTTTAATCAAGGGTGTGATGGAACACCTACAGCGGCACTAGCCGCAGCAGGCGTAGTACTATTGCGACGTATGGATTCTAATTTACATATGGGCTATAGGTATGGGTGTTTGGTGGACCGATATATTGCTAACTATGGATGAAAAACGGCGTCTGCCGTGAATACTCTAATAGCATCAATGCAATGGGCAGACGGTGACTCGCCAATTCACTAGATGGGCCTACTGATAAGCCACTATAGGCTTACAAGCCAGCAGCAGAGGGCAACACCGGTGCAAGTGGCTAGGGGTGTCGAGCGGTGCGGCGCCGGTTTCACCATCACGGGTCTCGTGACAACGGAGACCCGGAGCGGGTTTCCCCGTAGTTATGCCCTTGAAAATGACACTTCCACCCCCAAGCATATAGCTCTAGCGGCCCTCCTCTGGCCGGCCGACCAAGGCAAGCCAGAGTTGAGAGTCCTACGGGCGCTCATGAAGTTCCACCCCGGCCAACCAGTAACGGCAAGCCGGGGACGAGGCCCTAACCAACTCTCTGAGGCATTCAGGACCGCAGTGTCGCCACTCACATTCAGCCCGCCACAAGCTGCACTGCGGTTTGTGCGCTTTAATTTAACCTGGTGATACATTTCTTGTTTATATCACAAGGCGAAGGTGATAGTTTTAAAGCTAGTATACTGTGTTGTTTATTTAACACTCTATTAGATAATTTAGAAACTGTTACATTACTATACTATACTATTAAACTTTACTAATTTTAAGCTAATTAAATTATTAAAACTATCAAATCTATTTGTTTTTAAGTTTACACTTTATTATTATTTATTTATATATTATATATTTATTTATTTATGTAATAGAGTGTTAAATAAACAACGCGATAAAATCCGTATATAGTAGTTTAATTTCAATGAATAACATTCGCGTAAACAGAAGACAATACTAGTGTACTGTGCCCTCCGATAGCGCGTTCATCTCATGATGAGATAACGACTGTCCCAGAGGGGCTTATTATTATTATTATTATTATCACTTTTGAATAATTGGATTTTAGTTCAAAATTAGTACTTTAGATAGTTTAAATGTTGATTTAATATCTTGTGGCATAGATGAATGCCAAAAATTTATAAAAATATAGATATGTAAGTACTGAATTTGAATCCTAACTAATATTATAAATGCGATTTTGAGTTTGTTTGTTTGTTACGCTTTCACGCCTTAAATACTTGAGGGATCATCGTGAAATTTAACAGAAAAATAAAATTCTAATGCACCCGATTTATCGACAATTCAATTTTTATCGAATATTAACACGACACTATTTCTTAAGCACATGTTTCAGTATATACAACGGATAGGTTCGTATGTGTTGTATGTGTGTTTTCCGAACTAAACGTAGCACCGTCGTCCTGCCAGGACTTCATGCTCAGACATACATAGTCGTGACGCCTGTTTATCGTCAAAAAAGTGGGATGACGTTCACTACATTCACATTTCACCAGCTATATTTTTATGTAATAGGAGGTAAGTCTTTTACCGTCTACCAACCACCTTTCTAGAATCCATGATGCTACTGAAAATTTTGTATGAAAAATGTTCAATAACACTTTACGATGAACCATAAATGTAGCCCGGGACCTCGCAATCACGTGCAAATATAAACCGCTGCTAGTCAGTGCTTATACATGTGTAGATGATATGGAAAAATTAAAACACTTATTTTGAACACTATTTGATTATGCCATTTATTTTGAGCAAAGGCAAAAACGTTGGCTTATTAAGGAGAATCTGTTAACAGAGGAAGCTCAAAAGTCGAGGTGCCGTGATGGGAGATGATTAATATGGCTCATTTGCGGTACGCGCCCCTCCGGCCGAGAGCGGCTACGAGCTACGAGCCGGGAGGCTACGGGCTACGGCGCGCCGCTACGAGGCGATGCTACGTGCCCGTCTCTACGTACATCGTTTACGCTTCCGCACAGAGAATTTATTAGATTCCACCCCATTTCTACCTTTTATCTCTATTATGTATTTAATGCAATAATATACCATTCCAGACACATCGTAACGTTAACTAATCGTAAGCGGAAGATTGCATTAATCAGTATTAACATTGTGTTATTTACTTTGTTTTAAGCAAGTGCGTGTGTATTTATGTAAAAGAAAGCACTTTTTATAACCAGCGTACTTTATAATACATACATCTTTATCTATGTAGGGGTAGGCAGAGGTTTATAACATTTCGCCAGCAATTACTTTAGGTCATATATAACAGGGGTGAGCCTTTTGTGGTTCACCAGGCACAATTCCAAACACCGTGCTGCTACTGAGAATTTCCCATCAGAAGACAAGTCTGAGACTTCAGTCGTAACCGTAAGCAAAATCTTATATAAACGGGTCAAACCTGTAACTGAGGAAGTAGTGATATTGCAAATCTGAGTAAAGCTTTTGTTATCACAGAGAATATCTCTCAGAATTTACATTTACATGCGTAACTATAATATGTGCGGCTAATTAAGCAATTATTGTGGAGTTTTATAGTATGCAATCGTGATAAAAAAAAATATTGGATTACAATGTTCGGGCGGCGCTACGCGTGCTCTATTGTTTTGGCTAATTGGCCAATAGGGATCGTATGTGAAGGCTATGTGTATGACAATATATTAGATTTTATTATATCAGTTCTTGGTTTTATGGACAGGCGCTTTTGATTATAATACAACATGCTTAGTAGATGCAGATGTCAGTAACATTAGCATTTCTCATGTTTCTGAAACGAAGCACTATAGTAATATATAATAATATCAGCCCTGGTTATAAACTGTCCCATGGAACGGGTACGGCTGGGAACGAGTCTGTTCTCAGGGTGAGAAGGGTTAGGCCATAGCCCTAACAAAGCACTATTTTATAATAATTGTTCAATATAATCACTAACAGAATTGGTTTGGTAGCTAGATTAAAATATGTCGGGTGTAAAGCAATTTTGCCCTACTGACGTTAACTCACAGAAGCATTTAGTTTAGCTGCAAGGGTTAACATAAGTACTAGTAATTTGTAACTCAAATTGTATCGAAAAAAGCTCTCAATATATTCTCAGTAGCAGTCCTACGTTAGCAAATTGCCGGTATTTCAATACCGTGCAACAAAATCTATAATATAAAACATTCGAATAATAACTATTTTAAAGGCTCTAGCATGTGTATATATAACTAGCTGGCCCTCTCGATATCACCCGAATGTATGATTACTGGTCCGCTCCCGCGTCTTGTAGTATGTTGTTATATAGCCTATGTTACTTTTGAAAAAAGCATTCAAAGGGATAAAAAGAAAAGAAACTTGCCTCTGTATAGAATGAGTATGGATTAGAAAGCATTATTTTATCAATAGTGTGGATTATAATAAAAATAAACACTGTATTTATTACCGAGTTTATATGTAAGTGCTTGATCATACGTATATAAAAGTCAAGCCAATAAAAGTATTTCAATATAATCATAGTACAATACCGTCCTGTTTGGAAACTGTACTGCTGGTCACGAGCCTTTCCTTTATATGAGATGGGCTAGGCGGAGTCCAATATGCCCACACATCTTTAAGAATATTATGTAGATCTCTCAGAAATGCATTTTCTCAAGATGTTTTCCGTCGTCATAAAATCGAATAATATGTAACTATTTAATACAAACATAACATCTAAAATCATACTGCATCTCATCATGATTCAATCGTTTATTCATAATTTTAATATCATCTTCGTGTATCTATACTAATATTATAAAAAGGAGGGATTTGTTTTTTGTTTGTTTATTTGTTTGTAACGGTTTAACTTAAAAACTACCCAACCGATTTAAAATGTCTTTCACCATTACAAAATTATATTATCACTGAGTAACATAGGCTATATTATTTTGTTTCAAAACAGTATTGTTCATAACCCATAAGCTAGTATAATAATATAATTATGAATACACTGTTTGAATCAAGCACCCCTTATAAAAAGCGTACAGTATAATCATAAGGCTTTCAGTGTTGATCTGGCGCAAAAAAGTAAAAAGACGAGGCAACCGGTAGGTATTATTCCTGTAATTGGTTTCTAATGCCGCGTAAACCCTCTAAACGTGTTGGGAGAGTGGACCGGGAGATAAAGTGCACGAACGTTTTCACACAGATTTTACTTTTTTATTTTTAAAGCATCACGAATTATGTTACTTTGAGACATCTAATCAATTTTAAGAGTACATCATGAGGTTTAACCTGATTATTTAAGTTTATTAAGTAATTGGTATTTAAATAATTATTTTATTTTAATTTGTATAAAATATGGTCTTATGCTTTATATTACCGGAGTCAGAGGTTTATAACAACCACATTTTGGTACTACACCGGCAATTGTTTTAAGTCCTAGGGGGCAGGCTCATAGTCATCTACGGCGAATATTTCGAGACTTCCTATTGTTACTAAGAATTTAATGACAGAAAAGCTAATGACAGGTTGACCGACTCGGCAATTGAAATCCAGACCTAAATATACAGTAGACGCATTTACTTGAGCTGCGTCACCGAGGTAGATTATTTTTTGAAGATTACCAATTTTTTTCTTTTATATACCTACAAAGGGGGCTAGCAAACATAATGCCCATCTGATAGTAAGGGTCTACCGTCACCTAAAATAAATTAATGACAGAATAAAAGGAAAGGAATGGGAGAGGAATGTATGGGCGCCTTCGGAACTCGTACGTATTGGGCGTTATTTAGTAACAGTGTTACTACTCGTACAACGGATTTCCATACTAGAGTACTAGGCTAATAATGTACTAGCATACTAGGGTACTAGGATACTAAGGTACTATGGTACTGGGGTAGGATACTTCACCGGGCAAGCCAACTTATTCGTTCTTTCACCAAACAAATGACAATGACAGATGCTTCTATTTTTGAAACTCATATTGCTCATGGCATTTGTATCTGTGTAGCCTGGCTCATTAGTCCTATGCATATTTGTAAAGTCACGTGGGTCTTGGTTTCCAGGTCGTGCGGGTGAAATGTTAGTATAATATACTTCTGCAATCGGGAATCTAGACGTGAGCCTATGTATAGTTGGCCAATATGTATAATGCTTATGTGTATAATAATTCCAATGTTATGACAGCGCATGTATTTACTAACCAAGTAACTGGAGCAGATAATAAATGATCATACTTAAATATTAATTAATAGACTAACACAATTTTGTCACACATTATTCATACCGACTGTTATTAAGTTATATAAATTAATCACTTACTTGTTTATTAGAGCCATTTTGAAATACAAGCTGTACCTGCAATTTTATCCACGTTTGTGATTAGTGCTCCGATACTACAAAAAGCTACGGTGGCTTTTAGATAGCCTATAACATTACGCTACTAGCCATAACTGATGATACAAGATAATCTTTCTTGAAAATTAGAATTTTCGTATCCGTCTGTTAAGTCCAGAGATTAACACGTTCAATGAAAAATAAACAAATTCTTTAGCTTTATTATATTAAGTATAGTGCGTTAAAATAAATCCTATTGATAATAATAATAATAATAATAATATTCTACCACATACACACAACACTATCTAGCCCAAACTAAGCAGAGCTTGTACTATGGGTACTAGACAATGGATAAACATACATATATACTTTTTTTTTTGTAAATACATACATATTATACATAGAAACACCCAGACCAAGACAAACATCCATGTTCATGCACACAAATATTTGTCTTGTGCGGGAATCGAACCCGCGACCTCAGGCGTGGCAGTCGGTTACACTAACCACTACGCCATCGAGTAATATATTTTTTCTTAATTACTTGACTGTACTGATCATCAGTTGGAGCACGGGACCCTATATAGTGCCTGTGCTTCACCCAGGTAGAGAACCTAGGTGAAGCATGAGTCCGGAACTCAGATATAACGCTAACAATTTGCCTCGATTTCACCCGGGTTGAACATAATATTTAGACTATGTCCGTCTAAAAGATTGCATTTGCTTTCAAACAGTGAAAGGATTATTTAAATCTACTACAATCAAACTTACAAAATTTACCTCTTTATTATGTTGATATAGACAGAAATTGATATGGTTAATAAAGTTGATGTATACACATATTTATAGTACATTTTTCCAATGAACGACTAGGATTGACTAAAAATTCCACAGCATGTATGCGATTAAGTTTGAAACTATTCGTAAGATCCCCAATTCGATATGAAATCCTATAAACACTTAGCATTCCCCAAAATCTTATGAAATTGGAATCTTTACGCACCGAACTAAATCGGAAATACATATCGTTATCACTGGGACACAGTGACAGCCGTTAACTACTTAATATATCTTTTTATTATAAAATTGCACCATTAGTCTGTTGTGTCAACATGACTTAAAACAAAAAACAATGTCAAGTTAAAGATATTCGTAACATAGTCTCACACCCATATCCCACGGTCCTACATAATAGGGGACGAGTTTATTGACATTTATCGTAAACAGTTGCAAACTCTAGTGCTACTGAGAATATCACGTTGCGCATCCTGGAAATCCAACCCTACACATCACCACCACTACCACGGCACCGAGGCAGAATTATTATAACAAACCCAACAAAAACACTCCTGCATCTCTGTGATATAAGTCCTTATAAAGTGCATAAAACGTGGTTTCTAAACATATAACAGTGTTTAAACAAATACATACTAGTAAAAAGTCTTTTACACATACAGTAAATTTAACAGCATACATGATGCATACACAGGTACAATACCAAGAAAGTAATCCCAAGCGGTCAGGTGCACTCTGCGTGTCATCTAACTGAACTTTGCGCTCGAAATGTGTTTTCCCGTTAAGTACTTTGCGCATTATAAATAGCCATGTCTCTTGTTGTTGCATGTTTGTATGTACACATGCAGCATCGACAGACATACTGCTCTCTTGCCGCATAACCGCAGGTCGCAATATTTTATTGATGGTAGTTTATTGACGTGTGAAATGTTTGTGTGGTGTATTGGTTTAAATCCTGTCCGTTATTAACTGTGACCTTGTTTAAGCTCATGTTGTTTTAGTTATGGATGTTCTGTGTACTTTATATAATATTCGGCATGTTTGGGAAGCATTCTTTGCGTTTAGTTGTGCTTATCGTAATGGCTTTTATACACGACGCTAGTAACTTGTGTTGAAGCACTTTTGTAGCTTGAATGCATCGTGTAGACGATTGTTGCGAGACACCCGCACAAATAGATTGCTAGGAACCTGCGTTGTGTATAAAAAATTGACACTCAATCGTGAAGTTCAAGAATTTTTTAAAAGCATTTTCTGCGGTACTGCTCGTATGCATTATTTTATTACTAGATTTTTTTTAATGGTATGTTTCACACAGCCCTCATTCTTACACGGCGAAACACAGTTTTCTTATACATATTTCTTGTAACTGGGTATCACTTCCTCGGATGAGTCAGCTCATTCGTACTGTCACCAAGTAATTGGCACGGCTACTTTGACTTTATATATATATATATATATATATGTGTATATAGACTGCCCACTGATGGGCACGGGTTTTTCTCAGTGTGGGAAGGTTTAGGCTATAGTCTACCACGCGAGCCCGGCGCGGGTTGTCAAACTTCACATATCTTCTAAAAACATTATGTAGAAATCTCAGACATGCAGATTTTCTCACGATGTTTTCCTTCAACGTTATAGCAAGCGATAGTTATAAACGATACGCACATAACTTCGAAAAATCAGAGGTGTATGCCTTGGGATCGAATTCGAGACCTCTGCGTGGCAGTTCAACTAGGCAGTACTAGGCTATCGCTGCTTTTTGTAACTATTTACACGTATGTATGTAACTATTTATATGAATCGTGAGAAATGTAAAAAGCAATGAAGCTCATTGCTAAGGCGTGAAGAACCGGCGAGCTATCCGAGACTTCAGTGATGCACTTGTAAATATATCTGTTACATGGCTGGTGGGAGCTCGGTAGAATTTTTCAGTGTGCATTGCCTTGTCGCGCTCGAATCCTTGTAAATTTATGACCCGCGCTCGCTGACGTTGGCCAGTTCCACGAATATCGGATAGGGTGCTTTTGTAAACGTCTCTTAGAAATATTTACGGTTATAATAGTAAATTTTGGACCTGAGATAATATTATTTTATTTAAACATTTTGCGTTTAAGGTTAAGTATTAGCGTTTCATTATCATGCTTACATTTTATCTCCCTGTGTGTGTAATATTATAAACATCGCATACTAAGGAAAAAGTTTTCTAGAAGTAAGCAGGTCAGTAAATGCATTTGGGTGACTTGCCCGCCTGATGACTTTACCGATTTCACTTTCGCCTTGTAATTGAACTCAGTAAAAGTCATTGCCGAAAAGGTCTTATCGTAATTGACGAAATGATGAATCCACTTATCCTTTTCGGTGAAAAATAAAAACATAATAATATATTATTTTCATAGAATGTGGTTCGTTCAAGCAATTTTACGCCCGTATGAATACTATCTCCATTTGAAATATATTTAATCTTTATTCTAAGGTGAAATAAAATGTAATATCCAGGCTGAGAATAGCGATACGGCGAGTGCCAAGCCTCCATTAAGAGACACTTGATGCAGCATTGCCGCACTTCAACAAATCTTCCTGGTGACTTTTACTGGTGATAAGCTTTACCATTTTGTATTAAGACAAAATTCTTTTCTTTGATCTACTTCGGTCTTATTTATTTGCATCCATACACGCCACTTCGATGTTCTCGAAGGGGTAGGCAGATGTGTGTTACGTTCATGCTCAGCACGATTTTGTTTTAGGTTCCACGTAACAGAAAGCGAGTCCATTTGTAAAACAGACCAATTCCTAGACAATGCGCTGATACAGATTTTTAACAGGGGAACCAAGTTACTTTCATCTTAACCTAAGAATCAAGCCCTTCAAACCCATGCGATTACTGTGTATATGAGAACTTGATTCGCATTCACTATTGCTGCGACACCGTAGCAGTCTGTATGTTATCAATGTGTACGTTATTTTAATGTTTGTGAGTCTGTGATACCATACAGGTATAATATCGTGTGTGATTTCTTTATACGAATACTATATATAAAACTTATACTACATATAAATAACACGCGAGCACATTAGTCTATCGCTTTGTTACCAAATTGCTTTGCAAGTGCCTCGCGTTGAGGTGAAACACGTGTCGAAGCATATTTTGTAAACGAAACAAAATATACAGTACTGAGCTATCACAAATATTCGTTAAAAGGTATATGTATAGAAATATGTATCTATAATAACAATAACACAACATTTAAGCGTAGTTATTGTTACTAATATTAACCTATTAAGTCACAGCGGCACACCAGCGGCCAATAGGTTTTCAATGATGTCTGGAATTCCAACAATTGATAGACCAATAACAATTACTAAGATAATTGAAACCAGGCTGACAGTTTAGGATTGCCAATCTAAATAGTGACGTTAACTTAAACTTAGTAAAAGCATACTACACACTTGGGCGGGAGCTAACGAGAATTCTAGAGATGAGATAATAATATTAATGCAACAGAAAACCTGAAATATTTATTTGCATGCAATAAAAAAGTTATTAAACAAAAACAAAACGAATTTATGAAATATAAAAATGGATTTTATGTGTTGTCGAAATAAAAACAGAATGTATGAACGGTAACAAAATGTCTGATGTATAACGTACAGCGATGTCGCGCCGCATCGCGCTGCGTCGCGTCGCCTGGGTGTATGTTGCTGGCTTGTCGCTCGCAACCCCCTACACGTGTGTCTGCCGCACACGACACTAAATTGGAATGTAAAACCGAAGCAATGAACTACGCTCCATTGTATAAACATAGCAAAATAAAATAATACTGCTTCATACAACGCCCGTTGTTATTTGCTATGACAGAATTTCTGCTTGCAAACTTCAAGCCTGCATATCTGCGAGATGTTAGGCAGGGTTATACAGGAGACATATTTTGCCAACAGTGTTTTATTGCCACTTAATAGAAAGTAAGTTAACTATTATCTATTCCTTGCCCGACATTGATAATATCTCCATTACAATATTTTCTTTACAGAATTCTCAAAAGATACGGCGTAAAATAAGGCGGCAGTCTAAGTTTGTAGACATAAACTTACGCCTGCATATCCTCGTCGATAGTGTATATTATATACACATTACGCCAGTAATTTTTTTAAATACCACCTAAATAATTGCTTAACAGAAAAACCTGATAATACTTCGCCCAGCCAGGGTATCGAATTAAAAGAGAGATACCATCACGAACTATCTGATTGTTCACCGAACTATAACAATAGAAGAAAGTTTACAATACTGATCTTTTCTGATGGCGGACAGCAGTCTCGAGAGTGCCGGAGTATACTAATTTGCAGTATTCCGCCTCGATGTCGAAATATGCGTCGTCACTTTGAGGCATTTTTACCATCCAACAGTCGTGACAATGGCAGAGTGTGTGTGGCCCCACCACAACCCTTCAACTGTATGCAATTATTTAATTATCGACTATAAAGCGTAACTTTGTCCATGAGGCTATAGCAATCAATATATCATGTATATCAATATATGCTGTAAGTAAACTGATATATATAGTCTACATAATAAACACAGAATGATCTGGAACGTTGGCATGTTATATATTTTACGTAGAAATTCATCAGCATATCCAAATATTATACAAATTTCCACGTAAACCCATAAAATCCGTTAAAAGTTGTTTAATTGTATTGTATAACAATCGTAAACATAAAACAATTCCATAAAATAATAAATAAACGTACTCTGGTTTGCACTTGTTGTCGATGGATGTTTTTAATAATAATTGATTTAAATTTTAAGTTTGATTTCTATTAATGTTTTATTTTCTAAAAATATACCCTTATAATCACATTTTATTAAGTCACCTACTCCACATACAGATGTAACCATAGATACGAAAAATTCTACGACATCAGCCGAACAATGTCGAAATACTACGAACGCGATTCAACTGCTTGTGTCAAATGCATAATTATGTGCGTTTAGTATTTTTTCATTAATTTAATGTACTTCTAATGCATATTTTATAAAAATATTAGGTTTCGCCACTCCTTCTCCATATAAACTTTAACTATGCCAAATTTCATACTCCTCCGTCAAAAGGGATACAAAGCTTTTGCTCCACGTATTAATATATAGATTAGTATAAGCTACAGCAAAACGTGGCTAGATTTAGTTAGTTTACCTTTATATCTAAACAAACCTTGTACATAAACTCTTTATCTTAGAAACAAACTACCACAAGAAAATACAACGGCAGTCCTGCAACAAGCAATAAATCGAAACGTTTTATTGAAAATATCTTATTGTTCTAAAGAACGATTTTTCTTGCAGGATACCGTACGCTGACAAGATCACCCCAGAACCGATCTTGCACAACAATACGGGGAGAGATACAAAGGCCGACTCGATCAGGAACAGTTACAACAGTCAATTCAAAGTGGGCATCTACGGCTGGCGAAAGAAATGTCTCTACATACTTGTAATGGCACTTATGTTTATGATGATTATAAACCTCGCGTTGACGCTTTGGGTTCTCAAAGTTCTGGATTTTAATTCTGTAAGTAAATAAATAACAGCCCTGTATATAAACAGCCCTACTGCCGGGCACGGGCCTCTTCTCAGTTTGAGAAGGGACCTGTAAGTAGTATCTATTAAACTGATGCTAAGCGTGTATGAAGAATCTGTTTAGAGTGAACGCCATAGAGACATAACACATTTGCAGGAGACGAAAATTTATTACGATTCTGATAACGTCTTAAAACACTGGATGGAACCATATTCTATTATAGTATTTATAACGATTCAGGTATTCTTTGTGGCACTTGACTACATGGATGGTATAGTAATTTAAGTGGTCGCCTCGCCACTGCTACTGCTTCGAGTGTTATGGGATCGAAATTATTGTCCCGTGTAGGGAATAATAATTTGTGTGATCTACAAATGGTTGAGCTGAGTCCGGGCAATCTTTGTGTCCGTTGTTTGAATGTTTGTAAAATCTCTAGGGACACAGAAAAGGCTCCTAGAGCAGAAGTTTTTTTTTATAAAATAATAAATACAGGTGTTTGAATGTTTGTAAAGTTTCTGCGGCATAGATATTATGACTATTTAAATGACAAATTGCACTAGTATGAAATAATAACTTAAAAAAATTGTGGATTCTGTTTATCCTTCTGAGAATCAGGTGCAACTTAATATATGTATATTTGTAACCAGTAAATTATGTTGTAGATTTAAACTACTGTCATATAAGCCAGTTAGAATACCACGTCGCAAATGTGTTACCAAATTATGTCATTATCATGTCAATTGATGGGTCTTATGGTCTTAATGTTTGCGTTTTTAAATGCCTGTGCGCAACTAGGCAGGCGAGGATTTTATGCTCATATGCTGTCAGCACAAGTCAAAGATTTATGTGCATGAACATGGATGTTTGTCTTGGTCTGGGTGTTTCTGTATGAATAAAATGTATGTATTTACAAAAAAAAAAGCATATATGTATGTTTATCCACTGTCTAGTACCCATAGTACAAGCTCTGCTTAGTTTGGGCTAGATGGTGTTGTGTATGTGGTAGAATATTATTATATTATTATTATTTAATTACACAAACGACGCAGAGGTTTGAAGTTGCCTTGCCGCCTGTCATAGCGCTGGTGCTGTCGATTCGATCCGCATATGAAAATATAATTTGTGTGATCCACGGATACATAGTTATGACGAGTCAGGGTGTTCAATGTTTTCGTTGTTTCAATACTTCCGAGTTATGACGAGTCAGGGTGTTCAATGTTTTCGTTGTTTCAATGCTTGTTTAGTGCCCCGCAACGCAAAAATGTTAAACGTAAAAATAAAAAGTAGTTTAGTTTTTTAGCAATATAGCTAAAATTTATTAAGGGTTTTTACCCGCGGCTTCGTCTATATTCAGAACATAGTCTATCTGTGTGTCTTTTATCTAAAGTCGACAACGATTTACACGTGATTATGAAATAAACATTCAAACTTCTTTACAAAGTTGCACATTTTATTAACTAAATTAAGATAGAGAGCAGAACCTAGCACTGCTGTTTATTTACCTATTTACCTTTGTGAGAATTGTGGGTATAATGTTTGTTGTCAGTGGCGAGTAAGTTAGCGTAGTGAATGTTTTCCTTTGGACGTTGGATAGTTGGATATATTTTACATACAGTCAGGACAACACTGCCACATTTAGCCAATTGTATCTACAGTTTGTTTAGTTAAAAGCTAAGTGACTTTTGAAGTAATAAGATTCTCTTATTATCGCATCTGGCGGAAATTTGAACCAATATAATAACATCAACAGCGCCTAAGTTTCAGCTACGTTACTTTACGTACGTACGTATGTTTCTATATAGAAAAATAAAGAAACGGGAAATTTGGGTATACTTTGTATCTATGTTTCGACGTTTATAAGATATCATACAAATAAAATATTGTTTCACTTAGTTAGCTTTCTTATTAAAAGTCACATCATCATGCTAATTCTATACATGGGCTTTCATATATTGTTAATCCCCGAAAAACTAGACAGATATGTAGTACAACCTACAATGTAATATCGCTATGTTTTTGGTTTTCGCATAACTAATAGTATACGAACCTATCATCTATCAGGTATATTTCGAGATTTCATAATGTTTAGGAGAATTGCCTAACAGACAAATTCGATAAAGCATTCATTAATTAGGAGTCGAACCCAAGATCGCACGATAGGATACCATAGAACTATTTCGTATAAAACCGATATTTTATTTTCTTAGTTTTTTTAAACACTCTTGCACTAGTGATAATTTCCATGTCGCGAGGGCCTTTACAGGCATTCAAGCAACGGACATCGATGAACATCATCGAACAACAACGTGTAGGATTCGAACCCATAACACTTGACGCAATGGCAGTGGCGAGGCGATCGTTAAAACCGCTACGCCATCCGTCCAGTCTCACGGCAAAGATCAAAAGATTGACTAACGTTTTTGTTATTTTAGGAAGGGATGGGCCAACTTCGCATTGTACCGGGAGGCTTACAACTTCTGGGGCAAGCACTGATGTTGGATTCCCTGTTTGCATCCACTATCAAGTCACGCCGAGGTTATCCAATTTACATGGAAGCGTCGCGGAATTTTACCGTTTCTACCAGAGATTCGCATGGAATGCTACAGAGTAGATTATACCTAGGTAAGTGTTATTATACGTTGTGGTTATTTTGGAGGTAATAGCTGCACCGTTATTACAATGGTGGTATAAGAATCAGTTAAACTATTTTGTTGTTTTGATGTTCATTAATTTGACTTTATCGGTACTGTAGTAGTTTATGTTATCACATTGATATCAGGCGCTGAGTACTGAAGGCCTCAAATAGAAAATCATATTTTGATCGTCATTTAATAGTTGTATTGAATTTGGGTGTTTTTATGTACTTTACCGCTTAACCATATTGAGACATTGTGATTAAAAGCATTCTAGACGCCAGCGTTTGTACCTACGTTAGTGACAAAAACAAATATTGTAATATATGTATATATTAAGCCATGATATTACATTAAAATTGCATCTTTAGGTACCACAATCTTATTAGTAAAATATTGAAATTCTTAATTTACTTCCTAATGCGTCATACATTAATTTACTTGACTTATGTTATGTAGTATTCTAACCCTTTTATTTTATATTTTTATAGATATTTTATATACATGATAGGCCGTATTAATAAGGTTGACACACATTTTTCAAGAAAAGATGTGATGGTTCAATATTATTACGTATGTATTAATATTACAATATTTACAGGACACGATCGTTTCGAAGTCAACGTAGCGCGACTAGAAGTTCGCGATGCTCGAGGGGCATTACTCCTCGGAGCGGGCCAGGATTCGGTTATAGTAGGGGCTGATACTCTGACGATAGCCAGCCCCGCCGGCGTCACCATTCAAACTGCCGCACAGACACCCATCGTCAAAGCACCACCATCAAAACAACTCATGTAAGTGTATTTATGTATTTTCTCTTCGCAGCTTTCGCCTCGTTATGCCGAGTCGAGTAAGATGTTACTAGGTTTTAAGCGAATTGTAAATTGTCAGTAGTACAACAGAGTCTGTAAATTAGCCACGTAAAATTGCTATGAATAATTATATTTTACCTATTGAGTCGCAGCGTAACACCGGTAGCCAGAGAAATTGATTTTAATTATGTCCGGTATACTAGGACTTGACAGATTTAATCTTCGAAAGTTGATTCCTTTGTTTTTACTGCTTGTCTTTCGAAGCATGATGTAATAATATTATAATTAAGCTATTTGATAAGTCATGGTCGATCATGCTCAAGATGTTCTCGTACGCGGATGATGACTGGTTTTGATTTCAGACAGATATCTAGACTTAACAGAGAATCTCATCACTTTGCTCATTCTGTAACCTGGGACGCTACAATCGGTTACACAAACACTCATGTACCTATGATAATAGTTCAACGGCCAGTGAACTTCAGTTAAAACTCGTTAGCTAAAACATAAGTTGGTCAAAATCGCCACCAAAGTTTGTTGTCCGTAAGGCTTGAGTTTAATAAACATTTTGCGATAGAAAACGGTTAGGTGTCAAACTATAGGGGACGTTAAACCGGCTTTTCACCGGTTTGCGAAGAGGTATTCACACCAGCGATCCAACCCTCCAATCTCACGACTTGTTTAGTTCTGAAAGAACAGTTTTGTGTGAATTTCCACTGGCAAGTTTATATTCATTCAGATTTCTCTATCCGTAGTTGCACCTTCAGTTTTGCAAATAAAATTAGCCAGTGAGGTATAAACTATTTGTATGGTTCACACCATCTAGCGTTTGCCCGTGGCTTTGCCCGCGTGAAGCCCATGGGAATCCATACTGCGATCAAAATAATGTGTTTAATCCAGATTCGAAGAGCCAAGTTTCATCAAAATCTGTTTAAATAAACTAGAAAGGTAATATGACAACTGTATTGAATTGTATTCGAGGACAATTCTTTGGAAGAGCTATAGAGTTACATATGTATGAATGAGCACTATCCTAACTAATATTATAAATGCGAATGTAAGTTTGTTTATGTACGCTTTCACCGACACGACCGATCATCATATATTTTGCATATGCACCTGGAACATATAAGCATGAATATACAAAACTGAACATAGCTTTTGTTTTTGTTTTTACAGCTATGTTTTTAGTTGCCATATAATAGGCCTATTGCTCTTTACCAACCACGATTTTCAGACTCCGTACTGCTATCACGATATTCGTAACAGAAAATCCCAATAACACTAGATTTGAGCCAAGAATTAAACCCTTTGACTTCACAATAGGCTGCAAACATTACCACAAACTTGTACCGCGGCGCTAATGACGCAATCCATAGTCTATCTACTCGAGGATCAAACCCGGGACTACATATTCGACCGCAAACGGGGCTAATGATGTAATGCATAGTGTAATTTCTAGAGATTTAATAAAAATACATAGGCAGGGCATTGACCTCGGCATTTGCAAATTGTAATCTTGTTTCGTACAGTTTGGAGTCACCGACGCGTTCGCTTGAGATGCACGCGGCGCAGAACATCGCCCTGGAGTCTCGCGCGGGGGACATCAGTGCCAGCTGCCTCAGTACTTTCCGACTCAGATCCGTCGCTGGCTCGGTGAGTTTGTTTATAAGCTGCTGCATCTGTCTAATACACTGCTCTGTGACTTGTGCACTTTTGTTATAGAATTACTCGAGTGTTATTTACCTTAATCGTAGAAGATTCTAGAGCTGCCAGATTAGTAGTACGCCTGGAATTTATAGTGATTAAACGTGAAATATTTTAAATGACTATTCAAAGGGCCTTTATAAACAGTCTAAAGGTTGTACTATCAATAATGTTTACCTATTTTTTATTATAACAATAAAAAATATAAAACCACAACACTAGGCATTTTCCAAACATTTATGCAACGAAAATAAACGACACCCAGATTCTGTACAACTATTTGTGAACAATACAAATTGTTGTCCCGTGTGGTGTCGATCCTCACAAGACACCGACCGCTTAAACCGCTACGCCATGCGCTACCTGTGCATAAGCTAATAAAAGAATGGTATACTATATACCAGACGATACGAAGCAGCGGCGCCAGCCAAGGCGCATATCTCTGAATTTTCGAAATCATGTGCGTATTAAATAGTTAATTATCACTTGCTTTAACGGTGAAGGAAAAATCGTGAGGAAACCTGCATGTGTGAGAGTTCTCCATAATGTTCTCGAAGAAATGTGAAGTCTACCAATCCGCACTAGGCTAGCATGAGAAGGGTTAGGCCATAGTCCACCACTATGGCCTAACCCTTCTCACACTGAGAAGAGGCCTGTGCCCAGCAGTGAGACAGTTTAATACAAGGCTGATAGTATATACAATAAACAATCACTATAGAAATCTCAGTATTGCTAAAATAACGTAAATCTGACGGCTTTTGTATTAGATTTTCAGATCTTAATGTTCACTCATTTAAGTTTATCTGTTATTGATATAAATACACATCTTCATTAGGAATTCGTTACCATTTAACTACTCACAGATCAAAAAAGTATTAAAATCTTCTATACGCTAAGACGCAAAATCTTGGAGCACTTTAATAACCTATTCAGCTGTAATACTGATAACTCGTATACGTATTTCGGCTTATAAATAGCGAATATTTTGTTTACTATCGTTCACAGATTCGTCTAGACGCATCCAGTATATTTATGCCGAAGCTAAAATCTGCGCTTCCACTGCCACCTTCAGCGCCGCACGCGCACGACCCTCACCATCAAAACATTTACCAGTTGTGCGCATGCGCGAATGGCAAGCTGTTCCTCGCGCCACCGCACGGCGCATGCGCCGCAAGGGAGGAGAGCCTTATATGTCGATGATGAATTTAAATTGTGATCTGTGCATACATTGTTGTTCATTGACGCTTGTTATCCATTTCTTTGGCTAATTTTATTATCGTATTTTAAGGGTCTGCAATGACATTCATATATTCGTTTTAGTAGATGTGAACGTCGTTTTCTAAAGCGTTGCTATATCAATGTGGTGCGATGGATTTAATTATGCAAGGTGAAATTATAATCACAGGTGCAATTCAAATATCAGGTTAACTCGTTAGCTGCAATAACGTTAAAATAGTTCTGTGATTTTAATTTCATTGATGTGAGTTTCCCGCTCGAAAGTTAGTGTCGTCAGGTCTCAGACCGGTTGTGCTTAATGTTACAAATTGTCAGAAATTATGTTATTTGCTTCGAAATAATGTTATTGTTAATATTTAAGCCAAGTCATGCATTTTAATGGTAATGGTACCCTCTAAATGCGGAATTATATTACAACGACGTGAAATAATTGTAACGTAGAACGATTTACAAATAGTTGTAACGTTTGAACCCCATTTTAGTAAGTAACTTATGATTTTTATAAACGAATGTAAAGTCTGCCAATGCTTGTTTCAAGGAAGTACATTATTCGAGAAGTATATAAAGTTTATTAGCTTGTTACTTCAATATCAAACAACGACATTTGGAAACGTATCAAATCAAAACTATTGTAATATTAAAATCTAGTGCCTTTTGGAACGTGTTTAGAATAACGATTGGCTGAACACGAATTTGTATTTAGTTGTTGAAATGAATTCTTTAATATTTACCCTCACTAGTGTTTGGTAATCAAATTAATAACAGTTAGGTCAATTTTGTTTGTAAAACTTTGAAATAGCGTTATATATTTTTCAAATAGGAACTGGGTCAATAGCAGCAAATAGGAATTAATATGTTTTTGCAGCGAAACAATTTTACAGTTATAAACTATAAAAAATAAAATCTCCTCGATTTATTTTATTGGTTGAAATATTAAAAGAAAAGCTTCTTTTCTATAGCAATATGTAACAAAGCTAAGAGAACGGTACCAAATTAACGTCAACTACAAAATGTATGTAATTTACTCTAATAAAGTATTATTTTTCGGCTAAAAGGGTACGTTAATGAGTCTACGTGTCATAGGGAACATTATATAACAATTATACGCAATACTCGTAGTACATTTATGTATAGACTTTGTGTAGAGATTTATAAATGATGTATAGCTAATCTGTTACGCATAGGAAAATGTATATTAGTTATCGTAACCGTTTGTTGATATTGTTGTAAATATATGTAATTTATGGATTACTTAAGTAAATATGCATATTACGTCAATAAGACTTTGACTTTTACACTTTAATATAATAACGTCTGTTCCCTCAAGATGTCTGCAAAAAAATTCATCTGAAAATGGTGTCGTAGCCATTGAGTTAATATGTACTACGTACTAAAGAAGACATTATGACTAGATTGTTCGTAGACCGCGTTAAAGTGCATGCTCTCTAATTCACTTAGTCTGAGTCAGGCGCTCACGGCAACGAGACGTTTGCCTGTAAAATTACTCTAGCAGTTCCGCAATAAGCGTGCAGACAAATCCTGAGAGTTAAAATATTGCACTTCAATGTGTTACAGCAGTAAGCGCATAAATGTGTTACGAAGCACGCACTCTAACGTCTGTTGCATACAATCGCAATCTAATTAAGGTGTCCTCTACTACGTAGTACATATTTAATTAATGGTCATAGCCCTCTTTTAATTACTAGAATACACTCTTTAACAACGCTTATTTATGGTCTAGTATCGCTAACTGTGCATACAATGTTAGTCATAAGAACATGATTGGCCTATTACCATTTTATTCTCACCAGCGAACAATTTTGAAAAGTAATGGTAGCAGCAATAGCGTTGTGAGAAACCGTTGGACTGCCTCACATAGGTCTCGAGTTCGATCCCAAGGCGCGCATCTTTGACTTTTCAAAGTTATGTGCGTATTAACGCTTGCTTAAACGGTGAAGGAAAAGATTGTGCCGAAACCTGCATGTCTAAGAGTTTTCCATCATATTCTCGAAGATATGTGACGTCTACCAATCCGCACTGGGCTAGCGTGGGTGGACTATGGCCTAGCAGTGGGATGGTTTAATACAGGGCTGATATTATGTTATGGGAAGACCGCAAGGGGAAGACCTAGGCGAACGTTTCTTGATCAGATCGGAGACGTTCTGGATAAAGGCCAGGTTAAGAGCATCTTAACCGGCGAGCGTGTATGAGGAATGTTATGAATGAAGCCAGACAAGTGTGTCAGGATCGTAGCAAATGGAAATCCGTAGTCTCTGCCTACCCCTCTGGGAAACAGACGTGAATTTCTGTATGTATGTATGTATGTTTAACGACAGATATTCTACCAACTCACTACTATTACACACAGTACAGTTTCACGCGATGTACACCACCGACTAATCCACTCTACAAATAAACGTTTAGATATCTCATGAATTGTTTTCATGTGTTCGGCTTTGTCCGTCTAGTTTCTAATCCAACGGGACCTTGTTGAGAGCGCTGGAACCAAGAGTTGGACCGCGCGTCCAACGAGACACCTGTCACCGGACAACACATGTGAGTCGAACTAAATTCTAGATTATTGGTTTGTACCCAGCAATATTTTGGGCAGTAGGTTAGTACCGCATAAGATATTTGCTTATTTTTACGTTAAGTGATTACAGTGACCAGGTAAAATTGTTCTTTGATGTTGTCTGGCATTCCACCAATTTACTGATTAAAATTCATTTGAAAACACACCAAAGCCGCCGGCTTTGCAGCGCAACCCGCCGAGTCGTGATGCAGATGCCACGGCCCTCGTGCCGCCTCTAAATGTGTTCCAGCTTACACCTTTCTGAACCCACCATACTGCCGAGCTGGCGGTTTTTACGTGTGACCCCTTAATGCTCTTAATGATCTTAAGTGATATCACATGATCACAATTTTTTTATTATTGCGATTGATTAACGTTGGATACAAAACAGAAAATATATTAAGGCCATATTTTTCATAAAATGAAAGAAGTTTGAAGATTTATATATTAGTGTTTTTAAAATGTAGATATGTATTTTTGGCATCCATAACTCTCTGAAATGACACTATTACGCAACATGCTGCAATTATTTTTGTTCATACTGCACGATCAATTATTCTGACGAACACAAAAATCATACATTCTCTGGCTGATCGTCGACTAAACTTTAGCTAAATGAGGTGCTGGGTTTAATATCTCCAATATAGACTAACTGATCGTACAAACTTCGGTTGCGGGATTCGAGCCATGTACTTAATGACATTGTTAGTTCTGCTATAGCATTACATGTTAATAGTGTCTTTACTTGTGACGTCATTTCATGAGAGGTAATAAACGTATTTTATTGCATTTCTTGCCTACAACCTGTATATGCAGTATATATACAGGCTGTATTTATAAGTAGTGACGATTTTAGTGTAGGACTTTAGGCATTAATTGATATCTATAATCTGAAATAAATAAAGAAGTGAAATATTTTTTCTACATATTTTGTAATGTGAATGTGAGTTTGTTTGTTTCTGTTAACTACTCGCCCGTACATCATGAAATTTTGCATACGGGTTTCAGAGCTACAGAAAAGGACATAGTGTACCTTTCATCCAGATTTTTTTTGTGCCCGTGCTGGTGAAACCTCCTCCAAAATATAGCTAAGATCGGATGGCATTATCTCGATAGGCAGAGGCCTGTACCTATTGCTGAAATTTATAAGCGATGGTTATGATTACCGTCAAATGTGCTGCTAACTCCTGTAGAGGCAATAAAACATCCTAACGTAGCAATTTTAATTTACTCTTTGCTTTTAGTATCTTAATAATTTATGACAGATATTGCTAGTCATTATCCAAATATATGTATGGAATATTTGGATAATGATAAGATTTTCCAGTTTTGCTACACAAAGTAACTTATTTAACACATGGTCAGACAGTATTTTAAAACATTTATTAAGGCATTATATACCTTATTACGTTATTTTTAGGACTTTTAATTATCATTTTAATTATATAATGGCGGTAGCTCAATGGATAAGGCATTGGCACTTGCGATCGAGAGGTCGCGGCTTCGTGTTCCACCCATTGCACTACCGACGTGAACCCACTCCTAACACAAGCTTTTTAGCTTAGCTGGAGGAGTTAACAAAAATACTAGTAATTTGAAAAACAAATTGATGGAAATCTTTAAAAAAAATGTAGGTTGTTTGACCATGGCCAATCATTACACCAAATCACCTGAGCTCTAATAGCCAAAATAATATAAAAAGATATTACAGTTTTATTTAATAAAATAAATATACTAAAAATAAAGTCAACTATCAATTAAACGGTCAATCCTTCTTACAAGTATAAAATATTCAAAAAGTTCTTAATTGAATTCTACCGGCAAACTGACACAGGTAATTTTATTATAAAACGAACTCGGCATAACTTGAAACTTTCATCATTTAATTTGGTTTTAAAGGCAGTTTTCGCAAACACTGCCAGTTGAATATCTATGCATTTTAGTTGTTCGAGAATATGACCAAATTCACGGTATAGTGACAAATTGAATTCAAGGATAAGTAAATGCTGGCCTCGTCACTGTCGCGAAACTGTGTGATGTGTTTTCGAATCCCACACGGGACAATGTTCAAATTTAAAATTATCTTCATATTATTGTTCGGCGTATGGGTGTGTTTTTTGTTAGTTATTTGTATATTTATAAATCCCCCTGCGGCACAGGGCTCGAGACTTAGTGTGGGACATAATAAAAATAAAACAAGAAGCTACATTAGTATGTAACCAACGTCACTAAAGGTGGTTATCTAATACCCTTTATCTGTGATTTCTCTTTCTAAGAATAGGAATTTGAAATAATTTGTATAGAGCTTATGTCAAATTTCTGCCTCTCGTACACAACTTTACAAATGTATTGGTTATTAGGAACTACTGCTAGAGTGCACTGAATAATAAAAGATGCACAATACACTAATAGACAAGGCACAGAGGTTATGTATTGTACATATTTGAATTATAAAAAATCGCCACACTTGTTCTTTGTATTAAATATAGGTTATTCTCGCGCTAAAAATAATTATTGTGTCTTTACGCCCTGGACTTTACAAATATTAAAACATCGGACAGGACTCCCAAATTGTTACTGCCCTGCATTTAAATCATGCTGTGTACACATAGTAAGGAACATAGACTAAAATACATAACATAGAATTTTATACCGTGATCTTTAGTGTTGAAACTGCACTTTGTTCTGTTTTGTGTGCCATAAGACAGATACAGATATCCACTTGCTAAGATTCCAACATATCACTCTTGTTACATTCACTCTCATCACATTCTTCAGACGCGCGTCGGCTTTGGGTGGTCTTATCAACTACACACACGCGACTTTAAACAGCGTTGCAATCGCTAGCTTTTATTTATTATTTACTAGTTTTGCATACGATTTTTCCCGCATGAATCCCACGGGATCACAAACAGATATAAAAAAGCCTATTTCCTTTCCCAGGATATAATCTATCTCTATTTTTGATATCATCAGATTTGGTTTAGTAGTTTACCCTTGAAAGTATAACTGACAGGCTGACAGAGCTATTTTCACATTTATAATATTAAATAGGTACTGAGATACAATCTCTATACCATATCTCTATGCCAAATTTCATCAGATTGGGTTTAGTGGTTTACCTGTAAAAGTGTAACTGATCTCAGTTCAGACGCAAAAGAAGCTCTGTCTGTCTACAGACAGAGCTACTTTCGCGTTTATAATATTAGTACTCAGATAAACGGTAGCGTATGTCCTTCCCCAGGATATGATCTATCTCTTTGCCAAATTTCATCAAATTGGGTTAAATGGCTTAGCCTTGAAAGTGTAATAGACGGACAGACAGAGCTACAGTTACTGTCGCATTTATAATTTAATATAGATAAGACCCATTGCATCAATAACATCAAGCAATTGTATAAATACAAGCACCTATTAGCGTCTTTATTATCATAGTAGTATCGCAATACAGTCGCTTTTGTATCGCTTTAAAAAGTCGTAGTATGTAGTCGCCTCTAAAATACTTCCGAATGTGCATACACTTGTCCGTGGCCAAATTAAGCTGTTGTTTACATAAACTCGCTATCACATTATTTATTCTTAAGATAAAAGAGTTTCAACAAAAAAGGTTTGGGTCGACCTTCTAATGTATGCAGGCTGCATTGTTATCTATACCGCTACTACGAGCACTACACACTTCGAAATTAAAATTCAGTGCGAACCTTACTTAGTTCTTTTTTCTTATTTTGTATTAGGTTCCGCCGCGGTGTTGCTTGTGTGACGCCACGAGAACGCATTGAGTTAAATATACTCTTATGTTTTAATCCAGTACAGGAAAGAGTATACTAAGTTGCATCCAAATATGTTTTACGGTTTACATGTGATTTAGTAAGAAACATCTAAACATTTTCACAAGGTTTTACGTATCTATAATATTAGTAAGATATACATTTGTGCTTGTCCTACCCGCAAAAAATTTGACAGAAATGAATCAATTCTATAATTTACAAGGTATATTTCGGATTTATGTTATGAGAAACAAGTTTTATGTCATCTACCGAGCGTATCATAGTGGCAGAGTCCACCGTTGCAAATTATTTGGTATACGAATGAGCCCGCCTGATTGGCGAATTACTATGACCGACGCAGTACGAATGTAACTGTTTTTCGATCCAACAAGAGTTTCTAGTAGTTTCTCTGTTCATATACCTATTATTCCTCTTTCTTTTCTAATATTCTATTCCTTTCTTTTTAGTCCATACTAGATTATGCCTGCGACTACGCTCGCGTCAATTTAGATTTTGTTTAATAAATTTCTATCTCTCGAGCATAGATTTTCTGCATGGAAGGTTCAAAAGGTATACAGAAGGACTTTCTATACATCCGACAACGTGTATGCGAAATTTCATTATGGCTGTCGTGAAAGCGTAAGAAATAAATAAACTGACATTCACATTTATAATATAAGTTTGGAAGTTAGATTTAATGTCTTTGGTGTCAGGGTTCAATGCTTAAATGGGAATATTATTCAAGCAGTTATATTCTCAAAAAAAATCGCATTGTTTATTTTTGATTACATCATATACATATTACATCCAAATTCATACATTAAATTAACGTGAATGTAATCTCAATCTGATTAATTTATACATTACAGCTTTATTTGAGTATAGCAACTAACGAGAATTTCCAGGTTCGATGCTGCAACTATGTAAAGTGAAATTACACTTCGCAAGCAACTGGACGAACGAGGCATCTATTCAAATATATCAAACATTTATAATTTTATATATTAAGGAAAAGCCCGTCAAGGCTCCTCGTTTTGTATAGCATTAGAAAAATTGGTGTCTTCGTTTCTCCGAAGAAGGGATTCTACAAATAAAGATAAAGATCTTCGTCCATTACCCAAAAACTGTGATTTATGTTTTGACTAACTATTCTCTATTCCTGTTAAACATGCTGAACGGGTAGGCGGGGTGGATTACAACCGCAAACCGCGTCATACAGCGAGACCATCACTGAAACCTGAAGCAGCCTAATTGTGTGAGTACTTACCTGCACGCTACAGAAGAGCGCAGCCAAATAATATTATGATATGCTTCTGCAAGGAGTAGAACTTCGTAAGAGACTGTGTTATCAACAGAAGGATCTGCAGTCTTGCCTCTTGCGCTGGAAATACAGCAACTAATATATATGCGGCTTATTTGGGCATTTCAGGTATCACTAAAGCATAAATATCTGAAGTTGTCAAATAACCCAAATAGTTCCAGATGCAAACGATATAGTCCGTCTATTTTTTTTATTTAGGTTTACGCCGGTACATTATTATTACAAATGCCAAACATATTTTCTAAGTGTCATTCACAAAGTTTCTATATTTCAACTATTTAAATAAAATTCTTTGCTTTATTCTGTTTCGACTTCAAACAGTACGCACAATTCTGTATAAATAATATTACTTAAGCTTACTTCCATAACGCTAAGTATAGTCTTAAACGTAACACGAACGACGCACCTTACAAATTAGCGATCATTTTAACGTTACATCCTGCCAATTAGCTCCACGGTAAAACATCGCGCCGCCAAACAAAAGGGGACGGGCCTCATGAATTTATTGTTAGGTGTTTTAAGTTATTTAAGTGTTCACAGTATGGCGTTGTTCACGTAAGACGGCACAGAATGCAGCTTCCCGCGACAATTTATCATGAATCTTTAATTAAACTTTAGCCATGACTGTTCACGGTCTCATTGTCTTACAATAAAGCCAATGTGTCGATTCTACGTTATTAATTACTATATTGTAATTAAATAATGTTTGGTAAAAATGTTTATTGCTGTTTTAAAGTTGTTATTCTAGGTATATTTCGTGTGGAATAGAAAGGTAATATTTGAAGGTCATGACTACGTACAAATAAAGTACACATTTCAATTTATAAAACAGCATAAGATTATCTGAATCTCAATTCGTTTTGTAATTACAAGATTAAATATTGGTATGTGTTTTTTTATTGACGTGAAAACTTCTTTAGGCGCGTTGAGTTTTTTTTTGGGTGAACAAAAATTATGGAAGCCGCGTCATCGCCACCGAACGCTTTCCATGAGATAAATGTATACTGTGTATATATGTGTACTTTTTGGGTGAACACAAAGCGTGAAACTCGCGTCATCGTCACCGCACGCTAGTTATTTAGTTTTCACTTCTATCGGCAGTCCCGAAAGACTGCCCCGCATGTTTTTTTTTTACTATAACTTCACACGTTTATTTTCCATCAACAACAATGTTATAGTATCGTTAATAATCAGTGAAGAAGACATTGTTATTTTCGAATAGATCATGTAAATATAAGCATTTTTTCTTAATTAGTTTTATGTTATCCATAATTATTATTTTAACAAACATAATATTTAAAAAATATAGGGTAAGTATCCTCAAACCTGGCATCAGACTTCAAACTAGTAAAACTCGACTGCGGAAATCTCCACCCTAAAATAGATAACAGTCAAACAACTTTTTGTTGTTATTGCTGTTCCTGTGTGGTGCTAATGGTGGAACAGTGTGATATTTGGCCCTTGGACTGGCAGTACATCAACTCACATTCTTCCTATTGTAGAGTGTGGTAAACAATTACCATCAGGTAGGCCGTGTACTTGTTTGTTTTAATTTAATGTGATTTTCAGGACTATTTCATTATTCATGGGGTTATGATACGACCTCGTCATTGTGTTACACACTGTGTAGTTATAATAGAATACAGTGCGTTTAACCCTTAAACGCTACAATGGTGTTTTTACACCCGGGTGACTTATGTTTGTACCTTTTTTCGTATATAACTTAGCGCCTTGCGATTCCCTGTATTCTCGTAAGTCAACGGTAGGCCTCACACACGTGGGGAAAGTGGTTGTGCGCGAGCGCGGGTCTCGAGCTACTCCTGCAACCCGGTGTTTTTTCACCCATTGTAGTCATAGTGGGCTGCTGAGTTACAGTATAACAATGAACGTTCTGTTTTTCTTTGTTTTATTTTAAGTGTGTGTGTAGTATATACTCTTTTTATGTGTATTATTATACATCTCATGATTATTATTTTTTATATATATATTTTTTATCTGTGATATTATAATTATTTATGTGCTATTTTCATTTCAGATGATGTATCGAATTTAACTGTTATAAGTAATATTTTGTCTACCAAAGATTAACGCAATTTAGATATGATTGTATGTTTCATTATTGTAGCTTATAGGCTTCTCTGTGATTATTACATAAAAAGTAATTTTTATTAGGATTTTTCATACACCTTCAAATTTTCTATGATTTTGAGAATATACTCGTAATATAAAATATTTTTTTTAAAAGAAATGAAGCCTATATGTTACTTGACCATAGGTCACGAACCATAATAGAATAGAATAGAATAGAATAGAAAGATTTTATTTCAGACCGGAGTCCATAGGGTTAGTAACAATTTGACTTAAGTTCTAGTGTTAGTAGGGTACAGACACAGATGAAAATGAACAATTACAATTCAGCATGGAGCTGCATCCACCTCCGCACCATCGGGGAATCCCACCGATCTGCGAATACACTGAGAATACTGTTGGTGCTGCCGCGAACACGAGTCATCAGGGATGCACATCTATTTCTAATAATGGCGGCAAAACCATCAATATTATTATCTGCAAACATCCCTGACGCACTACTGCGCCACGGCAGCCGCAGCAGCACTCTCAGTGCATTATTGTATTGAACGCGTAGGTCGCTGTATGTCCGCTGAGTAAAGTTGACCCACAGGCTGCACGTGTAGAAGGACTGACAGTAAGCTTTGAAAAGCGTTACTTTTACTGGCTTCGTACAACGTGCAAACCTGCGAGCCAGCATGTTACAACGGACAGCCAGCGACCTACGTTCCCTTTCAATGTCACAATTATCTTTAAGATCTTCAGTGACCCAGTGGCCCAGATACTTAAACTTGTCCACCCTTCGCAGTGGTTCTCCACAAAGAGCGACAGTTGGAATACACGAATATGTCACACTGCCTGCTTTAAAAACCATTAGTTCGCTCTTTGTGACGTTATATTTGAGCCCATGATTCACCGCATAGCATTCGCATATAGCGATCAGTTGCCTCAGAGCACCGATCGATGGGCTCAGCAACACCATATCGTCAGCATAACTAATATTGTTAATACACACACCGTCAATATGACATCCGACACTGGTGCTGCTGAGCTCGAGGATCAGCTGGTTCATGTATAGGTTGAAGAGCCTGGGTGAGCTGAGCCCCCCTTGCCTCACCCCGCACTCCAACCGATACACGTCCGAGTGCGAACCATTCCACTTCACGCTATTGCTTTGACTACTATACCAGTACTTAAATATCGACACTATTTCAGCTGGTAAGGTAGTTTCACATTCGAGTTTACGCCACAAAACATCGTAACATACAAGATCAAATGCACGTGACAGATCCAGAAAACAAGCAAAAATAGGAGTCTTCCTGTCTGTGTAGTATTGCACAGTCTGCTTGAGGCACAAGATTGCACTCTCAGTTGACAGCCCAGGCTTAAAACCGAACTGGGCATCATGTAGTTCGAGGTGTTTAGCCAATTGCTTATCAAGCAGACTGTCCAACACTTTTGCTACGACAGTGGCCAGAGAAATGGGCCTGTAGTTGGATATGTCAGATACATCCCCCGTTTTATTTTTCACAATCGGCACTACCATTGTATACATTACGTCATCAGGTAAGTAACCGTGGCTAACGCACAGGTTAAAAAATAAAGCCAGCACACGCGGCAAGTGTCCCCCCGCATACCTCAGGTGCTCGATGCTGAGGCCATCATGACCTGGGGATTTACCCCTCTCCATTTTCTTTATGATGGCTGATATTTCTTGTGCCGTAAAAATAATAGTAATGTCCCCAGAGTTGCCTTCAGCATCAAACACCTGCACAGGTCTAGTAAGAGGTGACTCAATCTGGAAATGACGCCGAAATGCATTGGCTATATCCGTCGCCTCGTGTACGCCCGCCACGCTCACAGGGGGACTCAACTTCGGATTCAAATTATTTGTTGATTTCCAAAATGATCCAAATTTCTTATTAGTGTGATGTTTGGCTAAAATATCCATTTTTATCTGCTGTTGGTTATCTTGACAATATTTCAGATTGTAAAATAAATAAAGTACATATAATAAAAAATAGTATGATATCTTTAATTATATTATTTATGGCAATTATTAAATCCGGGTGTTTTTACACCCATTGTAGTCTTAGTAGTATACAAATTCATTGTAGTCTTTAAGGGTTAAAGCTTAGCCAGATGGCAGTACATCTGGAACAAAGAGGCCAAGTAGTGACAGAACAAAGACGGTAAGTAGAACTAAGACAACATTTCAAAGTAACTGTTTGAAGTTATGAGAATTGTATATTCTTTTTTCTTGATTACCCCGAACAGAAACATTCTAGCAAATGTTAATGGAGGTAGCGAAATGGAAGAAGTATTGGATTTGGGATTAAGTGGTCCTGCGTTCGATTGCACAACTGTCGTGAATCTACTTTGAAGATAGAAATGGGTTATTTGGACACTTATGTTCCAGCTATTGTAACAAAAGCGATTAGGTAATTTGAAGAGGTATACTATTTATGAGATTCTCAAAAACCTTTATACGTCCAGAGGTATGCTAACAGTGTATGCGGCCGTGAGGCCTGAGCTGCTGATTCGGTAAAATCATTCCCTTGCTGTCTTGGGTACCATTCCTGGGTGTTGGTTAAGAAAACGCTACGAGGTCAGAATTTTTAATAAAAATTATTATTTTATTAGTAATATTGTGGGCGTGTACGAATTGCGAGCATACTTAAAAAAATACGTTGTTTTATTTCCATATTCCAGACTAAAACAAGTATGTTATAGTTTACTCAATTTTTAGGGGGAAACCTCTGCTAAAAATGTTGTTTTACCTCTGTATATTAAACTCCATCAGATAATACTTTAACAAAGGTTTCCAATATTATTTTACATCGTTAATGAAAATATTGACATAGACTCATTAATTTAGATAATACATAAATTTTGTGTAAGCTCCATACTGAAGCAAAACATATACCAAAGAAACCTTTATGGAGAATCGTCGTACTGATGCAGTACTTAGTATTTTATCTTGTTATCTTATTGGAAACTGTGCATTAAATCGCTGTAAGGGCAAAAATCGAAGGGCTTTATTCCATTTGTTGTGTTTAATAGTTTCTTGGACAAACCTCGCCGCGAAATTTTCTTAGTGGAGATGATTATCTTTATACATAAGTATAAAGATAATCATTGAAATTAAACTACTATATACGGATTTTATCGCGTTGTTTATTTATCAACTTTCCCCGACGTTTCAGTTGCTTTTCAGCAGCTATGGTCACGGGGAGTCTAGTCTAGTCTCCCCGTGACCATGGCTGCTGAAAAGCAACCGAAACGTCAGGGAAAGTTGATAAATAAACAATGCGATAAAAGCCGTATATAGTAGTTTAATTTCAATGAATAACATTCGCGTAAACAGAAGACAATATTATATAAAGATAATCGTTTATCTCTTTTAAATACTATGTTGCCCTTCTCAGATCGTAATTTTCAATATGTTTGCATGTAGCAAAATAAATTATATAATCACTGTATTACATAATTTTAAAACTGTTGCACTACTATTACTATTGAATTTTACTAATATAAAAGCTAATATACTTAATTTCAATGAATAACATTCGCGTAAATAGAAGACAATATTATGTAAATTTTATAACCTGAGTTCCACAATAATTGACATTTTATTAGGTACCTATTCACATTTATAAACTGTTGATAAAATAAGACGCAATCGAGTCCGTGAAGGAGTATTTTTAACTGCATGGGTGGTGTAGCGGGCATGTGGTCGCCCCTGAGCTGCCGCCGCGGCGTATGTTTTGTGTTTGAGTCCCGCGCGGGATTATTATTTATGTGATCTAAAAATAATGATCGTTATGGATGCATTTTCTTGTCGGTGTCGGTTAATTTTATGTTAGTAAGTTTTAAAGTGACACATACTACTATGATACTGTGACACAAGGTTTTGCCATGAAAAGCATTATATCAAACTATATAAAATAGAATAATAAATTCGCTCCAAATACACAATATCAGTGTTTTCATATTGCAAATCAATATTGTGGTCATAAATAAAGTCACTTAGAGTATTGGGCATACGTTCTAAGCAATTGTCTTCTCGTTTTGCTGCGAATTTATATTGTCAACGGCAGGAGGCGTCGCGCATCGGGGCTGTGTGGCGGGCACTTAGGCCGAGGCCAGACGATGCACAATACGCGCGTACCGATACGCACTTTTGTGCGATACAATAATAAAAGAATGATAATTATTAGACTATTTCGTCTATATGCTAGATAATATCTATGGACAATTAGGTTATACAGCAAAATAATACCCGCATATATAGAACGCATCAAGGTCCTGCGCATATAATTAAATCAGTATATCTTATGATTAGTTATTTGAATTTAGAAATAGTGATTATGATAGTTGTTGCGATAAAAGGAATGTAAGAAAATAAATGGTCAACCTGGTACAACACCCTCGCGAATTCTACAGCTGATTACGATCAAATATTAATTCACAAATCTTTATTTACCAAATCTATTACTGCAATTTAAAGAAATCATAGCAATTATTTGTTGACTATGGCTATTAACTATACTATTAATAGTTACTATGTTATTCCTTATTCCACTATTCGACTGGAACTAATAGTTTATTAATATGACAATGATATTAAAGTTGCAGTAATTTCCATCTCTCACTCTACAACCTTAACTAGCACACTACATATACGTGCTACAATATACTGTATCTTTTTACAAAATACGTATGTACAAACATTATTAATGCGAATGTGAGTTTGATTGTTTCTTACGCTTTCACGCCTTAACTAGTCGACCAATCATCATGAAATTTCCCATACATGTTGTCACAGGAAATCTAATAAATCAGGTATCTTTTATCCAAGAAAAATACTATTCTTGAGGGATAGAAAATTGATATAACCTACGTTTACGCGACAGAAATCTAATAGAAAATAAACAAATTAGAATTATTAAATTTATATATTAATTTAATTATTAGCATTAGAAAATAGCAGATAAATAAGAACTAGTATTTAATACACGCGTTGCATGATAAAATAAACATACTCGCGCGTATTTCGCGCTATCTGAACCCAGCCTTACAGCGGTGGCGTCCTGCAACATATTTCACTATATAAATCATAACTTTATTTCCTCTTGCTCATGGATGCCGGCTCGAGGAGCGAGGTGTCTTTCAAATGGCTTTAAGAGTTCCCGCACGGCTATACCGCAACAAAGGACACCCAAATTCAATTAGGTGTAGATGGAACGTACAGACTTTTATTACTTCAAAATATTCACTTTAGTAAACAAAACTTGGTATTGCGGATTATGCATTGTTTTGTTACTTAAAATAATTGCGTCTCAAGTTCATCTGATAGTAGAGGTAGTTCGGTGTTTTATATAAGTATATACTTTTCTATAGTAGGTACAGTTAGCAACATAAGTCGTTATGTTAGTTTTAAGTAGCAATAAAAGGTAAAAGACCATTGATTTTATTACAGTTATAAAACGTAGGAAAATAACAGTAAATACCGTTTTAAATTTGTTTTTTTTTAAATAATGATAACTGCTGCACTGGGAATAATTCCTGTGTCGCGGGGGACTTTACAAGCATTCATACAACGGACACAAAGCACACCCAGACTTGGAACAAATATTTATGGATCACACAAATTTTTGTCTCATGTGGGATTCGAACCCACAACACCCGGCGCAGTGCCAGCGGTGAGGCGACCACTTGAACCACTACGCCATTTGCGCAGTTTGAAGTCTGTCTGGCCCTAGATGACCTCGACAACTTTACGCGGACTGTGGGTGAGCACAGAAGGCTTCCAACCCATGAAGTCTGTCTATTTTTCGTGATTTTCAGCTATTTATGTTGCTGACTATACCAAGGTATTGTAAAAACTATACTTATATATGTACCAAAGTGTCTAGTCGTCCACTAAACGGACAAATAACATATATTAGTCGTCCACTATACGGATGAATGAGATATATTAATCGTCCGCTAAGCGGACGTATAAATAACCTTATTAGTGGACAACTAACTTATTTTGTATGTCCGTTTAGTGGACGACTAGCAACAGCCTATATGTACTATGACCAAAGTGAAAAACTAGTACAGTACGTTCGCTGGTCCGCAAAAATCTCTACCTGCTCTTAATGAAGGACGCCATGTTGTAGTCTCTAGGCTGGAAAGGTCATGGCAGACAGTTCAATCACTTAGAGGACTTTGGCAACTCTAAGTGAACTGTTACAGTAGACCTAGCCAACCAACAACATTGCCGACTCAAGTCTTTTGCACAACTTAAACATCGTTGGGAAGAAATTCTTCTAAAATCCAGTATAGTCATCCTTTCTATAGTACATACGTACCTTTTAAAAAAGGGTCATCCTATTTGAATACTTTATAAGTCGGGCTTCGTACAAACTTTCCAACGAGCATTAAGAGATTCAAGGAAGAAACTCCTTAAGACTGATGACAGAAATGTATTAGTTTAGTTAACTTTTATTACTAGTTCATAGAGCTACTTAATTTTAACTATTGATGTTTTATGGCAGACTAGATTTTGTCCGCGGTTATGCTCGTATAAATAGGTTAGGTTAAGTAAGCAACGGTACTTTTTTCGGTATGAAAAGTACCATATGTCCTTTTCTGTTCCCCTGATAACGTGTCTGCGAAATGTTATGATGATCGGTCGAGTAGTTACGGCGTGAAAGCGTAACAAACAAATAAACTAACGTTCGCATTTATAATATTAGTTAGGAGTTTAGTTATAGCAGTCATAATACGATGAGCCTGTTTCAATATTATAGTAATAATATGCTCTAATAACTGACCCGCGCTACTTCGTCTGCGTAACATAAAATAGAGGGAGGGGATTACTCCTAAGATATTCATTGAAATTAAATGACGTAAGAGCAATTTTGTTCAGAATTAAATACTTGTGATAAAGTATTTATTTGGATAAGGATTAATACCATCTTTATAAAACCACCTTCGCAAATAATGCATTATTTTAGAACATACATACATAAAATCACGCCTGTTTCCCAGAGGGGTAGGCAGAGACTACGGATTTCCATTTGCTACGATCCTGACACACTTCTCTGGCTTCATTCACTTTCATAACATTCCTCATACACGCTCGCCGGTTTAAGGTGCTCTTAACCTGGCCTTTATCCAGAACGTCTCCGATCTGATCAGGAAACGTTCGCCTAGGTATTCCCCTTGCAACTGTTCCATTCACACTAGCCTTATAAACTTTCTTAGTCAGTCTGTTCTCGTCCATTCTTTCTACATGCCCAAACCAACTTAACATACCCTTTTCTATTCTCGTCACTATATCCACTTTTATGCCGCATCTCTCTCTAGTCACACTATTCCTTATTCTATCTTTCAGAGTCACACCACATATATTTCTCAGCGCTCTCATTTCTACGGCATTTATTCTCCTCTCATGCTTCTTTTGCCATACCCAACTTTCACTTCCATGCATAAGTGTAGGCACTAATAGTCCTCTATGAACAGCCAAACGTGCCTTTTCGGATATTTTTCGACTGTTGATAAAAGCGATTAGAACAAAAAGATTTAGAACAAAATAATAAAATAGGTTATAGTTAGTCAATCTTAAAAAATACACAACGCGGACTTCTTTCAGAATTTTTAAGAGGAACAATTCCGTCATTCGTATTTATTCCGTAACTTTAATCATTTACGCAGCGCACGCAACGGTAGGTCTGAAAAGATTTTTCTTCCGTCTTTGCTCCATTTTTCACTGCTGCGCCGCCCCTATTGGTCGTAGCGTGATGTTATACAGCCTTCCTCGATAAGTGGGTTATCTAAAACTAAGAAGTACTACTACACTAAGAATTTTTCAATACGATCCAGTAGTTCCTAAGATTAGCACGTTCAACCAAATAAACAAACAAACTCTTCAGCTTAATAATAATAGTATAGATTTATCTCGTATTTATATTCAGATCGGACTTTATCTTTGAATGCATAAGAGTACCATACTCAAGCGTTGACGACTACCACCATTTCAATACTGGCTAGATTTAAAAGCTCTTTGGATAGCATTAACCCTTTAACCTCCACCGCGGTCACCGATGCAGCAAAATAGATTTTCTGTTGTGTCTGTTGTACTCCAGTCAATGTGCTGAAAATTTTCCGGCAGATATTTGGTAGCTTCACCAATTTGGCGAGTTATAATTATTTCAAACAGCCAGAACTGGGCTGTCTACGTGAATTATCTGATTTGGAAGGTCAACGTTCGCTGCTACGTTTTTAAATGTTCTATCCTTTGTTTTTATACTTATATATGATACTATAGAAAACTGCAACTAGGCTGTGTATGCATATAGAAGATATTAATAAAAACGAATAATATTTTTCTTTTTTGGCTATTTGAATTATTGGATGATTATGTACCTACTTTAGTTGTCACGTGAAATCGGCAATGTGAATTTTGATGCGGATTTCGGTCTTTGGAGTTTGGTTGCTAAACATTTAACTCAATATCTGAGTAACGTTTCAAAGAATTCAGCGCAGTTAAACCTAATATATACTATGACTACATATTCCCCGCGGTTTTGCTAGCGTTAATGTATGTTATGTCAATAAATTTCCATCCATCGGAAACAGTATTTTTTTTCTGGATTGCATACATGCCTTTTAAAAGTAGTACTGTATATCCCTTTCTGTACCCCTGACAACGTATATTTTCATAAATATTGGTCGATTAGTTAAGGTGTGAAAGCGTAACAAACACACGGATAGTGTAATGGTTTAAGTGGTTGCCTCGCCGCTAAGTGCCGCGCCTAGAGTAGTGGGTTCGATCTCCACACGGGACATAAAACTGTGTAATCCACAACTGGTTGATCCAAGTCTTGGTGTTCTTTGTGTCCGTTGTTTACATGTTTGTGAAGTCCCCCGTGACACAGGTATTATTCTTAGAGCGGGATATGTCATTTTAAAAAGGAAAATAATAAATAAACAAACAATAAAAAAAACTCTCATTCGCATTTATAATATTTAGTTAGGATGTGCATTGTGATACATCGCGTTTGATTTGTAGTGCTCGCAAACAAAATCATGTGCAAATGCTAATAAAATATGATTGCCTTGACTGATATTTAGCTAATCGAATATAATTTATCAATACATATGCACCAAAGTAGGTGCCAAACAGGCTTGATTGCCCAACAATACAATACCTGTAGCTTGTTTACCATAATTAATTTTACGACATATCACTTCAATTAATCGATTCCAAAGCGGATTGATGAACGTCCGATTAGTCGGACATCGAGTCGGATCGTCGATGGTCGGCTCCGGGTCGGATACAGTCGGTTATCTATGTCTCAGTGACACTTGGCTCGTGTTCCTTAGCCCGATTTGACGGAGGTCGAGCGTGGCCTGGCTCGATTAGGACTCTCGCTCCGACAGGATTTGATTACGACACTCGGAAGCTACTGGGGATTATTACAGGAAGCCCAGTTAGAATATCACGTATGTTATGATGAATGTACTTAGTGTGTGCTGCTGATTGCATACCAAGATATTCAATTATATGCACAAAGGTAGGGTTATTAAAACTGTATTAATTTATGTGGTAAGTAGCTACGTTTGTAGATATACGCTAATTATATGACGTCATATCCTAATAATAAACGTAAATTACTGATGATTTGAAAAGGATATGTGAATTTATAGTAATTTGTTATCTTCTATCCACAAATATATATAATATATAATATATATATAAATTGTTTCAAGTCTGGAAGTTCTTTGGCTTCAATGTAGGCCAACTTGTCAGTGATACGATATTTTTCATGGAATCAATGGACAGAAATTAATGGACACAAAAATAGCACTTCGCTTGGCCCGAATATTGAATCCAGGGATTTTAAGAGTTTAATATTTAAATAGTTAATTAAAATATGATAACATACTCTATTTCTGAACAATCTTTTTAATATTATCAAAATTATTTTTAATATTATAAATAAATTCAACCTATTCGAGTTGAATTGGTCTCTCTCGGGTCTTTGCGTCTACTTAGATGGCAAATGAACCAATTGAAGGTAAGCGATACTGTAACATCTGAAATCTTAGACTATAGGAGTGTTGATTCGACTTACCCTCAAGTAGTAGCAAAAATGTTCCATAACACAGTCTCTTTAGGTGCGTTTCTCTGTCCTGCGCTTTAATGCAATCTCTCTATATCTTGCCTCTTATGAAAACATTCAAAATAAGCACACCACAAAACACGAAATACTGGACACGAAAGTAATAATAGTATTGGTGGACGGCGCAAAGCGCAGGCAGCTCTATCCATTCGATAGAAGCCTCATATTTGTATCGCCTGTTGAGTTGATACTAAGGCGCATGGATTGTATAGAATACTGGCACACGTAACTTTTTTTAAACACATCTTCCGCCCAATTAATAATTTCTATACCGTGGGTGACTATTAAAATTCCAATGACAATTACTATTAAAATTTCTGGATCATACAATCTTCGACCCGTATAGGACGCGAACACACATACTTGACGTAGAGGCAGAGGTGAGGCGATCTCTTAAACTACTACACCAGCCAAATATTTTTAGCCTTTTATTCAAGAATAAAATTATTGATTTGAATTACATTCACTCTATTGAAATTAAGCACTTTATACGGATTTTGTCACGTTGTTTATTTTACTTTAAAACATTTTTATTACATAACTAGCTGACCCGCGCATTCTTCATATAAAATAAGAGAAATCACCCCGTTTTTGCAAAATTTTTCATTGCCGCTCCGCTCCAATTGGTCGTAGCGTGATGTTATATAGCATATAGCCTTCCTCGATAAATGGGCTATCTAACACTAAAATAATTTTCAATTCGAACCAGTAGTTCCCAAGATTAGCGCGTTCAAGCAAACAAACAAACTCTTCAGCTTTATAATATTAAGTATAGATGTTGAAAACTCTAACACTACTATTATTATTACTACTATTATTGAACTTTACTACTATTTAAGCTATGTAATTTAATTAAAACTATTTATATTTAAGTTAACACTTTGCCCCGACGCGACGTTTCGGTTGCATTACAGCAGCCATGTTCATGGGGAGACTAACAAATACAAAATCCGTATAAAGTGTTTAATTTCAATGTATAACATTCGCGTAAACATAAGACAATATTATAAATTCACTCTACCTGGTGCTTGATGCTTTTGTTACAATCTAAGTAAAGTTACCCGCTTCTTGTATATTACTCTGAATCATAAGTCTTCAGTAGGAAGCTAATGCCTCCCGTGCTCTATAAACACCATGACACTCAACAAAAACCTTGTCGTTGAAAAGGTTTTAGTAGAGTGTCATCATTGAACATACCGTCAGAGATAACACACTGTCAACTTTAACCCATTTGCTACACAACAATGAGTTACTAGAACAACAGTTACGAAGTCAAAAGGTAGCACGTACTAAATGTTAGACAAAATAATGTAACACAATGTAGAAGTGGTTGCAGGGCGGGTCACGTGTTCCTTTATGATTCAATTGTCCAGTGACCGTCTTCAAGCCGACCTGTGTCACGTCACACAAACGTCATCGCCCCCTCCAATAAAATTAACACGTATATTCGGACATTAACGACTCGCTAAATACACTTAAATGTACTACACTTTGAAGTCGCATACTTTGTTATATGGTATTCTAATTCTAAGTTATACGACATTTAGTTTGTATTTTTACACGTATCACAAATGACATGGGTTTCAACCCATATCTTTAAAGTTGTACTCTTTAATCAAATGTTTTATATCGTCAGCAGTTGTAAGGTTCCGCGTAACAGGAAGCAAGCGTTGGCACTAATCGGGCTCATATCTAGACACCCTAAAAAAATTCTAATAGACAATCGTAATATATCCACACTGCGAATGAAAATCAATACTACATGATTGTACGGAAGCATAAACGCAAATTGTAATAATTTTAGAAAAGGTGGCACTTTTGTATTTATTGAACTTGCAATCGATAGGTCGTATTTTCGATTTTTAATCATTGCTCTAAAAATCTGAACCCACTATTATATAGACACTACATAGGCAAGCATTTAGTTTAGATGAAAAGTACTAGTACTCAAAAGTAACATTAAGTTTAGCACATCTTAACGGCAAAATCTACAATGATTCATATGTATTTAACACCTTCTATGTATTACCTACTTTTTTGTTAAATAAACTATTATATTCTATTCTACTCAAAAGAACTAGCAAAATGCAAAGTCAATTGTTATTAAAGATGATGTAATTTTTTTTTATTACTAGCACATGCAGCGTTGCATAATATATTATATATCTCTTAGATGCCTGTGTTTCTTTTACTTATTAGACTTTTTCAGCCATCAATCAGCCTGTTACTGTCTTCTACTGATGCAGAGCTTTTTAGTAATTACTTTATTTTGATGCAGATGATTTCATTTTGGGTAACTTATGATGGGGATACTCACAACAGATATAAAAGTGCACATACGTTGATTTATCGACTCCAGGGGTATACTTTAGGTTTTGTATGGCAAGTTATGTTTGTGTAGACTTGTAGATCTATTAAAATATTTGTGTAACGCAATACAAAATGTATAATTAATGAAATGTTATTTTATTTTATTTGCCACGTACCTGTATCACCGGTAGTTTTTTCTATCGGTAACATCTCAGAAATCATCCGACTTCTTTCAACCTTCCATACAATCCGTAAGTTACTTAACGCGATAGAGATACTTTAGAAAAAAAAGAAACGTTATTTATATTTATTTGTTTTTTTAATATTTCATGTTTTAGATCCACTGGTTTAAGCTGTAAGTTGTCTATCAGTTATTGTTACAGATTTTTTGAGCAGATATTTACTCAAGTGGATATTTGTTGTTACCTAACACAAAAATCTAAAAGCGCCATCTAGCGACACTTAAAGAAAACAATATTAATACATTTTCAGAAAATTTTCACGATCGAAGTATTCTATATGTTAACCAATCAATTTAACTATAATCAGACATAATGATTAAAGTATTGTGTCTAAATTACACGTCCGAACGCTTATAGACAAATTAATAAAAAGTGCAGAATTAAACATACATAGGTGAGCGTGTAAACATTTCTGCCTATAAATCTAGAGAATACAGGCTTGATAGTAACTTATACATGACCGAGTTACTATGTAGCCTACAATACCTAAAGACATATTAGTACAATCAGATGAATTTAGAGCAACGGAATGCGAGCAGTGTCTAATCTAATGTAATGCAACAAGACTACGGGCATTGGGCACCCGGATAGAATCGGATTCCGAGCAAGCATTTCGGCTTCGGACGTCTGATAGCTGCATACACATCTATACACAACTAAATGCTTCCACAAACGCTGTTCACTTTAAGTACGACGTGCTTTATATCTCTTATTAATATTCCGTAGTGCTATTCAAATTAATTTAACGTTTGCTGCCCAAATTAATCTGACGTTTAAAGACGGTGAGACCCGTCTACACTCGATAAACTTCGGTAACCCGTGACTGCTGTGTGTGATACGATGTATGGTGACTGTATTAATAGTGCATTGGTATTGTAATGTCTGGGTTCGATTCTCAAAAATTGTATAAGGTTCAATAAAATTGTATAATATTTTATTTTAGGCAATCATCGTCTCTCATTTTAAAGGCTGTTTTCTTTCTAGATAATATAATACCCGTGTCGTGAGCACTTAACGAATATTGAAATAACAAAGAACACGCAGAACAACTATTTGTGGATTACACAATTTTTGCCCGAACGGGGATCGAACTCACAACACTCAGTCCAGTGGCAGTGGCGAGGCAGGCATCATATTTTCATTAGTAGCACAGTCTAACAGATAGATCAAGTCTACTCGATGTGTATAATAGTTAAAACTTTCAGTCTTGGATATCATGAACGTGATTTTGAGAGTTTACAATAACCGATGAGTTGCATATGCAAGTTTATAAAGTGCACCGCTAATCCGAGCGGCGCGAGCGATAGTGTTAATGCGAGGCATTAAACTGAGGCCCACGTCGACCCGACGCTCAGTCTAACGTTCACTAACAACAATGACACATTTTACGACACCCTTCATTAAAATCGCAAAGCGGGTATTAACTACGTGCCCGCTAAAAAGAATTCATTAATAAAATACCTCTGAGACTACAACTGTCTTACTTAATGTGCGCCAAGATTTAAGGCACAGAACGTGCTTATTTCTACAAATTAAAAATGCCTTTTTTCCTTATGAGTTTTTGTGGGTAGCTATATATAGAGATGAAACAGTAGATTGCGAAATGTATAAAGAACAGATAGCCCAGTCGTTTGAATGTACACCCACTTTAAATGTCTTAAGTTTAAAATCACTATATTCCACAAAAGTATTACACTCAGTTTTTACCGACTAAGTCTTTAGGACGCAACATGAAGGAGGTTCGTTCCGTCTATATGTTTCCAGACGAATCCTCACAATCACCCAGACAACTAGTAAAACACCAATAACATTTTGCCCGACCGGGCATTGAACTCATGATCGGACGCAAATTATGTCGCTAGGCCAAAGGGAGAGTCAAATAACAATATTCCATTTTTGCTCACTTCATCAGTGACCTGTATGTAATATTGTGAAAATACCTGTGTATTTAAAATTTAAGTTGTTCTTTAAGACGGTTGAAATCTACCAAGCGCATATTGCTCGGCTAGCGTACGTAATGAAAAAGTTAATTATCGTTTGGTTTTACGGCGAAGGATAACATTGTGAGGAAACCTGCATGTCTGAGTTTGCCAATATTTCTGACGGTATGCAAAGTCTTACAACCAGCACTTGAATGGCGTAGTAGGACTAATAGCTTAGACGTTAACGTTTTGATGGTAGAGAGTGTATAACAGCGACATAGTTTATTTATTTATTTTACATTTTATTATTAGGACACATTAGTTGATTAACCATAAATATAGCTGACGTTGGTACGAAAACAAATAAAATATAAAAACCGAACAGAATTTAAGCAAAATAACGAAATGAAAATATTAACAAACAAATTTATTTACTTTCTATTTAGGTAATGGTTGCGTGAGGTTAGAATGTGCAGGTTTGGTTATTGCTGTAAATGTGGTATGCGAGGTATTTACATAATATGTGTGTTCGTTACACATAAATAATAATAATAATCATACACGCCTCTTCACGTTGGACGCATGTGTCCGTGTAAGCCTCCCAAAGAGCCAGATATTTTTCTATATGTTAGAAAGATAACTGTGGTAAGAGAAACATAATAATATTCTATCACATACACACAACACCATCCAGCCCAAACTAAGCAGAGCTTGTGCTATGGATACTCGACAATTGATAATCATACATATATACTTTATTTTTGTAAATACATACAAATTATACATAGGAACACCCAGACCAAGACAAACATCCATGTCCGTGCACACAAATATTTGACTAGTGCGGAAATCGAACCCGCGACGTCAGGCGTGGCACTCAGTTACACTAACCACTACGCCATCGAGGCCGCCATTGACAAATTTACATTGACATTTTGCCGTAGACGTAAGCAGCAAGCCTTTTGCCTAAAGCCGAGTTCCGTGTTGCTAATGATAATTTCTTGACTATAAAATACAAAATTACTTTGACTGATTCAATAATTGACCCGACATCTCACGCAAACCTGAATTTATTACTTACTAGTTACTAACGCTTTTTCACCAAGACAATTTATAAGCAGCGCTTTCTTAATGAAGTACTTTTTAAAGGTAATCTTCTTAAGATAATCTTTCTATACGTTTTGAAGACATATACTCCTTTTACGAAAACAAAAGTTTGATGAATACAGGTAGGTACTACATAGCAAGTATTTATATTTTCAAAGCTACAAGTGTATATAGCACTCGCTTAATAAACTGGTACTTCATGCATGGTTAAATTCACTCCCAGTCACGCATGCTTTAAAACAAATTCAGAAGAACACTGTTATGTTCATTGTTTCATCTCATTGTATTATTCACTTCTCAGTGCTCACTTTGTATTTCAACTAAGGCTGTAGTTTATGAATGCCGTATATAAGTAAATTAGTTTATTTCCTCTTGGCGACAATTTAGCTCACGCTCTTGTCACAAATTGTCGGCGAGGGTAAATGCAGACTATTAAGGAAATACAGCAATTCAAGCAGCCCTTACCCTACATTACAGCGCAATCTTACACCGGCGAAATTATAAGCAACACCTTCTTGTGCCGTGTCTAGGAGCAATAACAGCACGACTTCAATAAGTGAACGGACGTCGTATCACGAAAATATAATGTAATTGTAAACGGTTCAGTGTCAGCGACGAATGTCTGATGAACTCACTAGGTACCATGGAAGTTGAATCACGTCACTGCTTTTGTTTAGGAAGACAGAGCTTTAGTATATATATTGTGTTATTAAAAAGATGTGATGATGTTTAATAATAGTAATGATGGACAAGAAAGGATTTAGAGTTACTACACGCAAGAAAGTGCAGCGTGAGGCGGCTTTGTAGTATTAAAATTATTCGATACTAGTTTCTGACCGTAGTTTTATCTACATGAACAGGACGGGATAGCAACAGGATTCATATTACAGGAATGCATAGCGAGATAAAAAGTTCTAGCATTATTATTTGTGTTTACCCAACATATGGTCTACCTATGTACCAGCTTGATCAAAATCCGCCCAATGGCTTACTCGTGATTAATTAACAAACATAATATTATAATAGTAGATTTTAAATTGCGTTAGTGGCTTGTCGCTAGTATTTTGTTTTATTATAATAAACTTTGATATAAAATTTAATATGGTATTAAAGTATTTTTGTAAAGGAACAAAATAAATAGAAGGAGTATCTCATCAGCATTAGTACAATTTAAGAGAGTTTTATCACCGAATCAGACGGCACATTTACGATCTTATTAACATACGACATCTTAGGATTAAGATTATGAATGCCCCTTTGGTTAAATCCGCGATTTCCCTTGCAGCTACGAAGTCCCAAGTTGGATTCCGGTCGGTATAGTATAGTATTTTAATGTTCGGGCTGCTTATAAGCTATCCCATAGGCCTCCTTCGTTCGATAACAATATATCCATAGGGTAGGCCCAGTGACAGAACTAGCATTAGTATATACTGTTTTCTTGTTGCTCATATAGTCATTAGTGTTACATTAGCTCGTTTCTCACTAATAGTCGAATACAAAACACACACGATAAATATATTGAAATTATTACTGCCTCGGTGATACATTCTTAATTTAGAAAATACTTAACAGACTGAGTTCGTTACCATATCGCCAGAAACACAACACAAAACTAGCTTCATTGTGTTATGTTTCTGTATTAAGTGAAGATGTCAAAACTTCTGAAAGACACTTACTTTTCTGCTTAAGTGACAAAACTGTTGTAAATGCGACTGCTGGCCAGATCTTTGGTACGATGCCCAAATTGGGCAAAGTGTTATTCTATACTTATATTAGAAAGAGGAAAGATTTGATTCTTAGAAAGCTAGTATTTTTTTGTTTTTAAGGATTTACCTCAAAAACTAATCAACTGATATTAAAAATCCTTTCAAAATTGGAAAGCTAAATTATCACCGAGTATCATAGGCTATATTTTATTTTTTTAAATTACTGTTACTTCACCTAACCTAGTTTTACGTGAGCGAAGCCGCAAGTGAAAGTTAGTTAGTTAATAAATACTCAGTGGTAGAAGACTAGAACTGTGCCTTGTAAACTGCAATACGCTCGTCTCTGTTACGTGTGACCACCACCATAACTTGCGAAATATGGGTGTAATATACCTCTGCCTACCCTTCCAACAAAGAAATATGCCCATTTCTGGGCCAACGTGTTACAGCCAAATTTTTACTGCAAAAAAGCGTCATGTCATCACTAAACAAAATCATTACAAAAATTGAATTTACAATGGTTAATGGAAAAATAAATATTTTATGATAATTAATTACGACTTAATATGTAGTTAAAGTCATGTGTTACATATCATGTGTTGTATATCAATATTTTTACTGTAAAATGTTTGTTATTTTATCAATACACAAAATCATAAAGAACAATATTTCATCTACAATGTTAAAATTATATTTCATGTTAAATAATTACACTGCATTAATTATATCGAGCTAAAAAGACACGGCGTCAGATATTTAAACTTCAAAATTCAAGTTTGGCAATGACGTTTCACGTCAAAAAATCAAAAGTACATTATTTCGGTTGTGCTTGCGTCAGTGATATGATCTGTTATGTTATTCGCATTTTCGTATTCAGTATCGGTGCTATTTGGTGCCTGTTTAATTTCTCATTTTAAATCAGCTAAAAGCATAATTACTTTTATTTTCACGCGACTTGTAAACTTATCCATTAACTAACCTAACCTAGTTACACATTCAAATAAAAAAATCTCATTATTGCAATTACCAATTTTAATGAAATAAAGCTGAAGTATAATTAGTATATATCTCTAACACATGCCACCAATTTTATGACTGTAACAAGTAGGGCCAAAGATGTAGGAAAAATAGAGGATCTCCTTTAGTTATGGGACTGTGTTTCTATAGAATTAATGACAAGCAAATTTCTATTATGTAAACTTCAGTAAATAAATACATGACGGTAAGAAACAGACATAAATTTACAATTCCGTGTGTCAGTTCAACTGCACCCTAGAAATACTAAAACTCTTTCCCGTGAGTTGCCACGCTGAATTCAAATGTGCTAAACACACAAACACGCCGCACGTATCGACATATACATACATATGTACACGTGTGACTAGTTACACTTTGTTTGCAGTTTTTCGATATAACGCCGTAGCAAAATTGATGAATGAAATATCTAGAACAATGGTAAAATCAATATAGTTTTAATGTTATGTTATAGAATACCAGCTTTTGCCCGTGGCTTAGCTCGCGTAAAAGTTAGGATAAAAAAAAAAAAAAAAAAAAAGGTTATGTTAATGATGAAATGAAATATAATGAATTATAACTAATATAGCTCTCTAATAGAGATTTAAACAATTTGTTAAGTTGTTTTGGAGTTGACTCCATAATATTATCTCTTTATAATATTAGTATCTATATAGTATAGGTTAGAAAGCAATCCTTGTTTTAATGGTTCAGTGGTATAAATGTTAAAGATTACGTTTACTGTCAATTGTGAAATCCTAAGTTCGATACCTGGATCCAATAAGTTTCATTGAATTTTCTATAAGAAAGTTATTAGTTGTATCGCTGAGTATGGAACTATCATTCTTGATGATTTAAATTGCTGATGAAACTTTTATGTTCTACATATCTGATGTCTTTGGAGACATAGGTAAAATATTTTCTCTTACTATGTCGTACCTAAATATTCGTTGATAATTTGAATGTTCTGTATCTGTGAACAATATGGTCGCAGATGTGTTGTGTATAACACTTTAGTTGCCTCAATACCAGGACTATTAGAAGCTATGCCAAACCAAAAACTCACATTAATTTATTTAATTACTTGTTTACAGAAAATTAAAGCGTTACAATATATATTTTAAATATTTTATTCATATTAACATAAGCAATATACAAACTCATATAAAGTTACACATAATTCTTTAATCGCCCAAGCCATAGACAAAGTTATCCTCTAACACCAATGCCTAAGCTCTTACATTTTGCCAATTATTTTTAGGGACTATGCTATAAGAAAATCTTAATTCTCTGCTGCTATTGAGAATTACCTGACGTTAAATTCAGTAGCACTCAAGAGTCGAACAAGTTAGAGTAGCATAATCGGCTGTTTCGTGAGCATTTTGTATTAATTTATTTTATATTATAAAAGTAATTATAAAATATATATTAATCCATATCTACAGTGCAAGGCAACAATGTATTAACGATAAGAACCTATAAAATATTATGTATTTTTAAAATGCATACACGACATTATCTGCCATCAAATGGTCCTAAATATTAATACATATATGTACCTAATACTGTCTTCTGTTTACGCGAATGTTATTCATTTAAATTAAACAACTATATACGGATTTTATCGCGTTGTTTATTTATCACTGTATTACATAATTTTGAAATTATTACACTACTGCCACTACTATTGAATTTTACTAATTTATAAGCTAATAAAATTATTTAAACTATTAAATCTATTTATATTTAGGCATATATGTACCTTTACACATAAGAATTAGTCATTACATTAATATATTATATAAACAGTTATATACTATACGATATATACTTATATAAGCACTATGATTGTTGCACATTAAAATTATAAATGTTGACCTCCATTGAGACTTTGTGGCATATATTTTTTGCCTTTGTCTGTACTATCTCAGATAGCAAATTTTCAATCTGACACGGAGCGTTAAGTTGACGGGGATTGATTCCCATCACGCGCACTCAACCAGCGATGCACTCGCCATATCCAATTTATTCAAGTACTTCAAAAATACACCGACACAGATTTTCGGTGAGCGTCTAACTTTATTCTATTTTTAAATGACTTATTTTTATATCCTATGACGAGATTAAATAGTTATTTCTCTAAATACGAATTACTATTTCATTCGATACACGAATCGAATAATTATACATGAATTGAAATGACTTACAAAAGTGCTATAAATATGTTGCTGTATTTGCTTATTGTAATTTCTATATTTTTTAATTCATCACTATTTTTTTCAATTTACATTTATGTTATTTATAAGAATATAGGCAAGGTAGGAAAACGTTCATATTTATATAACACCTGGGTGTTTGCTGTAAATGTCTCGGGTTCCATAGCCGAGTCAGGAAAAGTGTTATTGGGTTTATCTGTTGAAAAATTCTCCGTAGCAGCATGGAGTCTGGAATTGAGATCGAATGATGCAATAGGCTCGAAAACAATATCGTCCCTTATTACCCTGGACAACATATACATATAAACTATGGCTAGCGAAATAACACGCTTGCCTACACCTTTGTGAGACTTTATTTATTTATGTAAAATGTCGATGAGCAATCATAAGTTACTGTAAGTAACTGTTTGTACGTAAGTTACTGTGTTAAGTAATAATAATAATGTTCTACCACATACACACAACACTATTTAGCCCAAACTAAGCAGAGCTTGTACTAAGGGTACTAGACAATGGATAAACATAAATATATACTTTTTTTTTGTAAATACATATATATTATACATAGAAACACCCAGACCAAGACAAACATCCATGTTTATGCACACAAATATTTAAATAAGTGTAAGTAGTTTCAAGTTTCAAAATTATGTGATAATAAAGTTTTATAAAAAATAAACAACGTGATAAAATCCGTATAAATTTGGTTAATTTCAATGTATAACATTCGCATAAAGGTAAGACAATATTATGTAAATCATATGTTGTATTTCTTGTACTTAACTATAACTATTTGAATACATTACGTTCTTAATCGATTAGGGTATCGAGAAGGTTTTGTTTGGTATAGTACCTTAGGTGGCAATGTTCAGTGAAGGTTGGTTCGATCTTAATACTAAGCAAACATATTATGTGTGATTTGCTAGTTAATGAAGTCTCTCCGGACACAAGAACTAACAGAAGAGCACGCCGCTATCAAATCTTTCGTCACGGGATGAATGAGTCGGATCGCCTAGAGAAGATGATACTGATACGATAACCGTCACGTCATCAGAACTACAAACCTTCCCTTGTCCAATCTACGACATAAGTAGCTGAATATAAAACAAATTTGTAACTGCAGTTTATAAATGAAAATTTATTTATTATTGTTTTATAGTAATGAACTGTGATTAAAATAATTATTACTGCAATAAAATGTACGGCTATTTTTGAGTAAAATAAAGCATTTCAAAATCCCACTTATGTTTATCGATTTATGTCACTGTTTCTACTGTCTCACGCATTTGGTATCCAAATAAAAATAATATAATAATAATAATAATAATATTCTAACCACATACACACAACACTATCTAGTCCAAACTAAGCAGAGCTTGTACTATGGGTACTAGACAATGGATAAACATACATATATACTTTTTTTTTTTTGTAAATACATACATATTATACATAAATAAAACATTATGTTCGTGATTTATTAGTAAGATTTAATTTCATAACTATGTATCATTCTCCGTCAACATAATTTAGTAACATTTGCATAGAAACAGCATCTATCTTAAACATTCCCGTCAGAGATAGGCAAGAAGCCGTCGCCCGCGGAGGTGATGTCATAAGTACGAAGCTTCTTTATCTGTTAGCAGCACGCTGTGTTTTCTGAAAACTATTCCACAAACTTGTTTTCTGTAAGTATGAAATATTGTACTAGATGTCTGTGGGATGCGACGGCATAGCGACATTGCGACCCCTCCCGCCTTGCGGACCTGCGGTTTGTATTACGTATACATCTTTTGTTTACTGCGAGATAAAATTAATCACTGACTGAAATGACATGCAGGTACAAATATAAACAACGAAAAACAGATATATAAATTTAGATGTGGTATACCACCATAACTTTCTTCAACCATTAAAGCGAAGTGAAGCGTCGAGAAGCTTCTGGACTCTTGCAATACCAGAAGTTTTACACGCAAGGTACTGGCCTTTTAAAACAAGTGTTACCGCGCTGATAACAGGGTATAAAGATCAGAGGAAATAAACTGCCTATCTGCTTGAAGCACATATAGGGATGATTGTTTGCAGGTTGGTTGGTTGGGTCCGATGCAGGGTAGAGGTTCTTTCCTAGGCGTGCGGTTGACCCCAATACAAATACTAATACGAGTAATATATATAATTTCGGGTTAATCACAACATTAAATTATTATAATGACTATTTTAATAATAAGTAAAATGCACAGAAAAATGAGTCATGATTTTATACACTTAATTATAAATGTGAAATTAACTCTGTCTGTTTGTTATGCTTTTGCGTCTAAGCTGCAAGAGCTATGTTAATAAATTTTTGGTATAACATTTTGAGTAAATATATTATCATAAATATTAGAGAAAAAGCTAAGCCGAGGTAAAATTTTTTTTCCGCTGAGTTTAAACGCTTCGTAGCGTTACGAGTTAATTTTATTGCAATGGATCAAATAGTACAATGCATACCTATTTTTAATTTTTTTTTGTCTTAGTAATTCTATCGCTTTATCTTGTGAAACATGTACATAAAATGATAACGTTATTCTTTTCATTTTTTAATTACATCTCGACACATCAGCACTTACACCACTGAGCCATCCCTGCACTTATAATATAGGGAAATCTATTATATACATTATTTCAATAAATATTAGTAACAAAGAGTACAAATATGAATGACTTCAAACATAAATTAAAATAATAATTGTAATACGGTTAACAAAAAAAAAACATCGGTTGCGTGTCAATAAAGGAATTTTCCATTCAGCATACACAAAACTGTACCTATATGTGCAAATGCATGAAGTCCAGCCGCGAGTGACTATCAGGCTGTCAGTCGTCGCAACCTGTATCGAATTCAGTAACTTTCCCTCTTCACACAAATCGACGCTATGAATTATGTATGAGAATTAAGTTTGACGGCAGATAAGCGGCCCAAAGATTTATTTGCCGATATGATGTGTAGAAAACAATCCAACTTGTTTCCACTTTCTGAATTATGGTCGTTGTTTTATTGTAAGCACGTCAAACATCCGGAAAACTTTGACAGCCATCCTAAACTTTGTTAACGTACTACATAATATATAAAATATAATATACATTAGAAACATATGGATGCTCAATACAATATAAATAAGTAATAGTGTATTGGGGTATTGTGTGTTTAAGATTTCTAAAATGTCCCACAAACACAAAATTGTATTGTGGCAGTGTAGCCTTTTATCAGAGTTACGCACGCTCTTATAGGACCTTCCCGGAAATTTAACTTCGTTAAGAATGAAATATGTCCCGTCGTTATTCCACGGCTTGTTGCGCGAATACTTACATTTCGAGCTCTCCACCTCTAGTTTTCTCATCAGACCCAACGGAAATAATTTCAACCGAGACTGAATTATGACAAAACTCCGACGGACATTGCCGCATCCGTAATGAGAATGAAGGCGAGATATGTCCGTAATTTATTATAACATGCTCGTGTACGTGCATTTCGAATATTGACGTTGTTTCTATGAGTTATGTAGTTTAATGATTTCTATATTAACTCTTAAACAAGCCCATATTCATGAATAGCACTAAACGGTTACAATGTAGCGCCAGAGAGCAATAAAGCGAGCAGTAGATAAAGTGAAATAGTAGGTGGGTGGTACAAGGAAGTATTTAATTAAATCTAGCGGCGGGGGCTTCAGACCGCTTTACATCACCACCGCTAATCACAGGTAGGCCGTCGACACGTTCGCCTATTTGAATACCAAACAGTTATTTTGTAAGTGCCAGAAAACTCATTAACCACCTGCTTAGTTAAGCTTTTTACGACTACCGTGAACGGTTTTAAAGCCAGACAATAAAATAACTAACTTTTATTGTCTACTTTATTTCAAAGAGTATAAAGGTTCGATACTACAATAATTGCAAAGAGGTTGTTATTTTAAATCAAATGATTGGCTGGAAAACTTATTATACACAATCTTTACAAGAAAAGCTTCATGCCATATTTTTGGAATTTAGATTAGATATGACATCATATTTTTATAACTTTTCTTAGGTCTTTTACGTATTTATTATTTTTAAAGATGGAGCGCCAAAATATTGCTCACACATTACATGATGGCGAACGTGTAACTAGTATATACGCAGAAACATACTTCAATGATGATTACTGTGACTATAAAAAACCTGTCAAAGAAATAGCTGAAACTCAGTCTAATGTTGGTTCCACCAAAGACGAATGGCAGTCTCCAAGTGATCTCCTAATTGGTATGGTGGATTTGATTCCACCATTTACTTCAAAAATTTCAAGAGGAATTACTCACCAAGGTATTCTTGCTATCGGAAATGGTGTGTTGGAAAGAGAGCGGGCAAAATTTTTAGAATACATAAAAAAGCTTATGCAAGAAAACGACATCGCTTGGAGCCATATTTTAGAACATGAAAAAAATATGGTAGCTCTAAAAGTTAAAGATATTTACCATAAAATTCTAGAAGATAAAAGCAAAATCTTAATGAACGAAATTAATATTTTTTATGAAAGCAGTCTTCAAGAGCTGGAAGATTATTTACGAAAGGAAGTTGCAGATATACTGAAGAGTGCACATGCTAACATTATCAGCGATTTAAATACACAAATCAAAGAAAAACTTGAGTATGAAAAGAAAGTTCTTGGAAAAGTATTAAAAAAAAGGTATGATAGTGAAGTAAAAAAGATAAAACATTATTACAGCCTTCTGTTGAACAATGAAGAGTATAGAAATAAAAAGTTGATCAATCACGCCCTTCATGAAAGAAATGATGCTTTACAAGCTTTTTGTAGACAGATAGAAGCAGAAAATATGACAAGCACTATGTATGTAATGTGCACAGAAAGAAAAAAGTGCAAAATTAAGCAATTTATTCTGGATAACTATCACAAGGCTGAGATAGCAGAAAAGCTCCAAAGAATTAAAGAACGACAAGACGTTATAGACGCTTTTAAGGAGAGAGACAGGGATATTTCAACGATTAATCACGAATGGGAGGAAAAAATTAAAAAGATACTTGTCCTATTTTTAAAGTTTATAAGTTTTTGTCTTAAATTATTACCCGAACAAGCGACATTTTTACTTGACTTAGAAAAAATGGTTGTATTACAGTTAAATGAAATGCAAAAGACACCTTCAAATACATCTTCTATACTTGTAGATGAAGAAAAGCTTAATTTATTTAAATTTGAAGAAGTTGATCGAGAAGGAACTGTTTGTGACAAAGATCCTTTTATTATAGTAGGTGATACATCCAAAAAAATATTGACTCCGCATGACAGTAGAGAAACAGTGCCCTCTAATGTCGAGCTTCCAGTAATTAGAGTTGAAAGACAATTTATTTATGCTAAATGTGATAAATTCGAGGAAGTAAAAGATCTCCTCGAAGCTCAACGTTGTAAATGTATGGATATTCAAGGAAAACCTCATACGTCACGTGGCTCAAGTAAACCTAGTTCACCTACTGTAAATAAGCCCCAGACGCCAATAGAAAGTGAATCCTCACTTGAAACTCTACTGGTTGATAATATTGAAATACTTCACCACTGTCCTGCAAGAATATGTCAAGAGCCAGCTAAAAGTTATTTATTTCCGGATGTAAATAATTATTTAGACTTTACTGAAGATAATTATCGAAGAGTAACGGCTATACTTGGAAAACTACCTACAGCCGATGATACGCCAGAATTCATTAATCCAAAAGATATAGTCTGGCAGGAATTAGCCTTTGCTGAAACTCATGAAAAATATCACAACGTAGCAACTCAATATTCGAGCCAAGAAGATGTTGCGTCTATTATTAAACAATGTCCCTGCGTAGAAGCTCTCACTGAAAAATTTATGGAGCCTGAAATTAAAGTGGAAGTGTCAAGGAGTAAGCAAATAGAAGAAATAATGTTAAAACGGCAGGCTTCTCTGAAGCAGGTTATCAGCGAGAACCCGAACCTGCTAAAAATGTTTACCGACGAAAGTTTTGACTTTGTTTATTCTATAAAATAAATTGTATTTATTTGAACTGACAGGGGAATCCAGTTTATTTAACTTAGTCTTATTTAGTGTCTAATATATGTTCATATTTTCCATCCAGCGCTCATTAAACGTTGCTATACGTATAGTATCTCGACGTTCTGAACAATAATGTGTAGGTCCAATTTAACCAGGTGTGAGTGTAGACTGCTGACGGAGATCACAAATTACTCGATGTATCTTTGCGGTTACTCGCTAAACTCTATTCATTTGTTCTTGTTTGCTACACAGTATTTGTTTACGCAGAAAGTTGGGCTACAGTATAAGCAATATTTGGCGATAAACTTTACTTAAACATATCAGATAGCCCTATTAAACAAATAAACATTTTCTTTAAGGTTGTTCAACAAACTGCGCTACTACTATCGCAAAGTCAGACAAGGAGTAAATCCTAAGTAATGTCATAAATGTGTATGTCAGTTTGTTATGATTTCACTGTTTAACTACTCGATCAATCACCATAAAATTTTTCATAGATGTTGTCAGGAATTCAAAAAAGTACATTGCGAGTCTTCCATAAAAAGGGTACTGTTCCTAATAAACAGAAATGTATTGACAAAATTTATTATAACGCGAGCGAAACAGCGGGTATTTAGCTTGTAATTTAAACGATCGTGAGGACGTTTATAGAATATAAGTAATTGGCCACTATGGATCTTGAGATAGTTCTCAATAGACATACTTACTTCAAAACCGGTTCTATTGAAGAATATTTCCAGCCTACATTGATCCGGAGAATCTTTGTATATATCTAATGACCGTAAATATTTTTTTAAATGCTGCATTCTTGTATGACACAAAAACTACATTAAAAAATTACATTATTAAATTATAAAGATGTATCTGTAAAATGTAATCGAGGAGCACATTAAAGAAACACTGACGTGACAAACATATACTGAACAATCATATAAATTACTTCGTTAGCTAAGAATAATGTGGGGTGGGTGTGAGCGGGTATATTGGGTGTTAAGGTAAATTTACACAAGTCCCGTAACAAGTTAACTTATTAAGTCGTCAGTGTGACGAGGCGAAGCGACGCGGCGACGACGCGACTCATCGCATTCCTAACGTAGCTCGCATTTAGCATAACATTACTCGTATTGTCGTATCATTTAATTATCGTTTTATTAAACGTTACTGTTTTAAATGAATTCGTAGCTTTATATGAACAGTGGTATTCTGAAGAGTATGTATGTTTGAAAGCGCTTAAATTGGATACTTCCAGCCCGATTTGAAAATACTTTGCGAATGATAATGCATCTATTAACCTATTGAGTCGCAGTGGCACACCGGTGACCAGACACAATATATTTTTAAATATGTCTGGTATTCTAAGATTTGACAGATTAAGCGACAACTTAGGCTATACTAATTACGCTTTTATAGTAAGGATTGGACTAGTGACCACAAAATTAAATGTCATTTCAGCCGGGTGAAACAGTAGCACAGCTAGTTTCATGTTATTATAATCAAAGATAGATAATTATTTCTATGACCCTTTTAGTTGTTATTATGACCCTGTAGTAGTTACATTGATATTAAACTTTATGAATTCATATTCATAAAGTTTATAAATGTAACTACTATTAATAATACAAAAAATATATTAACTAAACTAACCGTGACAAAACGCAGTTAGTTCAGTTAATATATTCATGTATTTTCTTATTTGCCGATGTTTCAGCAATATTTTTATACGCTTCTAGCTCGTTGTCCTGTCAATCTATACAAAAATACATTTAACGTAATAAAATTCAATATAAAAAATATATATAATTTATTTTACCTTTTAAATTTTCGACGTTATCCGCTGATCTTCTGCATATTTTTGTTCATACAAACCTTGTCTTGATAATTACGAACACAACATAAAAAACAGCCATATCGGTCGATATGATGCTCCGTCGTACATGTGGCAATTGATTTTTATTTACATAATATATTAAAGATGATCATGAGAAATGAGCTTCATGAAATTATTAGCATTTTACAAACTTTGTGCTTTTACTGAGAATATCTTTAAGAAACACTTTATTCGACAGAGAAATCAAAGAAAGTAATTTGGCGTACGGTGGGTACGCTAAATTATTTTGTTTGATTTCTCTGCAAGGCACTCTAAAACAAATAAGAATAAACAATTATTTCAATATAATTTTCTTGACGTTGGGACGACGGAATGGATCCAGTTATAATCAAAACAGTACATCAAGCACGAATAAAGCGCCCAAATGTCTATTTATTGATTGATAAAATAATAGAGCCTTATCTATTGACGCTCTAATAAACAGTAACAATTGTGACATCCTGTTTGATTGTATACGTATTTACGTTTAACAATAGTCAAAATTATAATAGTACTTAGGATAGGGCTCTTCATAATTATGATGAGAGTAAAACAATTGACCATTAAACGTGACCATTCTAAAACTTTAGCATTATGTTGTTAAACACGTTTTTTTTAAGTTAACATATATTTATGAATATAATCGAAATAACTTGATCTAATTTTCACCTACTGCCAAAATAAACTGAACAGATGGCGAAGTGGTTTAAGTGGCCGCCTCACCACTGGCACTGCGCCGAGGGTTGTGGGTTCGAATCCCACACGGGACAAAAAATTGTGTGATCCACAAATGGTTGTGCCGAGTCTGGGTGTTCTTTGTGTTCGTTGTTTGAATGTTTGTAAAGTCCCCCGCGACACAGGAAATATTCCTAGTGCGAGTACAATAAAAAAAATCACGTTACTTAATTTTTTACGTGTTTGTTACTGAAGCTTTATTTTTAGTTATAGCTGTATTTTAATAACTAACTACGAAGCAGATAGGTCATTGTGGTCTTTATAATACCTATTACTATTGAATAAGAATATCTTACTTTAAATTTGTCTATACGCTGAGAAGTGCTTCAGTCTGAACAAGTAAAATATGTTTCACTCGTGCATGACCAGGTTGAACGCGTGTCATTTAATCATAATTTATAGTACGAGTAGGTATTGAACACTATTTCTATTTTTATAAATTCCTCAAGTCCTAATCACGGCACTAGGATAAACCATCATCAATCTACTTACTTTGAGCTACTGCTGAGAATTTCTTAACAGAAAAATCTAATCACTTTCATCCGATTCAGGATTCGAAGACAGCAATACTTAGCCATTAGACCAGCGAGGCATCATAAATGATCATTGACATTTAAACTTCCATACAAGTTACTACCGTTTCCACATCCTTGCAAAGCGTTAGTTAAGTTTAAGATTACAATGTTTATTTGAAAAATAATCACACTGTCTAGTTCAGCAGCCATACTTGCCGCGGCGGTTGATTTGTGCGACAGTCGCGAGTCAACTTTTATTCCAATTTTACTATCGCCGGGCGAAGTTAAACAGTGTTATGCTAAGTTGACGTTTTGCGATTCCATAATATTGTGTTAAGCGCCAGTTCCCGTGAAATCTGACACAACTGCACAGTCTGAATAAACTTGCCAACTTCCAAGTTGAACGTAAAGAGTTCATTCATCTTTTGATTCTGTTTCTATTTTATATAAACTACTTTTCAAGTTAACTTATTTTACTTTGTATTGTGATGTAGTTGTATTATCATTTGAATAACTTGGAAAATATTTACTATTCTCTTTGATCACAAGTTTGTGTCATCACTTCCTGGTGGAACTGATTCCTTGGCCGTAAAAAGTGGAAAATAAAAAAAATGCAACCGAAATATGTAAATACAATGATGGCGTAATACGCAACTATCTACATGTTCAGGATAATTACGGTGAAAGCCAAATGAAAATACATATAATTAGATAACTATCCTAACTAATATTATAAATGGGATGAGTAGGATGGGAATGCGAGGTATTTCTTTGTTACGCTTTCGCGTCGTAGTCTGTCAAGTCTTAGAATATCAGACTTAATTAAAAACCAATTTTATCTGATCACCGGCGTACTGACGCGATTTGAAAAGTTAAGTACTCGACCGATAATCATAAAATTCATACACATTATCAAGGGTACAGAAAAGAATATACCTTAAGGTACCCTTTCATCTAGAAACAAGTTCCCAAGGAAAATAAATTTATTGACAAAATCTACATTAACGCGAGCCAAGCCGCGAGCAATATCTAATAGTCTATAAATTGCTTCGCCCGTAGTTCCGGGTTCGCTACCCGAGTCGGAAAGGTGTGAGATTTTCTATAAAGAAAATTTAAGTAACAGCATGGAATATGGACCAAGTAGACGACAATATGATACTCTGTATTTTTTTTAAAGGCCGCTTTTCCTCTTGTTATATATCCCGTGTTGCAGAGGTCTCTACAAACATTTAAACATCGGGCATAAAGAACACCCAGACTCAAAACAACTATTTTTGAATCACATCAATTTTAAAATCGGAACCACAACATTCGGCACGATAGCAATGGCAGTGCGACCAACACTACGCTATCCGTTCAGTCCTGGTTCACCCCCCTAAAATGGGATTTAAATTATAGTTAGCGAAATGTGTGTATACCCTCTGGTTACCCCTTCTAGGATATAAACACGATAATATATATATCTATATCTATTGTTTAGTAAAAGTTGTAAAATGGAAGTAAGATTGTAATGGTGATTTTAATATGAATATTCGCACCGCGCCATAAAATTTTGGACTTATAACTTTCTAGATTGGATGCCGCACAGAATATAGGGATGTCCGGATCGGCCAAAGGGTTCTTAAGTAATTCTTAGTAACAGAATGGTCTGGCAATGTACCCGGTAGACGGCAACCGCTTCTACTGCTTCTTCTTTAATTAAAGAGCATAGCTCTTATCGGTGGAGTAATTGCCACATAGCCCTGTCTTCTGTTTTCTTTTTAAGGTATTCTAAATTACACTAGAAATTGCCCGCGACTTCGCTTGCGTAAATATAGGTTAGGTTAGAAGCAGTACTTTTTTTGGATGAAAGGTTACCTATGTCCTTTTCTGTTCCCCTGCCAACGTATATGCAAAATTTTATGATGATCGATCGAGTAGTTATGGCGTGAATGCTTAACAAACAAACTCACATTCGTATTTATAATATTAGTTAGGATGTCTTCTAATACATATTTGGCGAAATATAAGTGCAAATCACCGCTTGCATAGAGCCGAAAGTCTATACGCCGGAAAGAACTAGTACACTATAAAGTAACATAGATTTTATTAGCATGTAGTGGGTTTAGCAAGAGTGCCACGAACAACGGTACATCGGTAGAGCGGCGCGGCCGAGCGACTATTGATCAAACGACGCGACACTACACTACTAAATCTTACACATTGAAATATACACCCAGAAACATTATGTATGTTTTGTTTATTTTTCTTGCCCAGCTAAACAACTATGTAGCTTTGTTTTTCTTGTTCGGAATAGTTTGAGAATCAGTGCTACTGGAGCAGGTAAGCGTTTTCTGGTTTCGTTTTTATATGTATTTTTTCGGTTGTTTGTGAGCTAAAAACATTCGTTTCTTTTTGTTTATATACTCAACTGGGTCTTTAGATGTGTATTAAGCTCTCATTTGGTCAGCCAACGTCTTAGTCCCATGTAATCGAGGGTATGTCTATCTGGCATCGTTACAGATTTTGTACTGCTTAAAGTTACTTTAAGATAGAAATATTACTATTTTCTTTACTTTATAAAGACGCAATATGGATAAAGGGATGGTATTGAGCGTCGGGATAGCAGGTTCAAGAACTAATTGACAAAAAAAAAATATTATGATATTTATAGTTTTGTATATATATGGTGTAAAATTTTAATTGCGAGCTGTACAATTTTATAAAATCTTGCTACCAAACTGATTTCTGATTCGACAGTCAACATTATATCCACTACAATAACCATGGCAACAATAAACGGTTGCTATGATTACTACTGAAGTGACAATAATACTTGATATAAGTGTTTTTACAGAATAACTTAATGATAACGGTTTATAATTAAATCTATGAGATACTGAGGTCATACCAGTGACAAAAGTCCCGATAGCGCATCTCCTTATTTATGATTAACTCACGCTAACATGGCAGTAACTAATGATAAAGCAAAGAGCATGTATAATGAAGTTTTAAAACCTCTATACAGCTTGGTTGGTGAAACAAGTCGATATATTGAAGGATTGGATAAAAATTCTCGTCGCAAATATGTATAATTAGTGGGATTTATTTGACTTAACCTTATTTTTTAAAAATTATAATTTCGAATTTGAGTTTGTTTCTAACGCTTTAACGCCTGACTTCTCGACCGATCATGATGAAATTTTGCATACACTTTGTCAGGGATACAAAATTCTATTAAAAAAAAACAACACTTTTCCTGCGGGATAACTAGCCGTTGAATAAAATACATTAATTGTAAAATTGTGATACACCTCCTTAGGCCGTCAAAATAGAGATCTCGGCACCACTTCAGCTGTAATGAGGACATGGTGTGGAGGGCTCTGCTCTTAGATAACACGACTGCTTACCATCAGGAGAGTAGTCATTTTGACTAAAAACAATACAAATTAATTGAAGTATGAAGAATAAATACATGATTTTTAAAAAATAATATATAATTCTTAATAGATTTAATAGATTGAGAATCCACAAATTTATATTAATTTAGTACTTAATTATTGAAATTGATGTTAAAAATGATTAATTTAAACAAATATATTCAACACAATATTTTTTGTTATGAATAAATGAATAAATAAATAAGGACTAGATCATACCCCTCTGTCGCCTGCCGGTTTATCAGCGCGTTAAGAAAATCCACTCTTTAGTCAACTTAGTGCAAAATTTACATTACAGATCCCGCTCTTTTTTACTAGTACAATAACATGTAAGAATATGCATACATCGAAATATTAAAACATTTGGTGCATCAACAAAACAAGTAAAGAGGACATCCAAAAAAAATAGTTTGTTTAGTAACAGAGTATTGTTCTAAGTGTTCTCTGTGTTTCTTAATTATATGTTTGTAAAGTCTCCCGTGACATGGCGCTTGATCCTTAGTGCGAGAGCTGACTTCATTAAATAGAAAAAAGCTCAGTGCCACTGAACTTTTCAAACAGGCAAGTTTCAACAGCAGCAAGGATCTCTGCCCTAAAGACGGTAGTAATAAAATGTGTATGAACTACTTTTATAACATATAGGGATGAATTGATTTATATTTAGTGATATAACATATATCATTGTAACTTATAAAAACCGATATTAAAGACTAGCTCTTGCTCGTGGCTTGGCTCGCGTAAAAGTAGGTTAGGTTATGTTAGTAACAGTGTTTTTGTAAATAAAATATAGCCAATGTTACTTGATGATAATATAGCTTTCTAATGATGTAAGAAATTTTAAAAACGGTTTATTAGTTTTTGAGTTAAATCGTTACAAAGAAACAAAAACCAAATATTGCCTCTTTATAATATTAGTATAGATTAAAAAACAAACTCGAGTTATTATCTAAGTAACGGTTTCTGAATCCAAAACTACATATTTTTCTACATGACTGTTTGTTTGTCTGTTACAATTGCCTGAAAAAATATTGCATTACAGATTTTGATGCGGCCATGACATATTGGTAGCTTGAGATTTAACTTAATCTATTATTTAATTAAAAATTACTGAAGTCCATGAGCAGTGGTTACCACTTTCCATCAGGTTGGCCACCTGCTCGTCTTCCACCAAAGGCAATAAAAAAAAGTATTTGTTAGAATATTATAATAAAAATTGAAAGTAGGTAGAGTTACTATTTTCTTTTGTTTTAAAACCAGAGACATGTACAATTAAAAGTTTCTGAAGCATAGTTTCCATTCAATGAAAACTATTGTAAAGGCGTTTACAAAACCTATGAGAATGAGCCTCGGCTTTAAAGCCTCATTAAGTATTAACAGTGCGTCCCAAACGGTGAGTAGATATAAAACTGAGCGAACCTGCGTGTTTATGTTGTACTCATGGCAACGAAACAGATGACACAGACTTCAGAATCTATTACACATTGCACTTAAATTATCAAGTTCGCTGAACCTTTTTACTTTTAAGTAATCTTAGAAGCAATAATTTTCTGCGTAACATCTTATAACGGTTCGTTGGCCTAGGATAATCATGTATTTATTTACAAGGCACATTACAAATTACACAGTGTGTATTATAAACCCTGTCCGATCCTTAAAGGTGTTATACAGTAGCATATTATGAGCACGTAAGTGACATCCATTTATAAAAATCGATCAAAAAGATCACTCCCGTAACAATTTATTTAAAATAATATTTTAATAGATTACCTATGGCAACACCGACCTAGGTATCACTGAAGTTCATAAAGGTTTACCGATGCCGTGCCGCGCTACGCCGCGCTTACCTACCTACGCCTTAGAAAATGCTGCCAAAAGTATGCCACGCTCCGTCCTTGTCAAGTTTAGTGGAATGTTGCTAGACTGTGTGAAATGTCAGTAATTCAGGAGTAAAAATGCTGATCAATACTGTATTTAATAATATTATGAAGACGTTTTACTATGATATAGATTTTTTACTATTTTTCTTAGCGTTTTTGTTAAGAGAGAAACAAGGCCTTAATGGACCGGACAGGATTTATTATGCACACTGTATAATATAAGGGTTCAAAGTATTGGTATACATGTCAATCTGCAATCTGATTATCGTCGTGCGCATTTGATAAATAATCGTAACCTATTAAAAGTTACTAACTATCGTCACAAATAATATAATATAACAAGAGTGAACGAATCAAGATACATAATATTAGTACATATATTATAGGATTGTTATGGAAATCCGTAGTCTCTGCCTACCCTTCCGAAAAAATGCGTGTTTTTATCGTCAATGTAGGAATAGATAGGATATGTTTTTGGAATCAATACCACATTCAATTATATAAACCTAATATTGAATTAAGCATATACATCTACTTACTAATCTCGCCATTAACGAGAGTAGCATGATTATACACATATCACAATAAATAAACTTAGTAATATTAATATATTAATTATATAATAACCCTGTGTTAATATAGCAAAGAAATATTTTAATATAGCACCAGTCCTGAGCTAGTAAGTTTTAATGATGCTATGTAATTAATCTCATGCAGTCATAAAATATATCTCTACAACACTTTTTAGGTAATAATAATAATGTACTCCAAAATTGTTCATCTGCACAAGATATATAATAGTGCGGTAATGTAAGCGCAAATACATGTTCTCGCACTCTCATAAAATGATCATAATATGCAAGACCTACGACATTTCATGGTTACCGATGCTCAAGGACGAGCAGCACCGCCAACTTAATGATATTGGGCTACTGCAGAGAATTTCTTGACCAATAACTTTCACTGGTTCGACCCTACCGACTAAACCTACCACGGTGTGTTCGCTGCCTTGAATGGTGGGTGAGTTGCTGGAACTAAAACTTGTTGGTCCGACCCAATCCAACCTAAGACCTCATGCACAGCATTTTTATTCACTACAGCTGCCATAAAAGCTTTATGAGTAACATCTCAGCAAAGGACCTAAATTTGTACAGTCCACAGATAGTTGACTGAGTTTAGTTATTCATCGACTCTATTGTCTCAGAGCTCCATAAATTTGTCCTCACATGACTACACCCTTGATTTTTTATTAGAATTTAGATTCAGCCGAAATAAATAAACAATATAATCCTTTTTCTGCAATATTTGGAAATGGTCAAAAATCTTTATTATTATTATTCCAAAATCGATGTCTTCAAAAATGAAATTTCTGATTAGACTTTGTAAAAATGCTAAATATTGTAATAATTTATTGAAGATTAATTTCAACTGTCACAGAACATGAGATTTCCAGACTCTCCTAAAAATTAACTTTTTTAAATAACTCGCCAATAGACTGTCAGAAAATACGATCTCAGCATTCCCCAAAAAGAAATATCACCTCTAAAAACCCGCCAGTTGTATCGATACTTCAGTCTATATAGAAATAGTGAGCATTTGTTCACCGGAGGCATTCAACATCGAAATCACTTTACGCGGCAGCCGTGCGCACGCCGCCGCCGCGAACGACAGCTTTTTATTAAATCTATGCGGCCTGCATCGACAAACCACACACAACATGGATCTGGACGGTATTTTTACCGAAAAGAGGAAACCACGCAAGCTAATGAAGGTTAACGAGAGCTGCAAAATGTCCGATTATATCCAGGTCAATAAGCGGTACTGGCAAAGCGTTCTCCATCATATGGACACATGCAATAAAACTCCGGTAAGTTTCAGTTATACATTATTTTATAACTAGATTTTTCTTTTTATGCGTTTTAAAAGACAACTCGGTGTTATTCCTGTGTTGCGTACTTAACTAAAATATAAGCAACAGACACAAAGAACAGCCAGACTCGGAACAACTATTTGTGAACCACACAAATTTTAGTTTTATGTTGGATATGAAACCACAGCCCTCGACATAGTGGCAGTAGCAAAGCAACCACTTAAAATATACGTGTACGATAATATATAATTGGACCTATTGTGCTTCTTTGTGGCAGTAATTTTAATTTGTGAAGTTATCTGCGACAATTTGTAATATTTGTACGTTCAAATAATTTGAATGTGGTAGTTTAAACACCATTAATTAACATTTCATACTTTAAATTACAATCAATTTTGGTTGGATTCTAGTGCGCTTGTTAACGCTTCCAGCTAAGCTACATGCTTGTTTTAGGAATTGGTTCGCGTTAGTAGTGATGGAGATCGAATCCAGTACCTCTCCATTGCATGTCCAATTAACCATTGGACTATCATCGATTTGTCATACATAGCTTAAATACCACAGGATTATATATCTCACGGGAACACATACCGGAATAATGTCCTATGTTCTTCCCTAGTATAATTTTACCAAATTTCATTAAGTTACATTTAGACGTAATAAGGTAACAAACAAACAGACTTTTGTATATATAAGCATGGATTTCGTTGCTAAGCCAAACTTCCTCTCAAAGTGAGGGGCATTAAATCATAATCTATCAAGATAGCCAACTGTTGCTCCAATTAACTCGAACTTTAGCGTATCTTTGCAATCATATTGATTCGTTTATCATGTTATATCAAAGTTTAGTTTCAAGTCGATTTCCTTGTTTACGCAACGGTAATAAATATGTTGGAGGAGCATTAGGTCTCATGGTTGATTACTAAGTTAGACAGAGCTTTATTTGGTTTTTCTGTCAAAAATACTTAGTAGCAGCAAGAAGTCTCGAATCTCTCTCGAATCTCGGTGGTCTGTACATATAATAGGCTAGGTAATGGGCTAGCCCCTATAACGTGGTACAGCTAGCGAAATGGGTAATAATATAGCTTGGTGTATTAAAATTCTGCCTACCTCGTTGGGTATATCTACAGGTGTGATACTATGTGTTTATCGTTTTAAGTCAGGGAGTTATTTTGATTGTATCCTGTCTGGTAGCAAGACATATGTGCGAGCCCGGTTTCTCGAAACATCGATACTGCATATAATTGTAATACGTTTTTCCTTCCTCACCTTTACTGCAGTAACAGTTAAAGGATGGTTATTTTAATCACAATACATGACTATAGAATAATAATATTACTTTTTATTAGATTATAAAATACTATAACAAATCTATTTAATGTTCAGCTACCTATGACACTAGACAAACTTTTTGGATCCGATAAATCCTGCTTATTTCTAGACTCCGTGTTCCTACTGAAAATACCCGAACAGTACACCAAATAAAACTGCCCTAATCCAACACAGGACGATACGATTAGCCCCAAAGATACCGCGGAACCTAAACTTAGACAGTCATATATTATTTTGATATTTTTTTCAGTTGGACGAAAGCAAGGCTTTGGCAGAAGTTCTACCTAAAGAGCTGTATTATAAAGTGTGTGATACTCTGAACATACCAGTCACAGATGTGGACAGAAGCGAAGATGAAAACACAAAAGGTTTGAATACCTAAACCATGTTACTCATGATACCTTAGCTTTCTCAAATGACGTCAGCACCCACTAACGTCATTTTAGCAAAGCTGAGGTATCTCAGACTGTAATTTAAAGCACTCGGTGCGTGCATGCGTAATAAGGTGCGTTGATCGCATTGCGATTTGTTGATTTGTATTGTTTTTGTTTTTGCGTATAACGCATAGTATATCGTATCATGAGACGCATGTCATCTTAAGAGACGCAGATGCAGCATACGGAGTGCGTTTACCGCATGAGTCTAACGCACCCTATAAGCGTAATGAGTGTAACCGCTTACGAATAGAGCCAAACAAGACCTCCTCGACACGTGTAACCCGTGCTTGTAACTGTGCCAATTATTAGCTGTTAGCAACATGTTTTCGCGATCCATTGTTAGCCATGTGGCCATATACGTAATAAGCGGCTGGTTTGGATTGCGCGGGTTTTGCCTTTTTCGTAGCGTCTTTTTAACCTACTGACAGCATAGCTTTATTTGTTTCGTTTTGTTTTAAAAAAGGCAACTCCTGCACTGGGACACTTGGAACAACCATTTGTTGATCAAACAATTTTTTGTCCCTTGTGGGATTCGAACCCACAGTACTCGGCGCAATGGCAGTGACGAGGCGACCACTTAAACCAATACGTCATACGTGCAGTAACGTTGCTTAAAACGCTACGAAAGAGTAAAAATATAGTTATATGACGCATTAAAATGGAGCTACCGTCCCAGTCGGTCGCCTAATAGATTCGAGTAAACATCCCGCTCCGCTATCCTCTCCAAAACAAAGTAATATTAGTTCAGTATTTTCTTATTTACAAAAAGAGTGGCATAGTTTATAAGCTGCTATTATTAAAGAAAGTTTTATGAGTTATATTGTATTCATAATGTAATCTAGAAAATGGTTACACTCACATGTATGCGGGCTGGTGCAGTTCCACGGCTGACTCAGTCGCGTCAAGCGCTACGCTCATGAATAACAACCCTAGCTCGAAGCTAGTCGGGTGAATCGCGCAACACATGTGAGTTTAACCATTTACAAGATTACATTTTGAGGTTACAAATATCGTAGCCGTACTGTGCATTATGATAACGTTATATTATTAATGCAAAAGTGTTTTGTTGGTTTGTCATTCCTTCACGTAGGTGTGGAGTAGAAAATCAACATGTTTTTTATATAGCGATAGTTTGTGTGGTTAGTTACGTTATAAGCTTTATCAAAGAAATAAGCCGGGTTTCTGTGGGATAATTGATTTTCTTCAGTGAAAGTGAAGCTACTTTATAAAAGTGAAAATATTATGAACTTTCTCAAAAACAACTATTACACAATATTAAAAAAAGCGTCAAACTTATACCAAAATAAAATATGAATATGATATTAATTTAGTTTAATCTAATCAAAATATGCTTACAGTGAAACTACCTCGACGTCAAATAAAAGAGCCGCAGCTTACCCACAGAAAATGTCTTTACATTGACAAAGAACTGGATTCAGATACAGATGTAGAATATTGCCCAAGGTAATCACACTTTACTCATACAATAAACATTATATAAATATCCAAACTAATATTATAAATGCGAATGTGAATTTGTTTGATTATAACGCTTTCGCGCCTAACTACTCGACCTATCACCATGAAATTTGGCATACACGTTGTTGTATATGAAAGGTACCCATTTTCTGTACCCCTGTACAGAAAAGGACTTCGGATACCATCCATCCAAAAAAATGTATTGTTCTCGAGGGATAGAAATTTATTGACAAAATGTACTATTAGTAACAATATTTTTCCTATAATATTTTTCCTTTATGCTTAATATAACCTATTTATAAAATCCTTACTTAATAATAAATGTGAATGTCAGTTTGTCTGTTTGTTTTTTACGCCTGCACTCCTTAAATACTCGACCGATCATCATGAAATTGCGCATACACGTTGTCAGGAGTACAGAAAAAGAACATACGGTACCTTTCATCTAGAAAAACTGTACTGTTCCGAGCGAAGCCTTGGGTAAAAGCTAGTATTAAATATTTATGTAATTATTTTAGTGAAGAAGATGACAAGCCAAACATACATCAGGAGCTGTTGAGCAAGCCGGAGCGCGAACAAATAACTTGGGCCACACACTACTTGCAACCTGAAAAGGAAGACGAAAAAAGTCTGGTCAAGAAGGCTGATGATCTTACCGACAGGGTACAAATACTTTACTACCATTGCTAGACAAAATTACATTTTATCATTTTGAAAAGATACAGGGAATATTTCCCTCACGTAGATTGTTTAATATAATCAATTGCTTTTATTTTTAACTGACTTAATAAAAATGGAGAAATAGTAACGTACCTATCCGTACGAGAATTTTCAAAAAATAGTTGTACTTGTAGCTGTTGTTGATATTGCAGAACTCCTTTTTTATATTTGATAGGTACTTTTCTTATAGCTTGAAACTACCTCAAAAATAATTGCAGTCGTTATTTTCACGTCTTACAAATAAATATGATATCTAATAGTTATGGTAATATGTAGCAAAATTCTGAATAAATCAAGATAAAACACAAATTTTCAGATCGCTAACGAATTTTGTGAGTACATGAGACAACTAGGGGGAGACCAGCAATCTCAACTATTTACTCCCAAAGCTATCAAAGAACTATTTCAAGTAAGTAAATTCTACTAACTAATATTCCACAGTAATTCTTTTACACTACTTTATTGGCTATCAAGCGTATAGGCTGCCTGATGGTAAGCGTTTATACAGCTCAAAAACTACGATGGTTACATTAAAGGAGCCACAGCGTAACTAGTCTAAGTTACTAAGATCACTGGTCTAAATGCTAACAGTTTAGTCCATCACACTAGGAGTACAGAGGCTTAAGAATACACCTACCCAACAGAAACACAACACAAGGAATACGATTCTCTAATTTGGAGGTACTCCTCTAGACGGGCTGTTCCAGTCTAACCTTTTACTTGTCAATTCATTCTTTTTATAATAAAATTACATAATTATAGACTTTATATTTGTCTGACTGTGCTTCTGTGCACGCAAATTATTCTACAATGGCTGCACTAATTTTCATGTCGTTTTTAGTGATGTATTGAATTTATGTGATGGAATGACTTTATGAAAATTTTAGGTTACTTAGATACATAACCTCATCACACGCATTATACAATTTCAACATGTTCGCAAGCATAAAATCGCGGGCACAGCTAGGTATGAAAGTTCAAAAAAAGAGTACTTGTACTTTTTATTTTTATACATTATTTAATGAATTTATTTTAATGAAATAATTTATTTTATATATCGATTGTATTACGCTTTTTCTTTCTTTCGTTATAAGTATTTTACGTGCAGCGATAAAATTAGATAGCTAAAATTATGTGCGTATTAAATAGTTATTTCGCCTGCTTTAACGTTAAAGGAAAAACATCGCGATAATATTTGCATATCTGAGAATTCTTCCTAATGTTCTCGCAGGTATATGAAGTCTGCCAACTCAGACTAGGCCAGCGTGGTATACTATAGCCTTAACCTTCTCCCACTGAGAAGGCTCATGCCCGAAAGTAGAACAGTTTATATACAGGGCTGACTCATATAATTTGACTTTCATAAGTGTTACTTTATGCTAAATAATAAATTATTTTTGACTTAAGCTTTGATATTAATATATCATATTTTTATTTTTGTTTAGATCGAGTTCGATACACACGTAGCCCAAAGTCTAAGAGTGATTCCAAAAGAACTGCCCAGCGTTGAAGATAAAATAGCCAGCATGACTAACAATCAACAGGTAATTTAAACTGCAACCAGTTTGAAGCCGATTCAACAAATTCTTTGTCAATTATTTTAAACCTACGTGTAATAAGTATGCTTTTTTAGTGAGGTTAGTAGCTAATGTATTTACGTGTGTCGATCTGAGATCAATTAATCGTAAATTGATTATATGTGACTTATGTATACTTTGATCTATCTGAAACACTGGATCGATTAAATGATTAGATTGGAGCACAAGTCCAATGCAGAACAGTCAACAAATATTTTTCGAAGCTCTTGCATCTCGATTTTTCGTCTGCCTCAGTCACGCATCGATCTCTGATTTGATTTGTTTAATTTAAAATCATTCTTTTTATTCGGATGAAGTATTTCTTTTTTATAAATCCTTTTAATAATATAAATATTTTTGGAGGATTTCGAGAATTTAGGTATAATTAAAACAAAATGTATATCGATCAAAAATAAAAAAAGGATTCTCTTCACCTACGCAGCGATCGTGCTATTGAAAACTCTATGACAGAAATACCAACTCTTTATCACTGCCCGAACCCCAGATTCTTACTGGAACCTTACTATGGGGGGAAAGTCTCGTGTTAGACTAGTTTTGAATTAATACCAATAAACTAATTACAGAAGTCGCGTACCTCAGCACTCGAACGCGAGATTACTAAAGATATTAAAGCAGAAAAGCGTCCAAACCTTACGACAGCGTTTGGACAGAGCCTGCCTATGCACGACCAGTATCATGGGCCGAAGAACCACACTAAGAAACTGTGGCGGTCATCACAGCACGTGCCTAGAGACCTGGTCACTCTCAAAACAGTGTGGGAAGGCATTACGAACCTACGGTAAATATACTCTTATTCATAAAAGGTGGATGAATTCTGATTATATGTTATTGTTTTCCTATAGTTTTTGACGGCAACCTCGCCTGCGTGAATCCTATACAAGAATTATCTTGTGTGTTTATCCTAAAGACATGGTTGATCTGTGTGCTAAGTTTTATCCAAATACATTCAGTATTTTTTTTTATATACTGCTACCGCTCTAGAAATGTTTCACGTGTCACGGGGGACTTTACAAACATACAATTAAACAAATAGATACAAAAAACATTCAGATTCAAAATAACTAATTGTGGACCACTTAATTTTTTGGATCGTGTCGGTATCTTACCCACATCACTCGGCTTAGGGGCGGTAGGGATGCCACTATTTAAACCGCTACACCATCTGTGCAGTTAGTATACCGTGAGGGTAACATGCAAGGTCAATTCTTGCATCAGTTGTGCACGGCACATGCACGGTTAGATGCATGAAGTGAAGGATTGACGTGGCCTACCCGCACAAGTAACCTCGATTTACTCGCGCGCCTAACCTGCGCCAGCCACTATCGTCATGTAGAACCTTCATATTTCAATTAACGCATCGATAGAAAGTGACACTTGTGGGACGAGATAGCTATATTAATCCTAGTTAAGCATACATTATAATACATATAGATATATGTATTTGATTATAGAGATAACACGACGACGTACTTCTAAGCACCGTTTCGTAATATTATTTATGTAATTAAAATTATTTAGACATGTCTGTAATAGTTTGCTTATGGTAAAGATTTAAATCTGACTTCTATATGTTACGAACTAAACGTAATTCATTTTATAGTTACGAATATTCCGACTTACCTAACTAAAAATATCAGCCCTGTATTAAACAGACCCACTGCTGGGCAGAGTCTCTTCTCAGTGGGAGAGGGTTAGGCCATAGTTCATTACGCTGGCACAGTGTGGGTTGCCAGACTTCACATCTCATCGAGAACATTATGAAGAACTCTCAGACATGCAATTTTCCTCACGATGTTTGCCTTCACCGTTAAAGCGTGCGATAATTGACAATTTTAATACGCACATAATTTCGAAAAGTCAGAGATGCGCGCTCTAGGATCGAACTCGAGACCTCTGCGTGGCAGTCCAACGGTTTTCCACTAAGCTATCGCGCTGCTTCTCTACTACCTATACCTAAACTACCTTTCTACTACCTACAAAATTATATAAAAATACAGCATTTAGGAACTCTAACGTAAATACTAATCAAATGCAATCGTATGGTATACAGGATATGAGATTCCATATCATACATTATTTAGAAAATCTCATATTCTAGAACGAGGTCGTTTTTGCAGGTGGTGGTTATTATATAAACACTAGCTAAACCCGACCAGGTTTTGCTATGACCAAGTCTGAAATTCATTATTAAGGCAGTAATTCCCATTTTCGTTGAAAATTCGGCGTAAAAAGTATATAAAAATAATCTTTTATACAAATGCAACGTTGTCTAAAAATTTAAGTCAATCCATGGACTATTTTTCAAGTTTTGGGGACACAAATATACGGAAACTGGATAATTCATATAAAAATTAAACTTGAACAGCATTTTGCTATCTAAAATAAATGTGTTTGGATACCTAGTTGGCATTCACAATTGTAGTTCTAGGTTAATTTTATTCTTTCGGGCAGGAAAACGTCTGCCGCATCGGATAGTCATTTATAATATTAATAGACATAAATGCACACATGCAATGATTTGAAGATACATATCGTTATTATAAAGCACACATATTACTGAAAACAATAATAATGTATACACTAGCATGTGCTATTATTGTATAACAGCCATAGGCACATTTACTTTTAAATGCTATAATATCTATGGACTGCATTGCAGCCACGATATTATCATATTGTGTAAACTACGTTGATAAATAAATAACAGTGGTTTAATTTTCTAATGTATATATACAGGGTGTCCGGTAATTAATAGATAACCTTCAAATGTCTTATAGTGGAACTGAAGGCCGTTCAGAAAAAGTGAAAAAAAAAATAATAATAATAGACCAAAATATATTAAAAAGTGCAAGCTATATTAGCATAGCATACTTTTGACTGTCTATCTATTAGCATAATTAATGTTTAATAATAAAACAACAAAAAACCGATAGATTTCATTCATTTATGGTCGTAGTATACAAGAAAGTTATACATGGTAATTAAAAAAAACACATAGGTATCTCACGTAGCAGTTTGGATAGATTTATTTTCATATTTTTTTCTGAACTGCCCTCAGTTCCACTATAAGACATTTCCAGGTTATCCATTAATTACCGGACACCCTGTATATGTATGATAATCAAGATTCGACAGCACGAATGGCGTAATATTTAAATGGTCGCCTCGTCAATGCTACGCACCGCTGTGTTCGATCCTCGCACGAGATAAAAAGTTTTGTTATCCACAAATATTAGTCTCAAGTGTCTATTGCTTCAATGTTTGTAGAGTATCCAGCGACACATGAATTATGCGCAGTGGAGGCATAATTTTAAAACCAGTCCAGTAGTATATATTAATTTACTAACAACTTAATGGCAAAGTGTCCCATATCTAGGTCTATTAAAGTAATTAGTATGATAAGCAAGAATGTTGATATATTTGGCTGTCACATTAGTGAGTTGACAAAAATTACTATTTACACAGTGTCCTATTTTTGTTCCTAGTATTGTAAGTAGTTATAAGTTAAAAGTTTATTTGTAATTTCGTATTTTTTTTTTGGTTCTATTTTCGTTTCTTTTATTTACTTAGTTGAGTTTTATGTTTATTTGTTCATGTATATAATTAAGATGTAGCGCACTATCGAATTGGGGTTACCTGTAATGATAGTTGTAAGTTTAAAAATAAATAAATAAATAAAATATTAGCCCCGTTCATAAACTGCCCGACTGCTTGGCTCGGGCCTCTTCTCAGTATAAGAAGGATAAGGCAATAGTCTACTGCGCAGTCTCAGTGCGGGTTAGTCTTCACACATCTCCAAGAACATGTTGAACTCTCATGCAGGTTTCCTCACGATGTTGTCCTTCACCGTTTAAAACTATATAATAGTAGTATAAGAAAATAAATAACTTGTGACGTTATTTTGTTACGCAGGAGTGTTAAAGAATACTGCCGTTGGATGATGGAACATCCAGAACATCGTCGTCCACCATACTTAAGCAGTCTGGGTCTGTTCGACCCCGCTGTCTTGGATGCGAGACTCACGTTTGAAGCTGAATACCAACTGACGTCACCACCCGGAGAACCTTCGCCCCATGATACCCCGGCACCTATCGAACTAATGCATAGAAAATTGTCGGAAATAGCAGATACCAATTAAAAACTCCAGCTGTGCACCGTGAATATCCTTCATATGTTTTATGTTTGATTATATTATATTCTATATTTAACCGGCTTAAAAAAAAGGAGAAGGATAGCCTCCTGTTTTTTATCGAAATCGTAACATAGATAAAAAAATATTTTTTGTATCTTTGTTACGCTATTACTTCGCAAATTATAAATTTATTTTGACGACTCTTTTTTTGTTTGGTAGGTCAGCGGTGGACCCAAATAAATTTTCATATAATCTTGAAGTCGGTATTAGTATTCTTTTTTTTAAAGTTAACGTTATTTAAATCGATAAGTGTTGGAATATTATAATTAACGTTTATCGATATTTAAAATTATCAATAGACAACTCGCTTGGCCTATTTTTAACGTGTATTAGAAACTTAATATCAATATTACTTCTACTGCGTCATCTATCTATCAACGTTTATGGAACTAGTGCAACTACAACTAGAGCAACTAAAATTATGTACTTTCTGTGGACTTATACATACTTGTGTAAATTATATTATTTTAACTGGCTTTGTAACCCGGCGGTATTGAATGCGACTTTTGTGCTATACTGTGTTTCGGGTTCGATTCCTGAGTCGGGTAAACTGTTATTGGGATTGTCTGTTTTAAAATCTTCTATGTAGCTTCCTAGCGATCACCCGTAATTAGATTACTTTTTAAGGCCTTTGTCGCTTCCCAGGCTTCGTGCCGCCGTATACTGACCTGCTAGTGGCTTTAATCAGTGGCCAAGACGAACTACTAGATGTAACTACCAATCTTATCCACTGATAGCTGGTTATGGCCACTAATACTAGTCACTGGTGACTAAACAAGTCTACATTCTCACTCAGCAGCCACAGTCAGCGCGCACGGAATCCTAGAGAATTCGGCGCGCGAGTGACTGCGCTAGACGCTGCAATCAGCCATTAGCGGCTGGTCTACTAGACCTACTACAGCACTAGAGTACTAAAGCTACTAGAGTAGTTTGTGGCTTAGAAGCGGCTACTAGCACGATCATTGTGCGTTGGTACCACACAAAATGTAGGTACAATTGTATCCACATCTTGTAGCAGCACTAGTGACTTTACTGTAGTCGCCACTAAAGGCCCAGTTTGCGTCTGTGTTTAAAGTTATCTCCGTATGAAGCGCCATTAAAATCGGTCCAGTAATGAAAACGTAACAAACACCTCAATTACTTTCACATTCATAATGCTAGTATAGTATGATAGTTATGTTTAATAATATTACAAGGTCACATTAGTGTCAGTGTGACCAGTCTTAATAATATATAATACTAGCTGTCCCGACACACAGTTGTCCTGTTTAGACAAAAAAAAGAAAAAAAACCAAATCTAAACCATACTTGAATCCACTTGAACACACACAAAAAAATTCATTCAAATCGATCCAGCCGTTTAGGAGGACTTCACTGTCAACACACGTACAGAAGAATTATATATATAAAGATTATAATTCTAAAGACTTTCATAAAATGCTAAAGATTATTTAACAACTGTCAACAAAGTCAACAGGTGACAGACAGTACCAAGTAATCAAATTCACCATTTGATTACTTGGTACTGTTTGTTGTGGTACTTTCGTGTAAGTACAAGAAAGTCACCGTCGAGAAAAGTTTCTCGCTCTTCTTGTCCCCGCATCCCCCTGCAAGATAGCTTTAGTGCAATCGTTGGCAGCCTGTATGAATCAGCTTTAGCTAGACTGTGATGACGTTATCTTAAACAACTAGTACAAGTAATGTTTGATAAACAAGACCTTGTACATGTAGGTACGCTGTGTAATTGCACCGATTAGAAAACAGCAATTTAAATAATCTATACAATAAAACTTATACTTATTACGCTAATTTAATGTTTTGTTTGTATGTTCGTGCGTACTTCAAATGGAAAATAATTACATAGTAATGTGGAATTGAAGTAGGTACTTAGATAAACGGAAAAAACATAACTTAAGACTGACTATTTTTGACTTTCGGGAAATACAAGAATTGAAATGATTACGCGAGGCCTAAGTGCACTATACTATGTGTTATGTAGGTCTTACTCATTTATATAAAATGAGAATGGAGGCAAGCTAGTAATAAGATAGCGCCAGGAATGCTGAATCGGAGATTTAAATTTGTACTAAAATCATGGTACTCTCTTCTTGTCATATTGAGTAACGCTGTACGCACCGTTTATCAAGTAAATTGTTGGAATGCTTCGAAAGGTTATCTTATCAGTTCAAAAGGATAACTTTATTCTGAGATTAGATTACACCTGCGAAAATTTAAAAGTAACTGGTGCAGCTTATATTGTCGCAGACAAGGCGACTTGCAAAACATCAACTACGTAAATATGATGCCTTTATTCAACATTTTTATTTTCATGCAAACATTTAGTTTTGAAATGGAGAATATATAGTTTTGCTTGTAGGAAACAAGCAAAAGAATATAATATTCCCTTTGGACATGAATATAGTGCTTTGTTCGATGAGCATAAATAGATTGTTTTAATATTTTTTTTATCACCGTTCCTTCATTATTAAGATATAGATGAACGCGACAGGTGTTCGTGACATTGTCGTACTGATTGATATTAAAGTCAAAAGTACAGGGAAACGAAGTCAGGGTCAAAGCTTTATAAATTATGTCAATAAAATCACTTGATAATAAATCAATGATACAATATGAATGTGCGACATACAAGAGGCAACCGGCTTCTAACTAAACGACTAGATTCCAAGATAACATTTATTTGCCTTTCTGATAACACCCATATCTGCTTATATAAGACCAGAAGAATATTAAGATATTATTTTGTTGGCTTTTTTCAAATGTAGTGGTTATCAGTCATCATGAATAAAAATAATAGTGACAGTGATATAAACGCCGATATGGATTTCGAAACTGTGTTGTATCGTGAAGTGGGACAGTTCGGCAAATTTCAAATGATCTCGATAGCTCTTGTCGCTTTCCCGGCTCTTATATGCGGTTTTATGGCCACGGACTACATTTTCACCATTGGCAGCCTACCTCACAGATGTGCGATACCAGAATGCGACGGTCCTGAACCAGAGTACGCGCCAACTTGGATATTAAACAGTATACCGAGCATCTCATCCGGCTTTGATAACTGTAATCGCTTCGTCAACGTCAGCAATAACACGCAATTACCCGAAACTGACGAAATATGTCCAGCGGCTTTGTTCGACAGAAGTACGACGGTCTCCTGTGAAAGTTACGTGTACGAGAGAACTAACACCGCAGTGTATGATTTTAATTTAGAATGCAAAGAGTGGTTACGAGCTCTTCCTGGTACATTAAACAGCGCTGGAGGAATGGTCTGCATGGTACTGGCGGGGCTTATATCGGACCGATTAGGTCGACGAATGTCTATAGTATTTTTTTCTTTTAATGTGGCATTAGTAGGGGTAACTCGAGCATTCTCTGTTAACTTGGCGATGTATGCAACATTACAATTTTTGCAAACGGCAATCGGTGGAGGTGCCTTTAGTGCCGCGTACATTCTGGCTGCTGAGATTGTGGGGCCTAAATACCGAGTGAGAACGAGCGCCACTATTTCCAGTGTATTTGCACTGGGTCAAGTGATCCAAGGTACTATGGCATTTTTTATACCCGCATGGAGAACACTCACACTGGCTCTTTATATACCAGTCTTCATAATAATATCGTATCACTGGATCTTGGCCGAAAGTTATCGATGGTTGCTAAGTAAAAATATGCAAAAGGAAGGTAGAGCTACTCTAGAATATGCAGCTCGATTAAATGGAAAACATATTATTGAGAAGAATATGACATATCTTTTAACAAATATACCTCATCAAGTCGAAAGAAACCAACAAAAGAATGAGGATAATATTTTTTATCGCGTAATTAAGTCCCGTGTTATGTTGCGTAGATGTTGCACGACTCCATTTATGTGGATGACAACAACATTTATTTATTATGGCTTATCGATAAATTCAGTTAGTTTATCAGGCAATATATATTTAAATTTTATAGCGACAGCTGCTATTGAGATACCTGGCTTTTGGACAGCTGTATTACTTCTAGACAGAATGGGCAGAAAATCAACTTTGTTCGGAGGGTTCTTTGTTTGTGCAGGTTGTTGTATAGCTTTTGCTTTTATCCCCAAACAATTATATGCTTTATCCTTGGTTTTATATTTAACAGGAAAGTTCTGCATAGGGTTAGTAATGACTTCCTTGTATCTGTTTACTGCAGAGCTATACCCAACACGATACAGGCATTCATTCTTAGGATTTTCTTCAATGTTAGGACGCATTGGTTCGATCGTTGCGCCGCTTACGCCGCCTTTAATGGAGTATTGGAGTGGGATACCATCTATGATGTTTGCAGTAACAGCTATTATATCTGCTGTATTGGTGCTCACACAACCAGAAACTAGAGGACAACAAGTGCCCGATACAATAGAGGACGCGGAGCGCCTCGGAAGAGACTAAACATAATACTATTTATTTGAATATGTTATTAAATATATCTAACGAATAATTGACACTGCAATGTGATAGTTTAAATTTAATATTATAGTTTTTCTTCAGCTTTAATTTATAGCTTTAATTTGTTTGTCTGAACGCCATCTATGCGTTTAGTGTGGAACCACTATTGTTCCGTGTTATATCAGTGCCAAAGTTTATGTTTTAGAAGAGGTAGCGGCTGTGCTGTTATCACAAGGTGTTGTTGGAAAACAAACCACGTTGTATGTCAGCCGTCGAGTAGATGGCGCTTAGTTCAATTTATGGTAATTAATTTGATGACTTACTACGATTACGAATTACACATTATCTATACTAATGTAATAATTGCCAAAGTAATGCTTTCTGCTTGTTACGTTTCATGTCTACGGAAAAAATAAAGCTAGCTTTATACAAAGTTATTAGCGGATTAACGTTATCGTTGTCTACGTGAATAGAATAGTAACAATTAGGTATGTGGTATAAAATGAAATATGTTTCTTCTTCGCAAGTATTATGTATGTTATACCTTTTTTATAAATAGAAAGAATAAGTTCCTATTTTATCCTGTTTAATTTGACATCTAAAGCGTTATTACCAATATGAAATTGTCATTCATGTGTCATAAAATAAAGAAAAGAACATTTTGTAGCATTTTATTTTACTATCCACGAGTTACATTATTTTTATTAATTGCCATTTTGGTTATAAAAATAAGCATAGCAATTAGTTTGCTATGCCTTGCGGAAAGCGACCCCTTGTGAAGCTTTGGGATAAACCAAGAAATATAAGGCATATCAAACGATCTCGATATGAACAAAACGAGGCGTCAGTCAAAGTACACTGGCAGAACGTTATCAAATCTTTGGAACTCTCGTATAAAGATGAGCAAGTAAGTAATTGTAGCAAAGATATTATAAGCACCAGGGACAGCGTCAGCTTAAAAAAAAATATTGGGGATGCTTTATTATAAATAATAAGTTAAGATACCCTAATTTTATAGAATAGTAAACAAAAATTGACAATATATTTTTATGACAGTTCTCATTTTTATCGACAATTAGCTAGGGTCCTAAAAATATTTGTTTCTGTGGGGCTTAACCCTACCGATAATATCACTAGTGTGGGCTGGGGCACCCGAGGTTCTATGGAGTCGAAGCTAGTGATAAGTTATCATAAGAAAAGCAGACATTTTACCAACTTACCCAACCTAAAGGCTTTAAAACGACCTAATTGCAATGTTTTCTGGTCTGAAGAAAATCGGTTTCTACTAAATTCCTTTCAATTCAGTTACCTGCTGCTTTCAGAGTGACAAAAGGAAAAACAATACATAGATATGGGTCTCTATGTATTTTCTATTTACCAGTACGCTTTATATGGTTATTAAATAAGACAAGTAAGAAAATATAGAGTATAGCTTGCACTATAGTTTATCGCGATGTGAAATACCTTGTAATGATACATGTAGTCATCGAGATAAACAACAATAGTGTTATCTGTACTGATATTATAAAGCTGAAGAGATTGTTTGTTTGTTTGTTTGTTTGGTTGAATGCGCTAATCTCAGGAACTACTGGTTCGAATTGAAAAATTATTTTAGTGTTGGATAGCCCATTTATCGAGGAAGGCTATTTAACATTGAAATTAAACACTTTATACGGATTTTATCGCGTTGTTTATTTTACTTTAAACACTGTTATTACATAATTTTGAAAACTCTAACACTACTATTATTGAATTTTACTACTATTTAAGCTATATATTTTTTCTAATTAAATCTATTTGTGTTTAAGTTTACACTTTGCCCCGACGTTTCGGTTGCTTTACAGCAGCCATGTTCACGGGGAGACTAAGATGGTAGTACAAATAGATTTAATTAGAAAAAATGTATAGCTTAAATAGTAGTAAAATTCAATAATAGTAGTGTTAGAGTTTTCAAAATTATGTAATAATAGTGTTTAAAGTAAAATAAACAACGCGATAAAATCCGTATAAAGTGTTTAATTTCAATGCATAACATTCGCGTAAACATAAGACAATATTAAGGCTATTTAACATCACGCTACGACAAATAGGAGCGGAGCAGCAATGAAAAATGTTGCAAAAACGGGGCAAATTCTCTTATATAAAGCAGACGAAGTTGCGCGGCTCAGCTAGTATTTTATATGTATGCTATTATCGACTGTGTCTATGATGCAGCGGTAGTGAATAACTACTGTACATGTGGTCTCGGGTTCAATATCCGGGTCTGACATAGAGTTATCGGTTTTACTTTTAAGGAATTCTCAATCTCCTGAAGCAGCACGGGGTCTACAAATGTGTCTAAAATCTAAAATGATAGCCGGCGAAATATGACTGTTATACACTAGGATATAGGTGGGGGGACTATGTTCGTATGTAACTATCGTTGTTTATGTTGATTACAGTAAAAACATGGTATCTTAGGTGTCGAATGTTGTGGATTCGAATCCCACACAGGACAAAAATATGTGTGATCCTCAAATGGTTGTTCCGAGTCTGAGTTTTCTTTTGTGCTTTGTACGAATGTTTGTGAAATCCCTCGCGACACAGGAAATATATAATATAATATATAATATTCTACACATACACACAACACCATCTAGCCCAAACTAAGCAGAGCTTGTACTATGGGTACTAGACAATGGATAAACATACAAATATACTCTGTTTTTTGTAAATACATACGTACCTATTATACATAGAAACACCCAGACCAAGTCAAACATCCATGTTCCGGCACACAAATGTTTGACTTGTGCGGGAATCGAACCCCCGATCTCAGGCGTGGCAGTTACACTAACCACTACACCATCGAGGCACCTAGTGCAGGAGTTGTACCTAAAAAAAGGAAATATTTAAGTACTGATCCTATGATTATATCTTTAAAGCGCCCAATCTAATTTTACTCGCCAATTACTTATTTATCTACCTATAATAATTACTCTGCACTTTTTATTAAAGTATTAAAAGCACATATAGGTACCTACTGATTCATTTATAATTATAGCTGATGCAAATCTACTTCTTTAAGGCAAAACACATGTTATATAGTATAAACCCTGAGTAACGAGAAAGATTGTTGGTCACAAACAACCAGACTCCGACCAACTATTAATCTTTTAGAGTTCGAAAAAGCTCTTATACAACAGCTTTGTCCGTCCGTCTGTCTGTTATACAACTTTCAACTCAAGTTCCGTAAGAGCTAGAGACACGCGGTCAACGCCATTCGACTCAGCATAGTCGATACAACAGCTTTGTCCGTCCGTCTGTCTGTTATACAACTTTCAACTCAAGAACCATCAGAGCTAAAGACACGCGGTCAACGCCATTCGACTCAGCATAGTCGATACAACAGCTTTGTCCGTCCGTCTGTCTGTTATACAACTTTCAACTCAAGAACCGTAAGAGCTAAAGACACGCGGTCAACTCCATTCGACTCAGCATAGTCGATACAACAGCTTTGTCCGTCCGTCTGTCTGTTATACAACTTTCAACTCAAGTTCTGTAAGAGCTAGAGACACGCGGTCAACGCCATTCGACTCAGCATAGTGGAAACAACAGCTTTGTCCGTCCGTCTGTCTGTTATACAACTTTCAACTCAAAAACCGTCAGAGCTAAAGACACGCGGTCAACGCCATTCGACTCAGCATAGTCGATACAACAGCTTTGTCCGTCCGTCTGTTTGTTATACAACTTTCAACTCAAGTTCTGTAAGAGCTAGAGACACGCGGTCAACGCCATTCGACTCAGCATAGTCGATACAAAAGCTTTGTCCGTCCGTCTGTCTATTATACAACTTTCAACTCAAAAACCGTCAGAGCTAAAGACACGCGGTCAACGCCATTCGACTCAGCATAGTCGATACAACAGCTTTGTCCGTCCGTCTGTCTGTTATACAACTTTCAACTCAAGAACCGTAAGAGCTAAAGACACGCGGTCAACTCCATTCGACTCAGCATAGTCGATACAACAGCTTTGTCCGTCCGTCTGTCTGTTATACAACTTTCAACTCAAGAACCGTAAGAGCTAAAGACACGCGGTCAACTCCATTCGACTCAGCATAGTCGATACAACAGCTTTGTCCGTCCGTCTGTCTGTTATACAACTTTCAACTCAAGAACCGTAAGAGCTAAAGACACGCGGTCAACTCCATTCGACTCAGCATAGTCGATACAAAAGCTTTGTCCGTCCGTCTGTCTGTTATACAACTTTCAACTCAAGAACCGTAAGAGCTAAAGACACGCGGTCAACTCCATTCGACTCAGCATAGTCGATACAACAGCTTTGTCCGTCCGTCTGTTTGTTATACAACTTTCAACTCAAGTTCTGTAAGAGCTAAAGACACGCGGTCTACTCCATTCGACTCAGCATAGTCGATGCAACAGCTTTGTCCGTCCGTCTGTCTGTTATACAACTTTCAACTCAAGAACCGTAAGAGCTAAAGACACGCGGTCAACGCCATTCGACTCAGCATAGTCGATACAACAGCTTTGTCCGTCCGTCTGTCTGTTATACAACTTTCAACTCAAGAACCGTAAGAGCTAAAGACACGCGGTCAACTCCATTCGACTCAGCATAGTCGATACAACAGCTTTGTCCGGCCGTCTGTTTGTTATACAACTTTCAATTCAAGAACCATCAGAGCTAAAGACACGCGGTCAACGCCATTCGACTCAGCATAGTCGATACAACAGCTTTGTCCGGCCGTCTGTTTGTTATACAACTTTCAATTCAAGAACCATCAGAGCTAAAGACACGCGGTCAACGCCATTCGACTCAGCATAGTCGATACAACAGCTTTGTCCGTCCGTCTGTCTGTTATACAACTTTCAACTCAAGAACCGTAAGAGCTAAAGACACGCGGTCAACGCCATTCGACTCAGCATAGTCGATACAACAACTTTGTCCGTCCGTCTGTTTGTTATACAACTTTCAACTCAATTTCTGTAAGAGCTAGAGACACGCGGTCAACGCCATTCGACTCAGCATAGTCGATACAAAAGCTTTGTCCGTCCGTCTGTCTATTATACAACTTTCAACTCAATTTCTGTAAGAGCTAGAGACACGCGGTTAACGCCATTCGACTCAGAATAGTCGATACAACAGCTTTGTCCGTCCGTCTGTCTGTTATACAACTTTCAACTTAAGAATCGTAAGAGCTAAAGACACGCGGTCAACGCCATTCGACTCAGCATAGTCGATGCAACAGCTTTGTCCGTCCGTCTGTCTGTTATACAACTTTCAACTCAAGAACCGTAAGAGCTAAAGACACGCGGTCAACTCCATTCGACTCAGCATAGTCGATACAACAGCTTTGTCCGTCCGTCTGTTTGTTATACAACTTTCAACTCAAGTTCTGTAAGAGCTAGAGACACGCGGTTAACGCCATTTGACTCAGCATAGTCGATACAACAGCTTTGTCCGTCTGTCTGTTATACAACTTTCAACTCAAAAACCGTCAGAGCTAAAGACACGCGGTCAACGCCATTCGACTCAGCATAGTCGATACAACAGCTTTGTCCGTCCGTCTGTTTGTTATACAACTTTCAACTCAAGTTCTGTAAGAGCTAGAGACACGCGGTCAACGCCATTCGACTCAGCATAGTCGATACAACAGCTTTGTCCGTCCGTCTGTCTGTTATACAACTTTCAACTCAAGAACCGTAAGAGCTAAAGACACGCGGTCAACGCCATTCGACTCAGCATAGTCGATACAACAGCTTTGTCCGTACGTCTGTCTGTTATACAACTTTCAACTCAAGAACCGTAAGAGCTAAAGACACGCGGTCAACTCCATTCGACTCAGCATAGTCGATACAACAGCTTTGTCCGTCCGTCTGTTTGTTATACAACTTTCAACTCAAGTTCTGTAAGAGCTAGAGACACGCGGTCAACGCCATTCGACTCAGCATAGTCGATACAAAAGCTTTGTCCGTCCGTCTGTCTATTATACAACTTTCAACTCAAAAACCGTCAGAGCTAAAGACACGCGGTCAACGCCATTCGACTCAGCATAGTCGATACAACAGCTTTGTCCGTCCGTCTGTCTGTTATACAACTTTCAACTCAAGAACCGTAAGAGCTAAAGACACGCGGTCAACTCCATTCGACTCAGCATAGTCGATACAACAGCTTTGTCCGTCCGTCTGTCTGTTATACAACTTTCAACTCAAGAACCGTAAGAGCTAAAGACACGCGGTCAACTCCATTCGACTCAGCATAGTCGATACAAAAGCTTTGTCCGTCCGTCTGTCTGTTATACAACTTTCAACTCAAGAACCGTAAGAGCTAAAGACACGCGGTCAACTCCATTCGACTCAGCATAGTCGATACAACAGCTTTGTCCGTCCGTCTGTTTGTTATACAACTTTCAACTCAAGTTCTGTAAGAGCTAAAGACACGCGGTCTACTCCATTCGACTCAGCATAGTCGATGCAACAGCTTTGTCCGTCCGTCTGTCTGTTATACAACTTTCAACTCAAGAACCGTAAGAGCTAAAGACACGCGGTCAACGCCATTCGACTCAGCATAGTCGATACAACAGCTTTGTCCGTCCGTCTGTCTGTTATACAACTTTCAACTCAAGAACCGTAAGAGCTAAAGACACGCGGTCAACTCCATTCGACTCAGCATAGTCGATACAACAGCTTTGTCCGGCCGTCTGTTTGTTATACAACTTTCAATTCAAGAACCATCAGAGCTAAAGACACGCGGTCAACGCCATTCGACTCAGCATAGTCGATACAACAGCTTTGTCCGGCCGTCTGTTTGTTATACAACTTTCAATTCAAGAACCATCAGAGCTAAAGACACGCGGTCAACGCCATTCGACTCAGCATAGTCGATACAACAGCTTTGTCCGTCCGTCTGTCTGTTATACAACTTTCAACTCAAGAACCGTAAGAGCTAAAGACACGCGGTCAACGCCATTCGACTCAGCATAGTCGATACAACAACTTTGTCCGTCCGTCTGTTTGTTATACAACTTTCAACTCAATTTCTGTAAGAGCTAGAGACACGCGGTCAACGCCATTCGACTCAGCATAGTCGATACAAAAGCTTTGTCCGTCCGTCTGTCTATTATACAACTTTCAACTCAATTTCTGTAAGAGCTAGAGACACGCGGTTAACGCCATTCGACTCAGAATAGTCGATACAACAGCTTTGTCCGTCCGTCTGTCTGTTATACAACTTTCAACTTAAGAATCGTAAGAGCTAAAGACACGCGGTCAACGCCATTCGACTCAGCATAGTCGATGCAACAGCTTTGTCCGTCCGTCTGTCTGTTATACAACTTTCAACTCAAGAACCGTAAGAGCTAAAGACACGCGGTCAACTCCATTCGACTCAGCATAGTCGATACAACAGCTTTGTCCGTCCGTCTGTTTGTTATACAACTTTCAACTCAAGTTCTGTAAGAGCTAGAGACACGCGGTTAACGCCATTTGACTCAGCATAGTCGATACAACAGCTTTGTCCGTCTGTCTGTTATACAACTTTCAACTCAAAAACCGTCAGAGCTAAAGACACGCGGTCAACGCCATTCGACTCAGCATAGTCGATACAACAGCTTTGTCCGTCCGTCTGTTTGTTATACAACTTTCAACTCAAGTTCTGTAAGAGCTAGAGACACGCGGTCAACGCCATTCGACTCAGCATAGTCGATACAACAGCTTTGTCCGTCCGTCTGTCTGTTATACAACTTTCAACTCAAGAACCGTAAGAGCTAAAGACACGCGGTCAACGCCATTCGACTCAGCATAGTCGATACAACAGCTTTGTCCGTACGTCTGTCTGTTATACAACTTTCAACTCAAGAACCGTAAGAGCTAAAGACACGCGGTCAACTCCATTCGACTCAGCATAGTCGATACAACAGCTTTGTCCGTCCGTCTGTTTGTTATACAACTTTCAACTCAAGTTCTGTAAGAGCTAGAGACACGCGGTCAACGCCATTCGACTCAGCATAGTCGATACAAAAGCTTTGTCCGTCCGTCTGTCTATTATACAACTTTCAACTCAAAAACCGTCAGAGCTAAAGACACGCGGTCAACGCCATTCGACTCAGCATAGTCGATACAACAGCTTTGTCCGTCCGTCTGTCTGTTATACAACTTTCAACTCAAGAACCGTAAGAGCTAAAGACACGCGGTCAACTCCATTCGACTCAGCATAGTCGATACAACAGCTTTGTCCGTCCGTCTGTCTGTTATACAACTTTCAACTCAAGAACCGTAAGAGCTAAAGACACGCGGTCAACTCCATTCGACTCAGCATAGTCGATACAAAAGCTTTGTCCGTCCGTCTGTCTGTTATACAACTTTCAACTCAAGAACCGTAAGAGCTAAAGACACGCGGTCAACTCCATTCGACTCAGCATAGTCGATACAACAGCTTTGTCCGTCCGTCTGTTTGTTATACAACTTTCAACTCAAGTTCTGTAAGAGCTAAAGACACGCGGTCTACTCCATTCGACTCAGCATAGTCGATGCAACAGCTTTGTCCGTCCGTCTGTCTGTTATACAACTTTCAACTCAAGAACCGTAAGAGCTAAAGACACGCGGTCAACGCCATTCGACTCAGCATAGTCGATACAACAGCTTTGTCCGTCCGTCTGTCTGTTATACAACTTTCAACTCAAGAACCGTAAGAGCTAAAGACACGCGGTCAACTCCATTCGACTCAGCATAGTCGATACAACAGCTTTGTCCGGCCGTCTGTTTGTTATACAACTTTCAATTCAAGAACCATCAGAGCTAAAGACACGCGGTCAACGCCATTCGACTCAGCATAGTCGATACAACAGCTTTGTCCGTCCGTCTGTCTGTTATACAACTTTCAACTCAAGAACCGTAAGAGCTAAAGACACGCGGTCAACGCCATTCGACTCAGCATAGTCGATACAACAACTTTGTCCGTCCGTCTGTTTGTTATACAACTTTCAACTCAATTTCTGTAAGAGCTAGAGACACGCGGTCAACGCCATTCGACTCAGCATAGTCGATACAAAAGCTTTGTCCGTCCGTCTGTCTATTATACAACTTTCAACTCAAAAACCGTCAGAGCTAAAGACACGCGGTCAACGCCATTCGACTCAGCATAGTCGATACAACAGCTTTGTCCGTCCGTCTGTCTGTTATACAACTTTCAACTCAAGAACCGTAAGAGCTAAAGACACGCGGTCAACGCCATTCGACTCAGCATAGTCGATACAACAGCTTTGTCCGTCCGTCTGTTTGTTATACAACTTTCAACTCAATTTCTGTAAGAGCTAGAGACACGCGGTTAACGCCATTCGACTCAGAATAGTCGATACAACAGCTTTGTCCGTCCGTCTGTCTGTTATACAACTTTCAACTTAAGAATCGTAAGAGCTAAAGACACGCGGTCAACGCCATTCGACTCAGCATAGTCGATGCAACAGCTTTGTCCGTCCGTCTGTCTGTTATACAACTTTCAACTCAAGAACCGTAAGAGCTAAAGACACGCGGTCAACTCCATTCGACTCAGCATAGTCGATACAACAGCTTTGTCCGTCCGTCTGTTTGTTATACAACTTTCAACTCAAGTTCTGTAAGAGCTAGAGACACGCGGTTAACGCCATTTGACTCAGCATAGTCGATACAACAGCTTTGTCCGTCCGTCTGTTATACAACTTTCAACTCAAGAACCGTAAGAGCTAAAGACACGCGGTTAACGCCATTCGACTCAGAATAGTCGATGCAACAGCTTTGTCCGTCAGTCTATCTGTCTCACTTGTTTCTTAAAAGAGTTCTACCACACTTGTAATAATTCCTGTATCGCGGGGGACTTTACAAACATTCAAACAACGGACACAAAGGACACACCGACTCGGAACAACTATTTGTGGATCACACAAATGCTTGTCCCGGATGGGATTCGAACCCACAACACTCGGCGCAGAGTCAGCGGCGTGGCGACCAATAAAACCACTCCACCATCCGTGCAGTCTAAGCTATTTGGAAACTAAATGGATGGCGTAGGTTGAAGTGGTCACCTAAGAAAAATAGTGTTTTCCGTAGTGGCGCCTAGTGATTTCCGAACGACGACTTAGAAAGTAAGACACTGCGACTAGGTTATCAAATACTGCTATTTTTTCAGTTTTGGGATACACACATCGACGATGTACGAGAATTAGTTGGCCCGAACATCTTCCAACGAATCGCGAAAATCTTCGATCTGCCTGTGGAAGCCTCTAAGTACACACCCGATACAGATGTAGATATAGACGAAGCTACCCTAATGTCTTCTGAACAGTTTTACGTCGACAAAAATGAGGTTAGAACAAGTCTTTCCTTATCCTGCCAAAGCAGCAAATAAGTACACGGCCTGATGGTAGGTGGTTATCGGAGCCTTTCAATCAGACTGTTGCAGTCCACTGCTGGACGTGGCCAGCCCTCGCATTATATGCCGCAATATCTGGTGAACCGCCTAAGCCTGATCGCTTGTAGTACCAGGGTTAGCGTTGCCATCTTGAAAGCAAAGGAATTAAGAAGGATTGAATGAAAAGAAAAAGGTGAGGTAGATATATAAGCCTGCGGCATTCTTACTTATCGGACGAAATGCTGTATTCTCGTGGTGGTTTCGTGTAAGGCCAAATCGGCTCATTTATACTGCCGTCCTTTAACTAGAATGCCGTTAAGTGACAAATTGATATTTTCACTTTTCTGAGGCCATTTTTCTCTGACTACAGTTTCTATAGGTTTCATCGTATTCGAGATATGAAAAAAAGAAATGCCGTTAAAAGCACAAATCACATAACATATCTACGTAAAACGCAGTTATGAGACATTGCAAAGCTAAAATGCGGCTTAGGCTACATAACCACAGATTTTAATAATTATTTGCAAAATGTTGCTTAGCTAAATTGTCGTTAAATCGTTTTCCAATCCTATAGTGTGATAAAAGTAATTCATAACTTTAAAGCCATTATATAAGAAACCTATGCATAAACGCCGCAAAAAGCCTTTTGCCGCATTTAAGGATTTTATATAAAAATATTAATTTGACAGTATACAAATGGTATTCGTATACAACGGCAGTTATTTAATAATCCAGCAAAAATTTTAAGTATTGTTCAAGACTATATTGCGGCTATCCAATATAACTAATCTAAAACGCCGTTAAGTATTCTCGCGCGCGTACAACTTCAGCTAATTCTGCTCACGCGGCGGCGCGCGGCGGGGTGCAGTGCGGGTGATGGGTGATTAGTGCAGCGCGATTACCTTGTTACAGACGGTCCGCTATTACACAAACAACTAAAAACATTCTTAATATGGTCACAGAAACAGGAACTTGTATGAAAAAAGTACAAAATACTTCACACAAGAATACAAAACAAAAGGTTCTTGACCACGGTGATCCCAGTTATTTTGACAGTATCTATACTAGGCCTTATTCTATGACATCCAGCGTTTTTGAAACATTTTGTGAGACGCAAACATCAAACAACTCTCACTACTTGTCTGATTTAACTAAATGCAAAAGTTTGATTGAAACATTTTTCGTAAAAAAATATGACAATAAAATCCATACACAGGAATTAGAAACCAACTCAAACCCATATAATTTGTCAATCGACCTAACTTGCAAATAAGTTATGCCTTTTGAAGAATCACCAGAATCTACAAATGTTGATTATAACAACAAAATCGAAAAACTATCAAATCACGCAACTTGACAAGATCTAAATGCTACATGCGATTATGATTCGGATGACTCAGTCCGTGACAAAGATTATAACCCATCTGAGTCTGATACATCAAGTTACGATTCTATTGGTGAGGTCAGACAAAAAAGGCCCGAGAATTACAAAGAAATAAAAAGACTGATTTAGGTCTGGCCAGTTTTGCTCCTATTTGTAATAACACGGTTTCCGAGATTGCAAATGGGAAAATCTTATATAAATCGCGAAGGAGTTAATTTGATATTAGGCTAACTGTGCAAAAACTTACTCGTAAACGTAGGAACACTATCGATGTTGGAGTTTTTCAAATATTATCCACAGATGATACCTCACACAGGTTGGAACAAAAACCATCTTCGCAACGAAAACATAAAAAACATAACACATCTGCACTTCAAAGAAAAATAGAAGCAAAAACCAAAAAGATTAAAACACAGTCCAACCGAGGTGTAATGAAAATTGATGAAAAAATGTTTAACTCAAGTATAACAGGAAGATCGAGAAGTAATCAACAATTACTACTGGAAAATGAATTTACAAGATCAACATTTGTTTACGCACACACTGCAGTAGTACTCCCTTAAAGAAAAATCACAACTGAACCAAAGAGGAAGAAAAGAAAGTAATTCTTTTAAAAAAATTAGATGGCACGAGGTCGGAATTGTGTAAAGTTTTTTCTTGACCACTTTAGGCTACGTTAAAACAAATGACCGGATTCTTCAAGATATCTGGGTAAACACCACATGCGACAAAAGAGGGAAACATCAAAAAACTCCTACATTTGATCCAATGGAAACTCACTACAGGCGAGAACATGCTCCACTGCGACGTTACCTGCCAAGCGATTTGAATGTGGTTCACATGCATAAAGATTTTCTTCAAAAAGATCCAGATCAAAAAGTCAGCTTCGAATTATACAGAAATCATATAAAAAGTATGAATATATCTTTCTTGTCTATCTTTCTTTTTTACCAATTTTGAAGAAGCAGTGGCGTTGATAAATAATTTAAAATATAAAGTCAAATCTTTGAAGGCAGATTTTTTTTAAATGTAACGGATTATGTATCAGATAGAAAAATTCAAAATTCTAATACGAGAGCATATTTAAAAAACATGACTCAGGGGCCTTATTACAAACTCTTATTTCCAGGCAGTGTACGGCGTAAAGTAAACTGCCTTGCAATTTCGTATTTTATACGTGCTAACTACAGCCAGTCAGCGGTCACGTGACACGTGATCGAGTATTGCCTGGCAAATACCGTATTACGAGCTTTCATTTGACATTTCGTTTCATATTAAACACTACGCTTTTACAGCTACCTGGGCCGCCGAACCCGATTTTTATAGATGATTCTCTTACAATGTTAGCAAGGAGACTTGCATATTTAGCTAGACAGTTCGTTAAGGATAACAAATATTATGGAACCTGGTCCTCCTATGGCAAAATATTTATTAAGAAGTCCCAAGACTCACTGCCGATTCGAATAGACTCCGAACAAGACCTGAAGAACCTGAATCCTAAATGACTATCTCCCGTAATTGCTCTATGTTTGTTATTATTCTTTAAGTTTATTATTTTTATTCGTACTTTCTCATACATTATTTACGTTACATTACTACACCCTCAAATACATACCACTTTCACCCACTCTACACAACATACCATAAAAAACAGACACACAATTTTTACACATACACGACCAATCTATCTTCAAGACTATGCCATATATGGCATCATCTTACTAATGCCATTGTTTTACTTGTTATACTTAAAAATAGACCAACCTACCTACTTCTATTCACTTACTCCACACCAATCACAATATCCGCATCTAGCACCTCTTCACCTATCACCTTTTACTACTTATGGAATAACTTCCGCATTGTCACAATCTGTAGCCAGTCCCACGGACCTATACGAGTATATTGTATCCTACTTGAACCTACTTTTAATAATTCGATTCCCTAAATAATCTACTTGATGAGATTGATGGCGTCTCGGTAGCCGTCTCGGCGACATGTATAATAGAGGACTGTCCCCAAATAGTAAAATCACATGGCAATGTCATCTCAATTATGTGTCAAAACATAAGAAGCATTAGTAAGAACTTCAACGACTTCACCGTGCTTCTTGAAAGAAGCGGCATAAAATGGGACATTATAATTTTAACCGAGTGTTGGCTCCAAAAATCTCCACCCATTCCTACAATAGAAGGCTACAACTTCACCACCTCGATCAACCATAATACGCAAAATGAAGGTGTGATTGTATACCATCATACTCAACACCAGGTTTCAGTGGCCGAGTCCACGATTCAAGAGGCTAATTGTATATCGCTGATTTTGAACAAAGATACCATAGTAATCGCCATCTACCGACCCCCTGCAAAACAAAATATATCCCCCTTTCTCGACTCCTTAAACAATCTTCTGAAATCATATTCATCGTATAAAAATATTATCCTTTCTGGCGATCTTAACATCGATATCTCAACAAATACCAGCGACGTCCGATCAGCTGATTATCTCACAATGGTTGCTTATCACGGTATGCTTCCAGCACATACTATACCCACAAGGCATAATCTGACCTGTATCGATCATCTTATTCTAAAAACCAAAAACTTAGCGTTCTGTTATGTAGCACAAACCTCTGTCACTGACCACGACACTATCTTGTTCTTTTTATGCACACAGAAAATTAATACTAATACATGTAAATATAAAAATGTCGAAATTTTTGACCACGACGAAATAGAAACTGATCTTTTGCATACAGACTTCTCCCCAATTTATAATAGCCGCGACGTCAACGAAGCTACCAATTACTTCATTAGTAGTCTAAACTCAGTCCTGACCTCAAACAAAATCTTGAAAAGAGTACCCAATAGAAAAAGACTTAAGAAGCCCTGGATGACACCAGGTATTCTTAAGTGTTTACGGAACCGGGACAACCTTCATTATAAGTTAAAAAACTCACCAGACAACTACATTTTGATAACCACATATAAAAGGTACAGGAACTACTGCACAAACCTACTACATAAAGCTAAAAAGAACTATGACACAAGCCAACTACAATCAGCGAAAAAGACAATAAAAACCTCTGGAAGGTCATAAAAAATATTACCAATACCACCAAAATAAAATCACAGGCCATTGAACTCCTCTCGCCCACTGACCCTATAAAATCAATAAATAATATAAACACCTACTTTGCTAATGTAGGTCGTTCCCTAGCCGAAAAAATCACAAAAGCCCCAAATTCCAATACAGTCTCTGAATCGCGCAGTTTGCCAAACTCTATCGTTATGCTGGAAACGGATGAATCAGAAATCGAGCGGTTGGTACTGAACCTCAGGAGTGACAGCGCAATAGGCTCAGACAACATCTCAGGCGCTTTTTTCAAACGTTTTAAAAACGTTCTGATCCCACCATTCACCCATCTTTGCAATATGGCGTTAAACCTAGGAGTTTTTCCAGACGCATATAAATTAGCCATCGTACATCCAATCCATAAGAGTGGGGACAGAGACCGTTCAGACAATTATAGGCAAATAGGCATTCTACCTACACTCTCGAAAGTGCTTGAAAGGCTAATGAACAACAGACTCATTAAACACTTAGAACAATATAAACTTCTTTCGTCAAATCAGTATGGTTTTCGCTCGGGGATTTCAACAGAAAATGCTGTGTTAGATCTAACTAATAACGTTATTACCAACCTTGACAATAAAGAAAAAGTCCTAGGCATATTTTTAGACCTCGCAAAGGCTTTTGATACGGTCTCAGTCCCACTGTTACTGGCTAAACTGGAGAAACTGGGAATAAGAGGTGCCCAACTCTCACTTTTCTCTAGCTACCTTATAGATAGACGACAATGTGTGAAGATCGGAGAGTGGCTGAGTGATGAACTCCCAGTGGCTTACGGGGTGCCTCAGGGTAGTATTATCGGCCCTACGTTATTTCTTATTTATATAGACGGCCTCTGTCGTCTAAAGCTACAAAATGGCTCCATCTTCACTTACGCCGATGATACTGCCCTGATATTCCACGATTCTACGTGGGAATCGGTAATTACAGGTGCACAAGCGGGTCTCAACCAGATCACAAATTGGCTTACACAGAACCTGCTTACTCTCAATCCCAGCAAAACGTTTTACCTCTATTTTTCACTTACATCCGCCGGTAAACCAGATCCCTCCCCTGGCCCCTTGTTTGCTCACTCTTGTGGTGCACGACCTCGCGCAAATTGCAAATGCTCTTCACTCCAACAAACTAACCGTATTAAAAATCTAGGCATACTTATTGACGACAGACTCACCTTCCAGCTCCACGTAGAGGCACTTGCATCCAGATTACGGAAGCTCATCTTCGTTTTTAAGAACCTGCGACATTCTGCAGACACGAATGTTCTGAAATTGGTCTATTTAGCACTGGCCCAGTCTCTCATCCAATACTGTGTTATTGCATGGGGCGGCACTACAAAAACCAACCTCTGAAGACTTGAGCGAGGCCAAAGAGCTCTACTAAAAGTTGGTTGGCAGCTGCCTTATCAATTTCTCACCACCGAATTATATAAAATTTGTGATGTTCTCTCCGTCCGTAAATTGTTTATTCTCAAACTTATCCTAAATACTCACGCCCAATCCCCCCATGATCCTTCCAAATATAACTCCTCCTGCCGTAGATTCAATGTCTGTCAAGTAAACCCCGTAAAAACAACCGCTGCGCAACGCTGCTTCTATTTCTTAGGTGGCTACGTATATAACAAAGTCAACAAAAAATTAAACATCTATCCTTTGAACACATTTAAATGCAAAACAACAATGACAAAATGGCTTATTTCCCTAGATTATATGGAAACAGAAAATATTTTGACTATTTTAAAATAACTACTACCACATACACACACACATACACACACACACGCACACACATGCACGCACACTGTGCTTCCACACACACAGACACACTGTGCATGCATATATTAAATATTTATAACCTCAAATTGCTCCAAAATGTACTAATTAGCTTTAAATACTAATCAATAAAGGAGAGAGCCTGGAGATCCGTCACACAGGTCGTAGAACCTACTATGGACTCCAGCTCTCACAAGGTTCCTAATTACCTAAGCTGTACTCATTTTGTAAAAACTTGTAACCTTTTGAGAGAAATAAATAAATCTATTATTATTATTAAAATCTATTATTATATTAAAGTCGCCATATTGTAAACAAAACAAACCATTCAGTTAACGCTAAGCTAGAGTAACTTTTTTTGAATAGCTATATTAATTATTGCTTTTATTTTATTGTAATATACGTAGGTTTTAGTTAATTTCTGAAATGTGCGACAGTGAAATATTATTATTCGAGTTAACTATGCTTTTCAGATTTGCCAGTAAATTTGGGATGATAGGCACTTTAGATACGAGAAGGAATTTCATTTCCTCTTCGTGCCACCGATTTAAATTTTAATGTGACACCATGATATTGTATGCTCTACTTACATTATTTAATAAAAATTATAAAATAAAATACAAAAATCTTATATGTACTTACATGTGTTATGTATATTTTGTATTGCTTTATTTATGTATAAAATAACGTTTTTCTATGGTAAGTCAATAAAATTCAGTCAATTTATGATATGACCCGTAGTACAACGGTGGAATTATGTCCAAATAGTTGTACCACGGGAATAGGTACCTAAAATCAGTAAGATTTTTTTTCTGTAAAACAAATATACGTGTGTGCAAAATAAATGAACGTCTACAAAACAAATGAACGTCTATAAAACAAATGACTATCAGAAAGTGATGAGCCAGTGATAGTGCCTACAAAAACAGGTGCATGCGATTTTCGACCTTATTGACAATTCATGACACACTTTTTTTTGGTAGTTTCTTGCTTTCTGACATTAATACGTTAATAAAATCATAAATTCTGCATAATATCAATAATTTAATAATTTCTTAATAATATTTTTGTAAGCATTATCGATGGCTGATCAGTGACCACTTTCTGATAGCCATTTGTTTTGTTGGGAAAATGCGGGGATTTTGAAATCTTCGTGTTTTTTATTAAAAAATACATATTATAAATTGTAATCAATATAAAAATCAATAAAGAAATAATACTTTGTCAGCGCCTAGTAGGTACTGTGAATATTAAAAAGGGTGAATAATGTTCGCAAACATAAAAATTATGACGTTCTTGCTGTAACTCAGCTCGTGAGTCGTGCGAGTCGGCAGTTGTGAGACGCGTGCGTAAGTACGCGTCAACAACATATTACAATTATTGAGGGTATGTTCTGTTTTATAAAATTACTGATTTTTATTGTTAATATGTAACAGTGAGGGGCATCTCTTTTATGGCGCCAACTCTTGACGCATGAAGTAATATATGATATAAATTTAAAATTTAAAAAATCCCCGACACAATATTCATTTGATACCCATATTGAAAAATTGTAATTTGTGAAAATATGTAATTTTGTGGTGGCGGCCATCTTGGAAATGAAATTTATCACAGTGTATTCTACTAGTCAAGCCCTTTCATTTGATACCCATATTGAGGGAGTTGCGAAAAATATGTAATCCGCCATTTTGTGGCGGCGGCCATCTTGGACCGATTTTTATCAAACGTAGCTAAAAACACTCTCGACTAATTCACCTTTCAAACAAAAAAACTAAATTAAAATCAGTTTATCCCTTCGGGAGCTACGATGCCACAGACAGACACACACACACACACACACACACGTCAAACTTATAACACCCTGTCGTTTTTGCGTCGGGGATGAAAAACGTTTTTCATTTTTAAAAATGATATTGAGGGAAATTTGTGGGGCATCAGCAGATTTTCGTCCCCAAATTTGAGCAATTTTATTTGGATTTTTGGGGAATTACGTACATTGTCATTGGCAACCGTGATCACAAATCGGCCAGCGACAAACTAGCCAGCATGAAGACGATCAACTATTCACATGTCATAATACGAAATAAAACTAGGCAGTTATTTGAACTGCCTGGAACTTGACAGGTTTAATAAAAGTTTGTAATAGGTGTGTTTTAGTCGGAATAATTGTGATCTTATGTACAAAAAGAATTTTATAGACGAATATACACTATTGAGATTCATGAATAACAAATATATTAAAAATCCAAAAGTGATGCAACTAGAATTTCGTACTAATCCAAAAGATAAATGTACCTACAGAGAAAAGCTGCCATTCTCGAAAAATTATACAGCCATAATACGACCACAGAAATTGCTATTTTGGAACAGTTTGTGTTGGAGTGGTTGCAATCAATGTAATGTTGAGGCAAGCATATAGAAGAGTCAATTAAAAAGTACTGAGTAAATTGAGTTAACTAAAGACTGCATATACGACGTTAATTTATACCTTAAGTAAAAGTTCCTCATAAAAACGTTCCCTAAATGATATTTTTTCAGAATTTTAATTGATGGAGCTGAATTTAAGTAATATAATAAATTATAAGATGAGCGCTTTTTTAAATACTGCCATATATTATACAATAAGTGTAATATGATAAGATTTTTTTGAAATAATGATTAATATCATTTTGATTTAAAAATAAACGAAGATTTTAAATGAAATGCTTGTTTTTATTTTTGTATTAGAATTAAATTTATTTGATTCTCTATTAATTATGAAACGTAATGCATAGCTAAAATGCCGTTATCATTAAAGGTTTTGTACGTAGCCGCATTAAAGCAATGTAATAAATTAAAAAAATGGCTAGGGCAAAAAATACATTCATTTATTATTGAAATTTACTCGTCTTGAATGCCGTTAAGTGACTTAGCGGCAATATAGCATAGTTCTAGTGTACTTGATTAAGCAATAATGCTAAACTATATTGACTTTAGCGTCTTTAACGGCTTTTAAAATTTGTATTATTACGACATTTTTAAATGTGGTATATAACTGTAATATTAGGTCAAAACCATTAGCAAAAATGCCATTAAGGTTGCATACCTTTACGGCATTATAGTCATATTTTAGGACTAGATATTTTAAAGATTACTTTCAGAAAATAATAAATATTTATTTTCTTTAATTTACGTAAACATTTTTGACTGGTAGCTCCACTGACTGAAAGAGCTTTTCCAGATATATTTTTAGGTATTTAAAAGTTTCGCGAGTGACTTATATTTAGGAAGTAGCATCAATTTTTAATTATTTCACCGTTTTTCGCGCGTATCTCAAAATGTCGCTTTGGTACTTAACGACACTGTAGGTAAAGGACGGCAGTATACAGTCGTCAACGATGGGCTGTTCCAGTCAGATTACTATTAAATATATTAACTATTTATACTCTACTAGCGGTCGCCTAGTGCTCGAAATTCGACCAAAGTTTGCCTGTAAGATATTGCTAATATATGTCATTATAATTGATATATGTAACCATTGTTACGCGCTTCGACTGCGTGTGTCAAATGCATGGTTGTGTGCGTGTAGTGTTTTTTCATTAATTAAATGTATTTCTAATGCATATTTTATATAAATATTAGGATTCGTCACTCCTTCTCCACATAAACTTTAGCTCATACTCCTCCGTCCGCGCAATTTTCGTAAAAAGGGGTACAAAGTTTTTGCTTCACGTATTAATATATAGATTAGCTTGTAACAATGAGGCAGTGAAGTGTGAAATGTGCCGTGTGTGTAAAGAAAGTATCAGTAAAGAAATTTTGCGATCATTAGGCCCCGGGTGCGATATCTGGGCCCCGCAGATTGTTATTTGTGTTTTTCTGTTAGATAATACTAAGAAGTAGATACAAAAATGTGGGGTTAACACATCTCTGCGTAAATCTCCATGGATATATACGGACGTCATAATATGTATGTACACTGTGTACTTTAGATACCAGGGCGAGTTTTTCTATATTCTTATTGTAATGCAATACTAGTTTCTGCCTAGATCATCAGCCGCTAAAGTCTCACGGAAACATACATTGCGATAAATAGTGTATTATGCCAGGAGATGGACTACCTGTGTGCCAGGACTCATCTAAATTCGTTGAACGGTTTTTGCGATTGAGGAACAAAACAAACATTCACATTGTTAATACTAATTATGCTAAAAGATCCAAAATATATTTTCAGGGCGCCATTAAGCGCGAGTATACGTTAAGTGATTTTAAACCGGAGGAGGAGGTTGAACAAGAACAGCTTTCTGAAAAATCTGACACTTGGACTGACTCCTCAATGATGACCATCACGCCCAGCATCGACAAGAAGTCTAAGATGAAATCGCTAATATCGTCCAAATCGATAATTCTGTCAAAGTCTTTAAGTCAGCTATTGTCAAAGTCTTTCTCAAGATGTATATCGAGGACTTTATCCAGAGCCGGATCTAAGTTGAGAACTTTGAAGTCAGACATGTTTGAGTCACCAGACTCGACTGCTTTTAGCAAAGATGATTTAGTCGTAAACACCAGTGTTGTACCGCCTAAGTAATTATTGCTTTAATTTTTTACATACCTACAAAGACTCCTACATCCCTCACACAATATTCAATTATCGCTCGCTTTAGCGGCAAACATGCGTAATACATAAACCTGTATGTCTTAAAATGCTACGTAATTTTCTCGAAGATATATGAAGTCGGCTAATCTGCTCTGAGCCAGCGTGGTAAACAATGACCTCATCATTTTCATACTAAAAAGAGATCCGTGCCTAGCAGTGGGCTGTTTGCTTTATATACAGGTTAATATTAATAATTTCAACTGCTGCATATTGACTGCACAAATGGGTTTAACCCCCTCACGGGATAAAAAACGTGACCACAATGGTTTCTTTAAGATTTTTCTTATATTTAACAATAGGAGAAATTCTAAAAATACAAGATTTCGACCATATATATATATATAAACTAGAATAGGCTAAGTCCATCCATATTAATCTTAGTTTATACAAAGTCTTACATAATTTATTCATTTATATCACTAAGTTATATTTAGGTTAGTTGTTAGGTTACGACTATAAGAAGACATATTTTTTAGTACTTTATTAGACATGAATATAATATATTAATCTATTCTCATGTTATCACAATGAGGATATCTTAAAAAATATCATTTACATTTATTTTAGAGATCATCGCTTATCAATTTCGTCGATTATAAACCCACATTTCGACATGTTATACTGCAATGAATCCGAGACTGATATGATCAAATGGGAATCCCATTACAAAACAAAAACGTTCGAAATATCGGCGTCTGATGAATTTAGTAAGAGAGCCGAAATTTTGACCAAGCAGGTAATTGTTTCACTTTTTAATATCTCAATATTAATATTTAATAATGGTTGTATATCCTGAACGGTAAAGCTTGCATGAAGAATGTAACAAAGTAAGAGAGATTTGTCAGAATCGTAGCCAGTAAATGTTGCCTTCCCCTCTGCTAATCTAGCGTGAGTATATGTGTGTCTATTACTGTCGTTATAAAGGACAGGTATGCCACAGTTTTATTGAAACTATATTGTTATTTCACCTTAGACTTTTATTACTAGGTCCTTGTTGACCCTGCAGTAAAGCAGTCATATTTCTAAAATCTTGAGTACAATGCCAAGGCATGCTTCTCTGTTTTAAACAAGGTAAAGAGTTGAAGAAAATCGTCGTGAAACAACAGTCTGCTAGTCTGAGATTTCCGCTATGTTCTCGAAGATGTGTGCAGCTTGCTAATCCGCACTAACTAAGCGCGATTAAGTATAGCTGAGCACTTTCAATACTAAGAAGAAAACTCGGAATGCCGCAGTTTTTAAACAGGTCTATTTATTGTATTACCATATTACAGGATCACGGGTATAAAAAAAATACCCAGCTATTTGTTATTATTACAATAATGCTTAATAATTAATTTTATAATTTCCAGATTGCCAAAAACTTCTACGACTGGTGGGTGAGCTTAGGTAATGTGGAATTCAAAAGCGAAATCAAAAGACCTGAAGATATTGAGACACTATTCCAGGTATTTCGTTCTTTTAAATTAATACAATTGCTTTCATACCAATAAACTAAATAAGAACAATGCAGACTGACTGATTGTAAACGGTAACCATATCAAATGGACGCGTGTATCATAGGATGTCACTTGTGTAGTATTCAACCCCGTAAATATTAGTGACGGTGCTGCCAATGCATGAAACAAATGTCTACGAACTCCTCATGATAGCACAAAACTTTCTCAAGGAGCTCTGGATAATTATTCTTCTCTCCACAGAAACTCAACACAAGATTAATTACCCAAAACAAAAATGCCCACAAAATATTGTAAAATGAGGATACTGCACCAGTAGACAATGTAGTCTCGTTTGTCTCTTACGGAGGAAACTAATTGTAATTTGATTCAGGTCATATATTATGTCTATTCTTCGTTAATGCCGCTTACGTCATGTAAGCGTCAACTGTTGCGTAAATGCCGATCTCATCGGGTTCAATTTTCTATCAAGTAATTTCAGCACGGCATCTGATCCCAGATTAATGTCAATGGTCTGGACTTTGCGTTGGACCAAAATAAGACTATCTCGGTGGCACAGTGATAGTGAGGGTGAGTAGGTGAGTCAGTGTGACTGTGGTGAGCTGGAGCAAACAACAGCACATTTGTTGGTATTCTTTCTTGCGTTCTTGTCCGAGCACTTGCACAATATCTGAGCTCTATGCTGCCACTCCTAACGCAGTTAGAATGGCCGAATATTATGCAAATAATATATAGTTCACACACAAAAAGAACCATTGACACGAAGAAGAAGAAGTGTTAGTAAAAACGACTGTTGTTTGAGTCCCGGGTTGGACAAAGTTTTGCTATCTGATATGAAATTAGTTTAATAGCAACGCAGAGTCCGGCAACATCCCGGTAGACGACAACGGGCTCGCCCTACGTTACAAGGAACCTAAAACCCTAGCTGGTGAAATGTTAGTGCTATACACCTCTGTGTATTTTGCATATATAGATTTGTATATATAGACATAAACAATGCTGTAAGGTTTAAACTATCTTGTTTACAGTTTCTTGGTGTAAAGGAAAGTATACTAGGTGCAGAAGAGAGGTTTTAATTTATATACTTTTAAATTGCAGGTATGGTTTGACGAGCATGCGTCCCGCGGCTTAGTACTCAATCCGAAGATCGTCCCTTGTGTGCTCAAGAGTATTGCTCAATTTACTTCTGCGAAAAAGGTAACGCTCTCCAATAAACAACTAGATATACAAACTCTACCTTTCAAATTCTTCTAAAACTAGAGAGAGATAGGCAAATTACCACTTATAAACATATAAGTTGTTTTAAATCATCAGCATTAATAGTATTTCAAAGTATGGTGAAGAAACTGCGAGTGCATGAAGTGCTATATTCGTCGGATAATATGAAAGACTGGATAGTCCTTGACGCTATTCGTCCAAATCTTCTTTCGACGTACAAGACATATACAACGTATGTAAAAATCAGCTCAGAATCTGTTGAAAACCCGGTGAATTACGTGGACAGCAATAAGCTTATCTACAATTACATAGTTTTGTGTTTATGACATCACTGCTTAGCACTGAACGTGTTAATAAGGTCATGATATGATTTATTGGTTAAATACAAACTTATACTAAATACAAAACGTTGCTGTAAATTTACTTTTCATACAAAGAGGCATAATGGTGACAGTATTTGGGTATTCAGATCAATTGATCCGCTACGTCACCACATGAGTCGCACGCTATGACTGAAATTACTGATACTAAATCCTTTGTTTAGTCTTCCTGCCCCAATGCTCTCAAACGGCAAATAGCGTACGATATCAAAGCGGAGACGAAACCAGCTCACATCATGGCCTTTGGGACGAGCCTTCCACAGAAGATGAAGCATATCCCACCCAAGAACAACACGGACAAGTTGTGGCACGGTGTCAAAATACCCGAGGATTTACGCACAATGTCGTGTGTTTGGGATGACATACAGCATCTAACGTAAGTGTTACAAACTGTCCATATTATATAAAATACCTTTTTGGTCTAGTGTTACTCGTTTTTGTCCTCTGGCATAAATGAAGTCCTAGGCAAAGTAATAGTTTTGAGTTGGCTGGGGTGGCTTCTACCCAGCACTGTACCGAATACGCATAGCGGTCCTTCACGTATCCTTCGTTCGCATCCCTATCTCGTATTTCGCACCCGAACTGTTTGCTAAAGTAAAGAAAGCTAGTACATAAAAATAATTTGCACCAAACGTTATGCATTCTTATCAGAATTTGATCTATTTACATGTTTATTCTGTACGAGTCGATGTAAATAGATCAAATCTGTAACAAAATAATTTTATTGTTTTGCTGAGGTCCAGTCTTAGAGCCTACATATTCGGTTGTCTCATGGAATTAGTACCTGAATAGTTATTTGATTTGAAAAATAATTATTTCAATGAATATAATGTTCTTTAAATGACTATTATCTTTAAATGACTATTATGTCCTTTAAATTACTATTAACCGCTTAAGCCCGGCTGGAATACATGTACACCATTTTGTTGCCAATTCCGTAAAGTCCCGCTGGAGCGCATGCGCTCAAACAAGTACGGGTGTCTAAAAATCGTATTTATTTAAAAAGTGAGGCTAAGTGAGGCTAAAGTCACTCGCCTAACTATTTGTCACTAAAGACCATAGAGTATTGCTTTCATTGGCAATACTAGTAACCAAAAATAGCGCCGCCAACTTATAGAAAATTAATATTGAAAACTCGTAAAACTCGCGATAACGCGATGTTGACAGGACTTTAGGGAGCTTTGACGTAAATGACGTTTGGGCTTGAGCGGTTAAGCCATTTAAAAGTAACGTTTCGTATCCCAAATTAACTTTCACTATTTCAGATCAACTAAAGCATTCCGCGAGTGGCTGCAAAAGCATCCCAATCTGCCGATGCCACCGTGTCTCAAGGGTTTGGACTCTCCTGGAGAAAAGAAGTCGCTATTTGTGGTGCCTTCAGACTATTTCGCGAAGGACAAGCTGTCTTCGCCTTCTATGGCTCAAGAATTAGCGCTACCAGTTTCGCAGTTCTCACTTGAACTAAAACAAGTGCTCAGTAAACTAATGAATGAGTAGATAGAATTTTTGTAAGTAATCTACCATTATAAACTAAAAGAATTGACTTTATGGATGGTATATTAATTGATGATGAGACCTTATTTCCTGAACACTATCAAAGCGAAGTGTTTTTGCTGGTCAAATTTCTTTATGATTCCAGGCAATTGTGCTTTTCTTTTTTTAATTATGTATACGCCGTACGTTAATTATGTTTACTCTTATAAATTAGATTTATAAAAATTAAACATCATGCAATTTATTCAATCGGTTCCGTAGTTAAAATGTTCTTAAGACCAGCTGATCCCGGGGGTTTCAATAAGAGCAGGTCTAATTTTTATTTACTAATAAGATAATTAATTTCTAACGAATCATGATAGTGACCAGTCCAACAAAACAGAAAATAAAGTATATTTGTTTTGTGATCAACACCATAGTACCCAGTACACCGCCCGATCAATAGATAATAATAATTTTTCAGATCGTCCATGATAGCTGCTGGACATCCATTTACCAACTCGTTTGCAGCATCACAATACTGCACCTATCGTCTTTTTAACAGACGTACATAAGCAAGCTATATAAATACTGAGTGTTATTTAGTTCATAAATTGAAAACCCTACTTAGTTTCCCAAAATCCAAATATTACTCTTGTTTTTGCTATTTTTGTTAATGTTATTCATGTAATTCTAAATAAATTTAATATATTGAATAATGGAAATTCATCACAGTTGTTTTTATATCATTGGTACTCGGCCTCTGCTTTCCCTTAATATAATGTATTATAACAGAAAATTACCCACCGAATAGTATTTGTAACACGTGTAACTATAAAGTGTGGTTATATTTTAAGATTGTACTGTAGCCCATATAAAACGAAAACCTCAGAATTAACTCTAGGTAATGACTCTCTAAGGTGCTGATGGCATGTCTAAATTATGCTGAAAATGTCCGTGTAACAAATGCTACAGTCCTAGCGAATAAAAGTAACAAGGAAACTCAAAGCAATTAACTTTGTGTGGCTGGAGCCAGTGGTTTAAGGGGTTATGTCCAAAAGTTGCGGATCAGATCACCGCTAGAAATTTTTGCTTATGGTGCTATTTATCACCGATACTTTATGGTATTATATAGCCATACCTTTATGTACACTCATACATGTGTATATAGTTTTACCTTAGCGTGCAGTCGTTTTATATTGATTACAGAACTTCTCTCGATGACATTATTTTAGCATCTTTATTTCCCTTTATCCCATAAACTAGCTAACCCGCGCGTCTGCGTCACATAAGAGATTATTCATTGATGCGCCGCTCCTATTGATCGTAGTGTGATGTTATATAGCTTATAGCTTATAACACTAAAATAATTTTTCAATTCGAACCAGTAGTTCCTAAGATTAGCGCATTCACTCTCAATTGCTTTCTATCACACCTGGTTTTCCAGACAGACAGATTAATGAATATTAGCAACTTGCTTGGCAATGTCATCAGTCCTGTGTCATAAGCTTGCCATTATGTTTGTGTACGCTTATGAGACTGCGAGTTTAAGTAACTAGACAAAAAAAATATATTTTCACTGGCAGCACGAAGTCAGAAAATAACATATACACATAGGTAATTTGGCAGCGATATTTCGAATGATAAAGGTATGCAGATGCCAGTCAGTCTAGCCTGGGTGAGTATTTGAACCACGTCTAAATTACAGAATCTAATCAATATCTATCAAGTTAGTCAACCTCACTTCTGAAACCGCAGTGGAAATTTCTATTGTACAACATAATAAGGTTAGTTTCGAAGTGAAATTTCTGTTCGCGGTGAAAAGTTTTACAGAATAGCATAACTGGTTACAGTGACGAAAGACTACTGCAATTTCAACAAGTGCTTGTGTATATATATGTAGCTGGTGCTCCAGCTACTTGCATAGGGTATGCAAGAAGCTAGCGCACGACCTACATATGCAAACTACTCACACGCGGGACATGATAGTTACTTGGACTGATGACTTGCCTCTGTCTCTAATACTTAATATTAAGATCACCCATATTGATATCGATATAGGTGATCGTAATATTAAGTATAACCTTGGAGAGGAAGTTGGGATGAACGGGGTCCGTAAGGGGAGGGCCCCGTGTACGGAGCTTGTTTAGCGCCGCGCGATTTGGTCACCCCCAGTGGTCACGGTCTAGACCCTCCAGCATATCACATTTCGTCCGTTCCTTGGCACGGCAGATGGCCAACTGCAGAGACGCCTTCGCTTCGCGATACGCCCAGTACAGTCGGCCCTCCTCTTGCTCGTCGCGGTGGCGACGACCTTGGCTGCGTGTGTAGGACCTCCGGGCACGAATGCAGGGTGCACGGAGGTCCGCCAGCTTCTGGGACCACCAGTAGACCTCCGTCCTCGGGGTCCGGTGTCGCACTCGAGGCATGGAGCTCTCTCTCTCTCTCCTATAAATACAACTTACTGTAAAAATAATTAATTATCACTAAGCTGAGATATAGTAGTTTTAGGATAGGAAGTAGAAAATTAAAAAAAATAAAACAGAACTAAACAAGGAAACCGTTTTAATGCCTTTTACACTTTTAACCTCAAAGTAATAACACCAAATTACATAATTACGATTGCACACTTTAAAGACAATGGAAATATAAACGAATGTACTTTATACAAAGTAAGTGGCTTACGTGACCTGGGAACGACTGTCTGTTGCGAGCACCAACGATCAAATGAGCTCAACAGCAGTGCCGCACTGTTTATATAAGAAACGTGCGGTAAGTGTGTTTATGTAGGTAGGTCGGTAGGGCTATGTTCCTTACAGTAGTATAAATTTGTTTATTTTTATTATATATTCCTAAGTACTTATTATGTAATAAATGTTCTGTTTAATCTTTTTTTTTAAGTTGGGGTAACCTTATACTCCCTACTTCCTCCACTTATTTTGCTTTTCGTGGCATCCTGTAATTAAGGCAGCACCAATACTTGTAAACCACTGACTTTGAAACTCTTAGCTTTTAATGTGTATGTTTTTGTTGGTTGACCAAATAAATAAATAAAACCATTGCACAACCTGCGCAAGTGACTCAAGTTGCGCATACTACTCAAGTCCAGTCATATGACGGTGCATTTATTAAACGGTAGTATTATTATCATAGTCTTCACAATTAATAAGTTAATCACATTAGTAATCTAACAGGGAAATGTACAAAACATTGTGTAATGATGACTATGTTAGTAAAACTTCGTTTTATTTAACTTATTACTAGATAAACGGGCAATTGTATTCACCCTAGATGATTTGCAAAAAACGCGATGAAGATCTTCTGATAGAAAGCTGTTTGTGGATAATATATGTAAAATATAATGAGTAAATACTAACTACATAGTTAATAATGACAAGTCATCCTACTAAATAACCTACATTATTATATCAATGAAGACGTACTCTTTAAACAGTATATAGATAGCTTGAGAGAAAATGCGGGTAATGGTAATCCTAAATAATATTACACACTGTAACGTTTTAGTTGGTCAATCTAGTTTTAAGGACTAGATTGACCAGGGTAGTAAAGTAGCGGAGATAATATAAATAATATACTTTGCAAATTCTAGGATTCTTAATTACCATTTACAGATTTTGGTAGGAATAACAACTATATGTTAAAAAAAGAACAGGGCGTGGTGGTTTTTATAAAGGGCTCGCTATGTGGTCCAGCTGGAGAGCAATATAGACCACTTAACTTCGTCATGGCAGCACAGCGGAAGAGAGCTGGAGCCAGGCGCGGTTACGTACCGGTGGGTAGGAGCGGAAGAGAGGCGCTACCTCCACTCTGACTCGCGCGCAGCCACCATGGCGCGAGCGGTCCGCGTGACAACACGTGAATGTGAGTTTGTTTGTTTATTACGCTTTGACTACTCGACTCGACGATCAAACATTTGAGGGAACAGAATGAAAACAAATATTAAAATGGGTTTAGTTTTTTCGGAGGAAATAGGGAAATACGAGATGACGACTTTCAAGTATAGTTTTTCTTCAACATTTTAATATTTCGTTCTGATCAAGTGCAATATAAATAGATCTGTTAATGCCTTTAAATAGCTTAAGCGCGCATTTCCTCTTGATATCTTAGCAAAAGCTTGCACTTTGACATTATGTCTGCCATGTGACATATCTGGATCAAGATAAACATAGTCTTTTTACCTAAACTCTCAAAAATATTAAGGAAAAATATATAATGTAATAAATGACGCTGATGTGTATTTAATAGTGCTTGTAAATTTTACTGTCATACAACTAATTTTAGAAGAAATATATGGTCTGATTATCAGCGATTAAATAAACAAACTCTTACAACCTTATTATTATTATATTGAAATGAAAAGCTGTTAGTTGTATAACCTATTTAAAATATAGTGTTTTAAATTTCAATCTTTTCCAATAATCTTTAATCAAGAATGTGATCATCGTCGTTGGGTCATTGAGTGGCTTAGAAATTGTGCCAAGAAAAGCTTATATATCTGTTAGATATATAACCTATATATCTGACATATATACTCGCGTATTTAGTATTATAAACTAGCAACGCTCCGCAGATTAACTCCCATCAGTTGACGATAGTGATCTATTAACCCGTAAGGATTCATTACATAACAAAGACGTTATACTCTCTTTAGGTCTATATAAAAATTTAATAGAATTCCGTTGAACAGTTTTCACTTGATTGTGTACCGAACATCCAAACATTTTTAAAGACTTTCACGTTTATAATTTAAGTAGGAGAATAGTTTCAGATAAAACTGATCCTTTGGCTGGACAGTGAGCCATGTCTTAGTCACGAACGCTATCTCGCTTGATACGTGTGATGGTATGTACATTGCACACGAGCTCACACTCTGTGAGCGAGTGGTATTTCTCCAAGCAATGCTAGTTTGGATCCGGTGACGTCATACACGAAACCCCTGTGTCCATTAGCGATAAGAGGATAAAATACGCGACAATTTCTGTTTTATCATACATTTATTATCGTTGTAAATTATTACTTACAGTAGTACAAGTTAAAGGACAATTCATTAACATATTAACAATTAATAATATCAGCCCTGTATTAAACTGTCCCACTGCTGGGCACGGGCCTCTTGTCAGTGCGAGAATCGTTAATCCATAGTCCACCACGCTGGTCCTATGTGGGTTGGCAGACTTTACATATCTTCGAAAACATTATGGAGAACTCTCAGATATACAGGTTACCTCACGACGTTTTCCGTCATCGTTAAATTGAACATTAATTAACTATTTAATACGCACATAATTTCAAAAATTCGGAGATGCGCGCCTTGGAATCGAACTCGAGACTACTGCGCGGTAGTCCAACGGTCTCCCACTAGGCTATCGCTGCTATATTGCTAACAATTAATGAACATAGAATTAGTAAGAAAATATTATTTCATGTTTATTATTGCAGTTATCTGTGTTTGATTCACTGACCATGCATGAAGTATTTTAACAGCCAATGTCGTTATCTGTTTAAATTTGCCAGAATTTTTTTACAGTATCTTTTTATAGATTTTATGATACTAGCATTATTGGTATGTTTCTACATACCAATAAACAATACAACAATACCTATTAATCCATACCAATGATAAAATACTAATGCAATTCGGTCCGTGTGTTATTTTCAAGTTTTCTTTTTTTTTTTATTTCTAAAGTGGCAAACAAGCTTATGGCCCACCTGATGGTAAATGGTTACCGTAGTCTATCGACGCCTGCAATGCCAGAGGCATCAGTTGTGCGTTGCCGACTTTGTAAAAACCTTTTAACGCCCTTTTTGAAGAACCCCATACCGTAGTCTTGTGGGAAAACCTGGGCAGGGAGTTCATTCCACAATCTAAGCGTACGCGGGAGAAAATTTATTTGGAACCGTTTGGTGCGGCACCAGTTAGGTTGTAAGGTGTGAGAATGAAATCCCTGCCGATGGCGAGCGGTGCGATGATAAAAAGTAGCTGAGGGCATCATCTCAAACAACTCATCAGAACACAATCTATTATATAAGCGGTAGAACACACAAAGGGAGGCAAAGTCCCGTCTGAGACTTAGTGGCTCAATACCGTCTGTGAGTTTGGGCTCATCGACAATTCTCAATGCTCGTCTCTGTACCGCGTCAAAAGGATCAAGCTGGTATTTTGGTGCTCCTGCCCAAAGATGACTGCAGTACTCCGTGTGAGGCCGGACTTGCGACTTATATAGAAGCAGTCTTTGCCCCGCAGTAAAGTACCGCTTAGCTCTATTTAGCACACTAAGTTTTTTGGAAGCCAGCTTGACCTTGCTCTCTAAATGACTGCGGAACTGTACATCACTTGAGATGTCGAGGCCAAGGATTCCAATACTCTTCGATGGTGAGAGGCGTGTTCTGGAGTTGTGGAGACACGGTAAATAGGGTTTTCATAGTGGTGAACGCGCAGGCTTGTGTTTGAGCTGGGTTAAACACGACTAAATTTAGTCTTCCCCATTCAGATACTCTATCCAGAGTATTTCCGATTTCAGACACAAGCCGTTCGCGGCTTTCCTCCACTGTGGACCGAGGGATATTAGCGCGGCCCGTGTAATAAGTATCCCCAGTACTGTCATCCGCATAGTAATGAATGCCATCAATTGACAACATATCATTGACATGCAGCAGGAACAGCGTCGGGGACAACACAGAGCGATGCGGGACGCCAGCATTTATGTCCATGCGGTTAGAGCAATCACCGCCAACCACAGTTTGGAAGCATCTGCCGGACAAAAAGCTGGCAACCCATTCGCATAATCCCTTGGGCAGTCCGTAAGATGGTAACTTCGATAGAATACTTTTGTGCCAGACCCGATCGAAGGCCTTCGCCATGTCCAGACTGACAGCCAATGCCTCACCTTGGCTCTCAACCATGACGAAGCATCGATTTTATTAAAATTCATATCGAGATTAATTAAAGGATTGATAACGGTGCAGACTACTTTAAAACAATTCAGGTATAATAACGTGTTGGTTTTTTCCACAAAAAGACAACAATATTAAAAAATAAATAGATAAGTAATTAGGAGTGATTAAGTGAGTCACATGATATTGAAAGTTATGAAATCAAAAAATCAATTAGTTGTATGAATTATCTAGCCGAGGTTTGTGTTAAATAGAATATTAACAAAGAGGAAATGAATGACGTCGGTAAACGATGTCGATAATTACTTTATTATATCGACATGTCTGACTTGATAACAGATACCGAGCAATTTTTTATATTAATTCATTTGCAATCTAAATCGCACATTACGAGTGTACAAACAAATATGTCGTTGCGGACGATTAAATAAACAATAAAGTGAATCAATAAACTATTATTTATTTAGTTATAATAAAGAGTTTGTGTTTAATTGTTTAAAAATGACGGACACTGCGACAGCTAAGAAAGAAGTTCTGAATGAGTTAGTAAATAGAGGGAAATTGGGCGGTGGCAAGAAATCACATTCGGAGTCATCCTTGCAGCAATTCGGGGAAGATGAAGCTGTTACAGTTTCACCGACAGCTCCTGATCCAGGGGTACGTATCGTCAAAGGAAAATTAGACACTTAAGGGGTAACCCCTTAGCAAGAGTGTCCGTGAGTTGCTTGCAGGTTTCTTGTCATAGGCTCAACCCTTTGCCTGAACCTAGCAACCAACTTAAATGTAGCTTCAGTAACTTAGTAAACTCACTAAACTATATATTCTGACGTTCGTAGTGTTTCTTTGTGACCTATATGAATAAATGATTTTTGACTTTGACTTTAAACTACATTATTGTTTACCTACAAGTAAAATGAAATAAAAGTAAAACGAGTTAAAGAAAGATTCAAACAGTTTATTTATAGAATAGTGTCAATATATTATGTTTGTGTTTTAGTTTATGAATTATTGTACTAGATAAAATAGAGTAATCATATCTTTCGAACATTTTCAAGGATATCGTGCATTATTTATTAGGTTTAAACATGCAGAATACGTATTTATATAAATATTAATACATGAAGAGAAAATTTTAGAGGTATCCCATTTTGAACATATTGCGCGCACTTATGACTGTAAGATTTGGCATAATTAAAGTTAATGTAGAAAAGGAGTGCATATAAGCAAAAACGTGTTTTTAAACCACCTATCTATTCCGTTCACTAGTTACCATTGTATGGCAATACTTAATAATTATATAATTACGTAAACGCCATTTTTTTCCTACCAGGTGCTTAATTTTTACGTATTAAATCTTTTAAATTTTGTGTTTTGTTTTTGTAATAAAAATATAATTATTTGATTGCATTTGCAATCATTAATATGATTTTTGAAATAATTTATCGCAACATCGTTTCATATTATGTTTGTGATTGAACACAACGAACGTTTTAAAATCGAATAATATTTCGATATTATATTTTTAGAGAACTTCACCAAACTACAAAACACAGACATAGAAAAGATACAGAAATTTTTATGTTCTATTCTAATGTTACTACTAGTTTTAATTGTTGTTCAACACATAACTTTTTGCTGATTACATGGACAGATTAAATGTCTTTCTCGCCACCGTCAATAAATTTCTAAGTTTAACAAGTTCAATCACAAAAATCGGAACATAAATATAGTTGTCCATAGCTCCTTGCGACACAACTACTATCCTTACTGAACAATGTCCGTTTAACAAATTAACAACATTAACGGATTTGTATTATACTAGAAAATATATTTTTAATATTGTTAGCAATGCTAAAAATATTAAATAATAAAGAATTCTGAAATGTAATATTCATTCCTTTATTATGAGGAATACTTCTTACGGGCAAATGTAAAAACATCGGCAAAACTAGCACAAAGAACTCTTGGCAGAATCACATTACTTACGTAAATTTTGCAATTATTTGTCATACAAGAGTCGTTACCGCCTCTCTTCACGAGGATTATTTAAGCTACTGCGCTATTCCTACCGTCTTATACGTATCATGCCTGAGCGTTATGACTTGTCCTTCTTCAAATGTGTTTCAAAGTTACTACTATCACGGAACGCGGCGAATTTGCTGTATAGACTCCTAACATTACTAAAGACCATAGACGGCTGTTAACACTTACCACCGAGTGGACCACTGCCGCTGGCTCAATTAGAAGTGATAAAAAAACCCTTTTTGCCTCTTTCAGCAAAATATTGTCATAATGCGGTGCAAAATTATAGATTTCAGTGAAATAATTATATGCTCGCACAAATAACAACACCCAATAAAACACCTTGATTGCACATGTTATGCAATCAAGTGCATAATATTTTTTATTTTTTTATTGCTTTCATCGGTGACAGACGAGCCAGCGGCCCACCTGATAGTAAGCGAAAACCGTGGCTCATACACATGGCTCTGTTTTCTTAGCATTATAGAAGCAATGTCAAAAAAACACAACCAAGTCGCTGCCAACCGGAAGGAAAAAGAAAATGGAGCAGGATGGGGTTTGGGAAGGGAAGGGTGATTGGGCCTCCGGCGCTCTCACTCACCGAACGAAACATAACAGATACTGTTATTTTACGTCGATCTTCTGTGAGAGGGTGGTACTTCCCCGGTCGAGCCGCGGCTGTAACCAGCGTGGCCCTACCACTCAAACCAGCGTGGCCCTACCACTCAAACCAGCGCGGCCCTACCATATTCAGCTGATATTTCATCAAATTTAATCGAATTAATTATTGTTTACTAATTTTAACCTTTAAGAACATCCCATTAAGTCTATTTTTGAAAGTATATCTTTTTAATCCTACGTAATAAACTAATCTATCATGCAATTCCTTATCGCCAGTCAGTTGCATACAATTTATTGACTATCAGTTATTAATATTATTACGTCAGTCAGTGTTTAACTGAAGTCCATATGACACTGGTTGACATAATTGCATCTGCTGCGCGATTTATACAGATACCTTCAATACCATAGACGTAGTATTTCGAAATTCAAATCAGATTTGCATAATGCCAACATAAATAAACAAATTTATGAACGACGAAAAGACAATGCTGCAATGGATTTGAAGCCGGTATCTGGTTTACGCATGTCTTTATTTTATCCACCAAGCTATTTATATAGATACCTTCAATACCATAGACGTAGTATTTCGAAATTCAAATCAGAATTGCATAATGCCAACATAAATAAAATAATTTATGAACGACGAAAAGGCAATGCTGCAATGGATTTGAAGCCGGTATCTGGTTTACGCATGTCTTTATTTTATCCACCAAGCTATTTACGGTTTCACGTATAAGTTGAAACTTATCTTAAGCAAGGTGCTTAATATAAAGCATTTATTAACAGCAAAGTGTTAAATATGGTCGTATACCTAGGACTATTATATACGCGATAGGTTGCGCTCAGCATAGCTTAAGATGCTAATATACATTTCGAAAATTTGCCATTATGACATTGAACTATAAGGTTCATCATAACAAAGATAAATAAAATTCTAAAAAAATTAGGTCCATGTTTACTGAATCTATCCTGATGAAAATAATCAATAGCTAAGTTCGACCTGGAAATAAACTTGACAGTCACTTCGCTAATGCTACTAAACCAACGAATCAACATACATTCTATAGCATTAATAACTGAATATAGTTTAACTAAATCAAGGGAATTATATTTGGAGTATCAGCACAAACAACCTGTTTCAAAGGATCGCACGTTGGTTGAGACTACACCAGCTAAACCGTCTTACCGTGAGCCGTAGCATTCGGCGAACAGCACATGATATTATGCACAATACGTCTCCAGCCTGTGTCTACCTAGATTGTGTCTGCTGATGCCGTAACATACAATTAAGGACCGTTTAACATGTGAACTGAATATTGGTGTATTATTTGTACCAGATTGAGTATATGTCGATATAATTATCCGTTACATACGTATTTAATACACAATACATTTACAATGCATTGCTCGCTAACAATGTTCTCATATTGCAAGACAAATTTGCACATCGAGAGTTAGGCACCGCACAATGGCGCTAGCTTGACACTCACTGCCGGTTTTATTATTTGTTTTACTTCAGAGCTAACACTGTAATAGCTATGTATGAAGCTTGTATCTAATACAGTTTATTGCATGTTTATTTATATCATCCTAACTAATATTATAAATGTGAATGTGAGTTTGTTTGTTACGCTTTTACGTAATAACTACTAGACCGATCATCATGAAATTTCGCATACACATTGTCAGGGGAACAGAAAAGGACATAGGATACCTTTCATCCAGCTTTTTTTTTTTACGTGGGTAATGCAATGACGCATATCTCGCCGCAGGGGCGGGCGGAGGAATTATGTCGGACTCGCTGGGGTGAAAGAAAGATGGAATAAAAGTAAAGTACCTCCCGGAATACCGACTAAACCTACCACGATGTTCCTCGACAAAACCACTATCGATGGGGCCGCGCGAATCGCTTTCGCATGCAGTCGCGACCCCGCCGAGGTTACGGCCCGCCGTATGAAACGGCAGGCCACTACACAAAGAGACCTACCCAAAGGCACTCACTTCTAATTAAACTCTATCTTCAGGACCCGAGTAGATAGGGTTTCGGGGGGAGAACTACGGGTCTCCCCCTTTGGACCAGGGTACTGCGGGGTCAGGCAGCCCACTGCGCCTCGAAAGGCGTGTTCTATCGACCGCTGACTAGAGTGCGCGGTGCCTGACATTGGTGTTGGACTCGCAGGGGTATGTGGTTGGCCGCTGAGGACGGATCTCTGAGGTTAGGGTGGAGAGTCGGGATTTGGGGACAAGACCTGTCTATAACTGGTCCCGGAAGGTGCTCTCGGGCACTGGAAGGTACAGTGGCTCCTCTATTATAACCTAACCGTTGGTGTAGGGGAACGCTATATCATAAACTGGGATAGTCGTAGAGGAAGGGGATGTCTCCGCCACCCCCAGGTCAAACCTCAGGGTGGCTGGAGGTCATCGCGCGCCCTCCGGCGCCCGGCTCTGCGGTTGGGGAGAGGGTTTAATCGCTCTCTCTCCCGCTCCGCCGCCTCTTTGATGGAAATTACTTCCTCGCAGAAGGAGGCGACGGCGTTCCACGACCTCTCACTCCGGACCATCCAGGTAAAAGTACTGTTACTAACCTAAACTAACCTACATTTTCGCAATCGAAGTCGCCGGAAAAATCTAGTCTTTTATAAATATATATTCGCCAAATTACGACTAATATTTATAATATGAAAATTTTGTTGGTGTTTGTTACTTAATCACGCGTAAACTACATATATGTTTGCACAAACATATAGATGATTTCCTGGATTATCAGCAGAGTTTCGATTTTTATCCAATTATTTGTTCTCGTAGGATTCACGTTGACAAAGCTACGGGCACAAATTAGTAATACAATATGTTCTTTGACTGACACAAATTTCAGCAGATATCCTTTTAAAGGATAAAGCTCTTTGATAGAAGAACGTAGGTTTATTCATTATATGGAACTCTAAAAATTATGCTTGAGTACGCCAGTTGTTATCTGAGCAAACATGTATGATCGTTTTTAAAAGTAATATAAGAAGTCAATCCTAATCTAAGTATGGTAAAATCGATGGTAGATATCTATGTATGCTGCCGATCAATAATAATAGCTGCTCATTGAACTAGATTATACAAAAGCGCGGGTTATTTAGTATGCAACTTTTTTAACAACATTTCCTCATTTCATAGTTCCAAATAAATAGTAATAAAATCCGTGTTAAGTAGTTAAAATCAATGCATCGTACAAGTTTACCTATAGAACAGCGTAAAAACGCTGCACCAACGAGGATACAACCTACGCGTTGCCGTTATGAGAAAATTTTGTACTGAAAACATCGCCTACTTAAAAGAGGGTAAAATATTAATATTATATAATATATAATAGTACTGATTACTATATACATACATCTGAAAATACAGTTCAAGGTTACGAATTTTTGTACAGCTGAGGTCTTCCCCATTTAAATAGCGGGAGCTTTGTGCGAAGCCATCCTGCCCCACTTTCCTTAAAGTTCCTAAGATAGCTAGTTGGCCTTGTTTTAAAACTGAGCATGCACATAAATGTCTTCGCAATATAAACTTCCCATAGTGATTTTAAGTTTTCAATTAACTTTTCTCTTTTAAATGTTAGTGAGCGTTTTCGTTTTGAATAAAGATTCTTATGTTCTAGTGGTTTCAGGTCGTAATAAATGGTTTACATAATATAACTACTAGATACTTGTGTACCAATATTATAAGGATTATTTTGCTAAGGATTATTTTACTTTATTTTGATTTTACTTTTTATTTTATTTTATGCTGATTTTAATTTTATGACAACTTTAATTTATTTCATCTTTAATCTAATTACTTTTAAACACCAAATCATATTATTCCATAAATTTAGTTCTAATTTACTTCTTGGTTTTTTAAATGTTGTAAATAATTTAATTTGTTTTGTTTTAATTATTTTAATTGGTTGCATCATCTTGTAAATGTCAAAATTATATTAAAATCTAATCTATATATTTAATTAAAATTCAAGCTACCCTATTTGTGCATGCAGTGGCTACCTTAAAAGATTATACAACCAAACAAAATTTTTAAGCCATGTATGTAATATAAGTATTGTTGTGTAATTACTGATGGCCCAAAAATAAATAAATAAACTACATAATCTCACAAAAAGTAATATTATTCATTCAATATGTAAAAAATGCCTCATTAAATTCGCTAATTAATTTTATGCTAAAGTGTTATTGAATTTTTCCAATAGTAATAATAATAATAATAAGCCCCTTAAAAACCAACCACACGTCCTGATCGACCATCTGATCACGTGGGGGGCGGACACACGATAATATAAACTTTACTAGCGTGGCTAACGTGGCACTGGTAGGTGAGTAGTTAGGAGTAGGACCCAAGCTAAGGTGGAACAGCGTACGCCGAGAGCTGCGTGGCTAAGGGGGAGCTTAGTCGCTAGTATGCGAACTCTGGAGACCAGGGAATCTTTAGTTTTATTTGCCCTTACCACGGTGAATGCAGGGCTCTGCCGTGGCTGACCGTTTCGTCTCTTGCTACTCGTGGGAAAATGATGAAGAAGTACAACACAAGAAAATATAATCTTAGAACGCTTCCCGGGGGTCGCCGGGGCTCAATTAGTGATGATGATACCACGTCTTTATTTTCATCTGTGCCATCTACTCGCCCTTCGTATATGACTAGGAGCACAACTACATCATCCACTACTAGTAAGCTCGATAGTGTTGTGCAAGAGGTCAATCCTGACATAGAACTTGCACCCACCTCGGGCACATCGCGCAAAAGATGGACTCCTGAAATGAATAAATTCATACTGCGCACCTATCTTCAACTAACAGCATTAGACACTGATACAAAAACTTATTTAGAACCTCTTCACCTTAAATTTATTGAAAAATATCCCAATATGCAAGTAAGCCGACAAAGAGTAGGAGATCAACGTAGAGCTATTATCCGGAACAAATTACTACCACAAATAACAATAGATCAGATACGAGACGAAATAAAGGAAGAACTAAATCAACTGCAAACAAAATCCCAATCTCAAACCATACAAATTCATCTCAATCAAACACAAGAACACCAATTAAATAATTTTAAACATACACAACCCATAGGTATAGACAAACAAAAATCCTTAAAAATAACACAAACCCGTATGCGATGGACTAAAGAACAGAACGAAGCAATAATGCGGTCATATTATCGAATGACAAACTTGGGCACCAACGAAACTGCATACCGAAAACATATGTATGACGATTTTATTAGCAAATTTCCTTCACTGGGACATTTAAGTGAACAACGTATAGCTGATCAAAGGAGAGCAATAATAAACAATAAATATATTAGCAAAGACCGACTAATCGCTTTAAAACAAGAAATATCTGAAGAAATAGGAGTAAACGTTAATTACCTAAGCAACGGATCAATTGAACACTTGCTAAGTACAGAAGTAAACATCACATCATCACCACATCATACCCAACACCATACTGAAGTCAATAGACATAATAACGATAACATTCAAACGCAAACCCCGAACATTAGTTATGTACAAGAGTTACCACAGTTTACAGATACAGACACTTTAGAGAGAAACGCGTATATAGATTTAATTTTCCAGCAGGCATTTCTATTTTACAAACATACGGAACCGACAGATAGAGGCTACATTCCAAAACAAAAACCGTCTAAAAAACTAGCTAACATAATTCAATACATAAATAAAATTACTCTTCCTGAGAACACTAACACAAATACAGATTTTCAGACATTACAAACTATTATATATTGTGCAGCTTTGACAGCTGCTAAAGCTAATGGAGCGAAAATAGGTCTTCAAAATAATGAGGGGCGACAACGAACAAAAAAAGAATATAAGCCAAACTGGCAAAAACGACTAGAACGGAAACTAGAAAACCTACGAACCGAAATAGGGCGATTAACGCAATTCATAAACGGCAACAGGAGTAGAAACGTAGTAAAATACGCCAACATAATTATAGAAAAATATAAAACTCATACCGTCCACGAAGAGCCAAATTCACAACCCACACACACACTAGACACACTCAAACAAAAACTCTCAGTTGTAACAGGGCGACTACAAAGATATAAATCATGTACACTTAGAAAGAAACAAAATACTCAATTCATTTACAACGAAAAACTTTTCTATCGCAACATCCGACACGAAACTACCAATAGCCCAGACAACGTCACAAATGATACGCCGAATTACCCCACACCAGAGATTATAGAAAATTTTTGGGCAAGAATTGGGAAAAAACAGACTCTATTCAACATAACACTGAAGCCAAATGGATTCAAACAGAAATTACAAATAATAACATGTATATACAACCAATGACCTTTGAGCATATATCCCCTCAAATCTTTCAAAAAGTACTAAGTAATTTACACAACTGGAAATCACCAGGGTCAGACTTCATTCATAGTTATTGGTATAAGAAATTTACTTACATTCACAGCTACTTACACAATTACATTAATACTTTCATCCAGGACCCCAACACTATACCACCATATCTAACATTAGGTAAAACATATATGATTCCTAAAGACCGCAATGATCCCTCTGATCCTGCCAAATATAGACCTATCACTTGCCTACAGACCTTATACAAGATAATCACATCCTGCTTGTCAGAATTGATATATGGACATATTGATGTCAATAATATCCTGGCCGAACAACAGAAAGGATGCCGTAAGTTTAGTCAAGGATGCAAGGAACAATTAATTATAGATTCAGTTATCCTTAAACAAGCTCAGAAAACACAATCAGATATTTTTAGCATGTACATAGATTACAAAAAAGCATATGACTCAGTACCTCATTCGTGGCTATTAAAAGTTTTGGATATCTACAAAATACATCCCACAATAACTGCGTTTTTAAAAAACATCATGACAAAATGGTCAACTGTACTTACACTCACTACCCCAACGGACACAATAGAAACAAACCCGATCCGGATACAGAGAGGTATTTTTCAAGGAGATGCGCTAAGCCCACTATGGTTTTGCCTTGCTTTAAATCCTCTCTCTAACTTATTAAATTCAACTACAGTAGGATACCCTTTAAAAGACACAGAAACACTCAGACACACTACTACAGAGAAAAATATAATAAATCATTTGCTTTATATGGATGATATTAAACTTTACGCTAATACTGAGAATGAATTATTTAATCTCGCTAATCTAGTAGAGAAATTTACAAATGACATTAAGATGCAATTTGGGATAGAAAAATGTAAAATAAACTCAGTTAAAGCAGGCCAGACTTATCATCATCAATACACGCTAAATACAGGAGAAAATATTGAATCATTAGACGAGCATGACACTTACAAATATCTCGGATATAAACAATCACTACAAATACATCACAAAGAGACCAAACAAAAATTGACATTACAATTTCAACACAGACTTAACACGATACTGAAAACGCAACTTTACTCTAGAAACACAATAAAAGCCATCAACACTTTCGTCATTCCTCTACTCACATACTCTTTTGGAGTAATAAATTGGACCAAAACCGAACTCAAGGATGTACAGAGAAAATTAAACACTACAATGACCAAATTTCGAAAACATCACCCAAGATCTTGTTTACAAAGATTGACATTGCCCAGAAAAGAAGGAGGCAGAGGCCTCATAGACATTCTAAACTTGCATAATAAGCAAATAACGACCCTTAGGCAATATTTTTACAGCAAATCTCAAATATCTACACTCCACAAATCAATAGTACAAATGGATCAGAAGTTAACCCCACTTAACCTAAAGGACCCCGCTAAACAGAATAATGAAATGCTGACAGACGAAAAAACCAAGCTATCAGAATGGATCCAAAAATCTCTGCATGGAAGACATCGTACAGACTTATGCCAACAAAACGTCGACAAAGAAGCATCGAACGCGTGGCTGAGCCGAGGAGAAATTTTCCCAGAAACTGAAGGATTCATGATCGCTATACAAGACCAGATAATCGAAACCAAAAACTACAGAAAACATATAATCAAGAATTTAACAATTGACAGCTGCCGCAAATGCAATAGTTCTCCAGAAACAATCCAACACATCACAGGAGCCTGCAAATCAATTGTCCAAACTGACTATAAGTATAGACATGACCAAGTAGCCAATATTATACACCAAAATCTTGCACATCAATATAAACTCATAGAAACCTCTACAGCATATTATAAATATAGCCCACAAACTGTTTTAGAGAATTCCACAACAAAACTATATTATGACCGAGCCATTCTTACTGATCGAACCATCCATTATAATCGACCAGACATAACTGTGATAAACAACAACAACAAATTTTTTTTTTTATTTTTTTATTTTTTTTTATTCTTTATTTTCCTTTAAGGGGTTTTTATTCACAAGGATACGCCAACCCCATCGTAAAACAAGGTAATTAAAACAGGATATTTAATAGACATTGCCGTACCAAACACACACAACATACAAACTACAATAGCAGAAAAACTGAGCAAATATACAGAATTAAAAGATGAAATTACTCGACTCTGGCATCTACAAAAAGTAAATATAGTCCCTATTGTTCTTTCTACTACTGGAGTCATACCCAAACAACTACACCAATCACTCAAAACTTTAAAACTACCACCTACGACCTACTGCCTGCTACAAAAAGCAGTCATACTAAACACTTGCAGAATAGTAAGGAAATTTCTACAATGTGAATCAGACAGCTCACACCCTGTAACACACACAGCCACTCTATTCACGACTCAATCACAAACTATTGCTGAAGTACACTTGGCTTAGGCCCGTGCCATCAGTTTTCTCTCCGGTTAGCCGAGAAAATAAAAGCAAAACAAAATAATAATAATAATAATATTTTTTATTTCATAAAGCAATTGTAGTACATAATAAGTTTTCACAGAATTCAAGTACAATATTATAGTGCATACAATCTGTGGTTAAAGCACTGTTCTCCTAGCTAGGTTATGGAATAACCTGTAATAAGGAGTAACAGACCCAAACCCCAATTCGATGGTAGGTATTATACTATCTTAGAGTACTATATGCTTGATACAAACTTATAACAATTTTAACATAAAGCGATTTTACAGTAATTAATAAAACAGTATGTGAGTGTGTGTGTGTGTGTTAGTGTGTGTGTGTGTGTGTGTGTATGTGTGCGTGTGTGCTTGCGTGTGTGTGCTTGTGTGTGTGTGCGTGTGTGTGTGTGCGCGTGTGTGCGTGCGTGTGTGTGCGTGTGTGCGTGTGTGTGTGTGTGTGTGTGTGTGTGAATTTGTGTTTGCGTTTCTTACGTATGAAGATAGTTTTCGGTTTCCTCGTAGGTTTTATCTTGCAGAAATGTATTTAGTGTCTTTTTGCAGTTGTAATATGATAAGTTATAAATTGTACATTTTTGGCTAATTTTGTTGTACAAAGCTGGACCCAAGAAATAAAAAATCTTTTAGTAAATGAAACCCACGGATGTGGAACAGTACAAACTTTGTCCTTCCGGCGTTTGCTGATCTCCTTATGCGGCATATTATAGTGCTGGAGAAGAACTGTTTGTTTAATAAAATGTTGCCGAACGTTTAGTACTCTGCATTGAGTGTATAATTTGTCAGTGGGGAACATAATTGGACGGAATGTTGCTACCTTTAAGATGGCTCTGTGAGCAATTTCAAGAGGTTTTATTAAGGTTTTGGCCGCACCCCCCCAACATGAAATACAGTATGTAAGAATGGAAACACACAAAGCAAAGTATACATTGCGGATTATTGTAGGGTTAGCTATTGATCTTAGAGTTTTAAAAATATATATCAATTTACGTACTCTACCTGTTACGAAATTGATGTGGGTTTTGAAATTCAGATTTTTATCTAGTATTATGCCGAGATATTTAATGATCCACATGGTCTAGGTTGGGACAGTTGCATAAAGTTTTTGCTGAAGGACAGCAATTATGTGCTTTTATGGAAATTGGGATTTGAGGTTGAGATACAGAACGAATAGTATATGTAAGTAATTTAGTTTTTGAGGTATTAACTGTAAGAGTATGTGAGTATAGCCAATTTAAGGCTGTATTAAGTCCACTCTGAGCGTAGTGCTCAAGCTTTGACCAAGTATCAGCTTGGAATGTAATAGCTGTATCATCTGCGAATGACACTATTTTGGCATTCGGGATGTTAAGATCACAGAGATCATTTATGAACACCAGGAACAGAGTAGGGCCCAAAATACTGCCTTGTGGCACGCCGTAATAGATGGGAAGCTGGTCACTAATATAATTATCGATTTTTACAGTTTGGGTTCGATTCGTTAGGTAGCTCCTAAAAAGATCGAGTTGTTTTCCCCTGATTCCCATGCCTTCAAGTTTGTTTAAGAGGATAGAGATAGGAACGGTGTCGAAGGCCTTAGTGAGGTCCAGGAATATGGTAAGTATTTTCTTATTAGAGTTTAGGCCTTGTACGACGTGATTAGTCAAATCTTGTACAGCATCACAGGTGGATCTGTTCTTACGAAAACCAAACTGTTGTGGTGACAGTAACTTGTGGTGCTCAAGATAGTGGACAAGTCTTTTGTCATCAGCCTTTCGAGTACCTTAAAAAATACACTAAGAACAGCGATAGGTCGGTAATTGTTAGGCATATCGCCATTTTCACCTTTATGGATAGGGTGAATAATAGGTTTTTTTAGCGAAGTGGGAAATACAGCAGTGTCAAAACAGAGATTAAAAATTAAGGAAAGTATAGGAGCTAGTAGAGCGATGTATCGTTTTAGAATTATAGGCGAGATACCATCCCAGCCAGTAGCAGCATTCGATCTGAGAGATTTAATTATAAGGGTAGTTTCGTCAGGGTCTGTATAGTCCAGAACAAAAGATGATGCGGTTTTCGAATTTTATAGCATTTGCGATGATGAAGATTGCCGGTTACGCAAGATATTGTTGGCAAGGTTTTTGCCGATATTGGCGAAAAAAGAATTTACATTATTGCAAGATTCGATGGGAGATAGAGAGGAATGGAGTAATTGAGTAGATATATTCTTAGGCTGGTTAATGTGTGTGAGTCTTTTGATAGTGTCCCATAGAGTTTTTGGATTATTACTAGCTTGTGTCAATTGTTGTCTGTCAAATGTCCTTTTTTGTTTTTTCAATATAGTGGTACAGAAATTTCTATAGCGTTTATATGTGGTTTTAAGTATTTCGTTATCCGGTGATTGTTTAAGTTTCCTATGAAGCGCGTCTCTGTTCCTAAGACACCGTAACAGACCAGGCGTTATCCAGGGCTTAATAATTCTCTTTTTGGAGGATATTTTCTTGACTACAGTGTTTTTCTTAATAGATGATGTGAGTAGATATCCCAGTTGATCGATAGCAATATTTGGATCTGTATTGGTATATATAGGGGTAAAATTCAATTCTCTCATAGTTTCGTCTTTTGTAGTCAATCTTAGTAATAGTAAGAATAGCAGAAACTCGTTCACATTCATGACTAAGACAAAATAAAGATGAGTAGTGGTCGGTTATTGAAGTGTCATAAACAAAGCAATGGTTAGGGGATTTTGTTCTTAGGATTATGTGGTCCAGACAGTTGTTGTCTCTAGTAGGAAGACTATGTGCTGGCAGATAGCCATAAAACGCTAGAAAATTTAAGTAATCGTGAGCACGGGTGTCAAGAGTAGAAGGCTTAATGTCTATATTTAGGTCACCTGTTATAACGACAGTCTTAAAGTGCGATAGAGTTGGAAGTATGTTGCTCATGGTCGATAAGAAGTTACTAATATTGTCATTAGATGGGGATCGGTAAATGCTAATTATGGCCAAATCTGAGTTAATCTTAAGTATAAGACCTGATGCAGTTTGACGTAAGTCAGGTTCTTCACATGTGGCAAGTAAGTTTGATTTCATGTATACCACAACCCCGTCACTTTGATTTATGTGTTTAGTGGTGTGAAATGTGTTATAATTTGGAAGCACCGGGATAAAAGAGTTACTAGAACACGACAACCAACACTCAGTCAATACTACTAGATCACAATCAAACGAAAAACAGTGTAATAAGGTTTGTAGGTGAAGGAAGTTACAGTTGATTGACCGGATGTTTTGAGATAAAATTTTTAGGTAATTGGTAGGTTTTATTAGGATATTATGAGTATTTTCCGGGATGCATGTATGTGTAGTAGATATAGAATGGTGATCTATATTGTCCATTAGACTGGTAACGATATTATTCATTTTTATTTAATTTTGTTATGCTCAAATAGTGGGGACTTCGAAGCGCTAGGATTAATTTAAAAGTTGACGATGTACATGCATATTGTAGTTGACTGTTTTGGGTGTAGTAATAGACGCATATAAACACGTAATCTACGAACCACCTGTGTATATAATAGGTTTGTTTAAAGGGACACAGAATTGTAAGATTTATGTTTGAGCGTAAAAAGTAATAATTTAAATATCTTAGTAGTAAGTATGAAAAATGGTAATGTTTACATTTTATGATAGTTGCCGTACGTAAGTGTTTTTGAGTGTTGTGTATAGTGAGTGAACGTAAGTTATGTTTGCAAAATTTGTTTGTGTGATAAATGGTGTATAGTAGTTCATGTAAAGTGTTATAGTACAAGATGGATTTATAAAACTGCATTGTAGAAATAGTAAATAACAAAATTAAAATAATGTTAGGAATAGTAAACTTATAAATAACTAGTCATACATTGTCTCGTGCAGGTAATTCTTTGAGTTGGTTTTCAGTTTTTATGACGATGGACTGGCTTTCTGGGCCCTTTTCCATCAAAATACGTCCGTTAGACGTCCAGCAGTATTTGTACTCGTTTTCTTTAGCGAAGTTTCGGGCTAAATAGAAAAGTCGCTTGGAGTATGCTGTCAGCTGTTCAGTAATGTAGACGGGAGTGTTTGGTGATATACCCAGGGTGGCCGAGCTCAACTTGTTACTAGGGTTTTGCTTATTGTAGACTTTTACAGCTGTCATAAAAGTACTTTTAGTGAGTGTATTATTAAATTCCACTGTTATTGTCGCATTAGGGTTTTCCTTTTTTGAGGGCTGCCGTAGGATGTCCCGGATGTCTGTATATTGTAAGTTGTAACTCAGGTGTTTAGATAGTTCCAGCATAGAATTATAGAGCATCTCCTTTGTTTCATTTGGCCGTTTTGGTACATTGCGCAATTCAATACAGGTTTTAACGATGGTGCGATCAAATAACTCGAATTTTTCTTCGAGAGTGGTTAGCTTAGAAGCGATAGCATTCCTTTCTTTCTCGAGCCCCGAAATTTTTGAATCGAGTGTCATTAATTGATCAGATAAGTAGGACATAGATTTTTCGATCTCAGAGTTTGTTTCATCAATATTGGTGTTTATTGTTTTTATTTCTATGACGTGGTTTTCTAGTTTGTCCATACGGGCGTTTTGCTGGCTTATCATGTCGAGAAGCAAGTCCCTCATTTCATTTTTAAAGTCGGTTAAGTAGTCATATGTAATATCGTCACTAGACGGACAGCGTCGCTTTGATCTCTGAGTGATATTTGTGCCTATATTCATTGTGTTTACATCTTCAGCTGCTAGTAATGTATGAATGTCGGACTCGGATCGCGTAGGAACATTTTGTTTCGGAGGAGTTCTCGCTAATTTCGACATTTTGCTTATGAAATAGCTTACTTGTTTTAGAAACAGTTGAAATATATCACAAAAAGACCAGGCGGAGCGTTGTGGGTTTAAACTCACGACTTAATAGCGTAGCAGTCGTTCGAGCACACGCTTACGCCACGAGGCTACGATTGTCGCTACACGAAGTGGCGAAATTGGTGACCAGTTGGTGCTTGTAGATATATACACTCGGCGGGTAGCTCAGTTAACCGCTCGCTCGCTGTGAGGGTCAAACACTGTTTACGCCGTACAAATGTTCACTAGTCACTGATCCAAGTAACGAACTTTTGAAATGTTTATTGTATATATTGGTTAGTTTCACTGATTTTAAATATTGATCACAGTTTAATCGTCTCTGTTATGTTATTGTTATGAGGTATAACGGCAAAATTATGCATAATACACGATATTTACACTGAATACGAATTTTAAATACGGAGACCGCACGAAACACGTCTGTTCGGTAGCGCGCCGAGCGGGGGGGGGGGGGGGGGGGTAATAGTAAATTATCAGCAGCCACATGAAATTCTGAAACGAAAAGATTTCAGGATTCTATGCGGTTACTGAATTGATTATTTTATAAACGAAACTAGGCTGGACACCACTACTTGATACCTAAAACACGAAATGTTACGTGTCTTCTAACGATTTCAGAGTTATAGAAGTTTGGCTCTATGACTTATTAATTTTATATACTACCAAGGTGGTAAACACGCAACGTGGTATGCAGTTACCATTGACGGACGCTAGCAACACTAGAGATGTCTTTCGCGTATGCCAACCCTTTAACAACAAAAATTGTTGTACTGCCTACGCAAAAGCAGTGCCTTCTTCAAATAGATTATGTATAAATAAAATAAGATATTAACCATTTATTTAAACATTATTATCACTATACATATTCCCATACAGTTTAATTTTAACTTTGCCTATGTTTATTTTGATTTTGAGGTTCTTTATTTATTTTCTTTTTATATCTACGTCTACTGTTGATAACAATGTTTCATGGTTTTAGAGTACAAGTTTTCCGTGGTATGGAAGCCTGATAATCCATAACACAGGTTTTTACCTAGCTTGGAAGCCAGTCGCCCGGTACCTTGGCAACATTGTGTTTTTCTAATATTGTCTTATGTTTACGCGAATGTTATACATTAAAATTAAACTACTTTATAAGGATTTTGTCGCGTTGTTTATATTAAAACACTTTTATTACATAATTTAAAAAGTTTCAAAATGTTGTGTTTCAAAATTATGAAATAAATGTGTTTTAAAATAAACAATGCGACAAAATTCGTATAAAGTAGTTTAATTTCATTATACTTTTGGGTTTAATTGTGATATGGGGGAAATAAATAAATTATTATTATTATTTTGGACGCCGGCGTCCGAACGGCGGCAAGTGAGTTAACTAATATACTTTCTTTTTCAGGTGCAAAATTCGTCAGTGGGCACCGGCTCCGCTTCGGATGAGAACACAGAACGGCGGCGTACTATGTCCCAGCCAGGCCCCGGCTCTGGATCCCTGGTGACCGCGACGGCAGCTCGGACGGCGAGGAAACGAACACCTCGCAACGTCATGTACGCTGCTAACGTTGAGCGAAGCGTGAGTATATTCAAATCATATTAGGCTCGGTTCCTTTACCTATCGTATATTAATATTTTCGTCGTACCTTATGATATGTCCTTTACCAAAAATAAATCTATTCATAGCCGATAAACAATCAGTTTTAAGCGTTAAGGTTAGTAAAATAAGGTTTAAAGTGGCGTGCACTTGGTGGCTCGTATCCGAGCCGGTAACAAATACACGGTACAAATGTTGCTCTGTCAAAGGGCAGGTTTACCAAGAAACGAGTCGCTTTAGCTACGGACAGTAATATTTAGATAATATTTTAATAGAATATGTGCCAAAAATTACTGGCTGTAGGTAAAACGTCTCGCTTCTTAAAGGTAGTGCTAATGTTATTGTGTTTTTGCCTTTTCTTTACGTCAAAGTATAGCATAGAATTAATGATATTTACATACATATTATCATTCCTGTATCTCCAAAAAGATAAGCAGAGGTGGACTACTCCTACATTTTGCCAGATATTGCGTCAGGTTTTTTTTTAAGACCGTTAGTAGTCTGCTTCGTTGCGGCAGCGGTACAAAATGCGACTGCTGTGTATGAAGTCTCAGGATCAAATGCCTGCCGTGCACAGTAATATTGAGTTTTACTGTCAGGAGTTTATAGTAGCAGCAAAGAGTCTGTAACTGTACCAAGTCGACAGCAATAGGTTGGCTCCTATAATACGGGACTTGATAACATATATACACCTCTCCTACCAGTTCAGGGATTTAGAATTTTGAGTATATGTATAGAGTAGCAGAGAAAAAACCTATATAGTAATATTATGTATTTTGTGCTAGAAGTGTATTTAATATTCCCTACACCGGTTAATATAATTGCTGTTTGTCAATATCTTATTATTTATAACACGTTTAACGCCTTAATCGCTCTAGTAGTGATTACGTGTTAATTAAATTTGTTTCTTAATCATAATCATTTAGTTACTACGGATTAAAAAGCAATATAAAATTTTAAATTAACCTTTTTTTTTATTTAATCAATCACAGGCGTAGATAATTTCTATTTAGAGTTCAGTGGTATTAAATAATGGCGTTCGTTAAAACCTTTAATAGGTATTTTAAAATATTGTCTTACGTTAATGCGAATGTTATTCATTGAAATTAACCTACTTTAAACGGATTTTTTAACGCGTTGTTTATTTAACGTCTTCACTACATATTATAAAACAAAGTCCCCCGTCATGTCTGTCAGTCTGTTGGCGATAATCTCTTAAACTACTTAACGTATATTTTCATGCGGTTTTCCCCAACATATAGAGTGATTCATGAGGAAGGTTTAGGTGTTTAATTTGTTAAGGTTTTGTACTACCTGTGTGAAGCCGGGGCGGGTCGCTAGTATTACATCATTCTGAAACTGTTTAAACTTTACTATTTTTTAAATGATTTTTGAAGCTATTTATATTTAAGTTTACACATGCCCCAACATTTCAATTTCTTTTCAGCAGCCATGTTTACAGGGAGACTTAGATATTGAATGTCTCAATGCCTTGATGTGTAGTTATTTCGAAGTAACTGAAAATAGTTTAATTAGGAACACCAAGTTCCTATTTACGCAAAATGAGCTTAAAGTATCATGAAGTCTAGCTGTGTTTAGTTTCTTCTTGGGTGTGACTATTTGAATGAATAGATCCCAAGCTTATAGAGTAGTCAAATTTAATAGAAGTAGTGAAACAGTTTCAACATTATGTAATAAAAGTGTTAAATAAACAACGCGATAAAATCCGTAAAAGGTATTTTAATTTCAACAGTTATTTTTACATTTAACAGAAACTATCAACATTGTGATGTGTTATTAGGTTTCATAAAAATTGTGCCATCAGGAAATGCTGTGGTGTGAGAGAACAAATTATACTAAAATAATAAAAAGAGCGTCAAAAGATTGATAAAGATTATTATTATTATTATCAAAAGGCCTAGGTATTTGTGATGGAATTTCCCGTTACGTTTGTCCTAATTAATCAATAGAATATAGAGCCTTACAGTTAGCAGTAAAGTTTGGTTAAGCACTCACCATTGTACCAAACTGTTATGCGTCATCTGCAAGAAAATAAATTTTAATTATATGTATAGCACTTATTAGGCTGGCATTTGGCAACAAAAATAGAACTTCTAAGCTAATACTATTCAAGTAAATGTTATAATTCTATTGAAGCTTAAGAAACTACTATGCTATTTTTTTATATTTTGTATTTATGTATTTAAATATCAGTCACTCAATATTTTCAATTTATAATATAATTTGCATTTGACTTGTGTTCTCTGTGTAAGTTCTACTCAATCGAAATCTATTTTTTTTTTATTGTTAAACTAGACTACAAGTAATATTTCTTGTGTCGCGGAGGACTTTACAAACATTCAAACAACGGACACACAGAACATTCAGACTCGGAACACCCATTTGAGAATCACACAAAGTTTTGTCCCGTGCGTGATTCGAACCCATAACACTCGGCGCAGTGTCAGTGACGAGGCGATCACTTAGACTATACTATCAATATAAAAACTAACAAGGCCTCGCAACACTAATCCTACTCGCTCTTGACTGGTATTTTATTATAGTATCAACATTTTGGCAGCTACGGATTAATTATCGTTAATTCCGTATTACACACTCACATTGTATTAGCAACATGTGTGGAAATAACAATACACCTAAATCCCTTTGAAGGTTTAGTTGGCTATCTTGTTTACCGGGTTTAGTTTCAAATGCCTATAATTTTCTGACTGGCGAACTCAGTAATACATTGTTTGAAGCAGTATTAGTACCCAGGACTTCACAATCTACAGTTACTGTTATACTACTGAACGAATATAGGCGTCAGCGCAAATACTTTAAATACAAACAGTCAGAACCGGATCAAAAGCTGTTTAGTACTTTTATATGAAGAAAGAGATAAAGAGGCCGTCAAAAACTCCAGCAAGATCCGGTCTTTCTAAATAGGTAGTATTTCAAAATATTACCAATGTATATACAGGGCTTATTTTAATATTATAATAGACTAGCTTTTGCTCGCGGGTACGCTCGCGTAAAAGTAGGTTAGGTAATGTTACTCAGTTTTAATATGGCTCTATAAAGGAGAAATAATGATTAAAATCAGTTGATTCGTTTTTGAATTAAACCCATACAAACAAACAAATAAATAAAGAGACAAGATGAAATAGATAATTCTAAGCTGCAATTCCTATATAAAATGACCAACTTCGTCTTTCTCGATACTACGCCTTTTTCTTTGGGTTTCCCTTATTTTTAAACCGCTCGAGTATTCAGGCGAAACAAAACAAAAAAAAGGATATTCATATCGATCATATAGTTGACTACATGCGGCACTAACGCACAGCTACTGGTTTTTATATATACTTATAGATAATGACTTAAATGTTTACTGAAGGAATCCGAATTTGTGTTTTTGTATCCAATACTTAATATTTTAATCGGATTAATATTCCTATCTCATTTTCCCCTTTATCTCACATATTTCAACTGAGATTACTCAGTTAAGTAATTCAAATTATAGATTAGTCTGCAAGCCTACACTTTGTAAGTTGGACTATGATTTTGTTTTTATTTGGCATGGAAAATCTGCAGCATGCTGCACTATCTGTTCAAAACAGAGCGGCCGGACAAATTCTTTCTGTGTGCCTTTACACCTTTCCGACTAGCGGTGAGCGTCAGGGTGTCGTGAAAACAATGGCCTAACTAAACCACCTGTATAAAAGGAATCAAATCATCACAATCATCTTAACCTTACCTGCGCTCGTATTGCAGCGAATCTGTGGTCCTAGATGGCTTCGTATCTTGTTACTCATATCAAACACACCAAACACAAGTTACTTCACGTCGATAATCTCACTACGTATTATTTATTCCTGCAGCAAACTACTTTATATACCATCAATAGAAAACGCGGCAACTTTGATTACTTTTCTCACAACGAGATTATCGCTTCCACAGGACACTTGATTGCTTTAAAATATTTATTCTTAATATGAATTACAACCATGTTAGGATAAATGGGACTTACACAGAATGGTTTAATATCGAAAAAGGTGTTAGACAAGGATGTGTAGCGTCACCCTGGCTATTTAACCTATACATGGACAATTGTTTGACAGATTTAAAAGATTGTGAATAAGTTACTTAAGAATGAATGAGTTACTTGTCAAATGTCTACTTTATGCCGACGACCAAGTAATACTTGCGTCATCGGCGGAAGAGTTACAGGCGATGGTAACTATTATGCATGGTTCTTTTGAGAGTAAAGGAATGAAAATGAATGTAAGCAAAACGAAAGTAATGGTATTTGAAAGGGAGGAGTGCATGACGATGTGCAATATTATGGTTGATGGAGAACAAGTGGAGCAAGTGAAAGAGTTTGTATATTTGGGTACTTTGTTTACAAAGGACGGTACACATGAGGGAGATTTTGAAAGAAGAACGATTGCTGGCATTAAAGTGAATGGCGCTCTACGCGCTTTTATGAACAGTCGAAATGTATCCAAAAAGGCACGTTTGGCTGTTCATAGAAGACTATTAGTGCCTACACTTATGCATGGAAGTGAAAGTTGGGTATGGCAAAAGAAGCATGAGAGCGGAATAAATGCTGTAGAAATGAGAGCGCTGAGAAATATATGTGGTGTGACTCTGAAAGATAGAATAAAAAATCTAATAAATCTCTAATGACACTATTCCTAGTGTCATTAGAGAGAGATGCGGCATAAAAGTGGATATAGTGACGAGAATAGAAAAGGGTATGTTAAGTTGGTTTGGGCATGTAGAAAGAATGGACGAGAACAGACTGACTAAGAAAGTTTATAAGGCTAGTGTGAATGGAACAGTCGCAAGGGGAAGACCTAGGCGAACGTTTCCTGATCAGATCGGAGACGTTCTGGATAAAGGCCAGGTTAAGAGCACCTTAAACCGGCGAGCGTGTATGAGGAATGTTATGAAAGTGAATGAAGCCAGAGAAGTGTGTCAGGATCGTAGCAAATGGAAATCCGTAGTCTCTGCCTACCCCTCTGGGAAACAGGCGTGAATTTATGTATGTATGTATGTATGAATTAAAACAGTTCACTCAATACGAGAACATAAACTAACACAAAATGAAACACGCTAATTCTAGGCGGTAGTAAGAAATAATTGTTCATAATCTACCCACACATTGTCATTGAGGGTAGATAGACATCCCTCAGTAAGGATATAAATTATTGGTACAAGAAATGGCTTTTTACTGTAATATAATGATATTTATTTAACAGTTGTTACAGATAGGAACATTCAAGTATTTGTGTGTTAAATCTAACTGCACAACCAATTATAGGCAACCAACACATGCAAAATGTAACGTTTATATGTTATATTGTTAACGGGTAACCTATAAAAAGCAAAAATTAATATTAAACGTAGATTAACTATTTATAGGTGTTAAATTTATTCTAAAATGTCATGCAGAGATGATGCAATATGCTAGAATATTTATGAGTCCTTGTTATGTATAAAGTATTTTTCAATCCGTGGAAATAAGTTGACAAAGGTTTGTTTTGAATCTTGGTGTTCCCTGAGTTAATTTTTTTAAATATCTATGCAGATCTGTTCACTATCCACTCATAGATCCTCATGATGCGTATGTGCTAAAGGTATTATTTCATTAATAAATAAAAATAATATAAAATGTTTATATTCTATAGGTATTGCTACAAGGAAAATTATAGCAATATTGGCTACTCACGGTCTATTTTTATTTAAGCATGCACGTGTTGATATAAAAATAACAACAATAAATTCATAAAACGACAAATAAATATGTGCAGGAAAATTCTCATGAGTAACGCTATCTATAATCATGGGGTATTCCAATCGCATTAACGATTAGATTATTTTTATTGTTTATCGGTATTTTACAAGATGTATAAATAAGGTCTGCGTTCTAAATAAAACTTTATTTTATTGCAACATATTTTTTTATGAATATTCCAATGTTTGAAGTTATAATTGAACTTTTCAGTCGCAGCGGTACACCGGTGGCCAGACACCATGATTTTTAATTACTCCTAAGACTTGACAGATGACTACAACTCCTTTTATCTGCATACATACGTAGCTATTTCGAAAAATAACACGGTGCATGCAATTGTAGTACAATTATAAGTATTAGAAGACGATACAGCCCTAAAGAGAAGAAACATCGTAATGATAATAAAGAACTTAGGTCATCTATATTTTTTAAAGTTAGTCCTATGTTATACTAGTAAGTCTTTCACAGCTATTGATCTTCTTTCGACTTACTTCTTTAAAAAACAACTCGGTAATATAGTAATATTCATAATTTTTTTTTGTATTATGGAGATTATAAAACAATAATATATCCAATGCCTAGTGAATATAAATTTTCCTCTACCAAATATGAATAAACTGATTAAGTAGGTACTCCAAAGTATAATAAATAATTTCAATATACAGTCACAACATTATTAGTTAGCTAAACTAATATAATAAAACGGAAATATTTGATTTTCGTTCGTTTATTTGTAAAGATTTAAATCAATAACTACACAATAAATTTAAAAAATTCTTTCGCCATTTGAAACCTGTATTATTACCGAGTGACATAGTCAATATTTTATTTAAAAAAGAAGTTACTGTTACTAACATAACCTAACCTACTTTTAAGCGAGTGAAGCTGCGGGCATGAGCTTGTATTATTATATAGATAGATTAAATCAAATAATTACTTGAGTTATCAGTAAATCAAGGTTTTTCGTTCATTCACATTCAGGTAAAACCAAACATTACACATGTTCGGTTTTACCTTGCAGTGTATTTTTGTACCTACATATATTATTGTTCTAAGGTTTCAGTAAAGGTTATCGGAGTTTATTGCGATGCGTACCTTGAAACAGAAATTTAACCGTGATGACCGTCGAATGACTGAATTACATACTGATTATATTATTATTGTATTTATAGCCTTTATGTGTAATACATACATACATAGATTCACGCCTGTTTCCCAGAGGGTAGGCAGAGACTACTAATTTCCATTTGCTACGATCCTGACACACTTCTCTGGCTTCATTCACTTTTTGTATTTATGTGTAATAATAATAATAATAATCTAGCTACGTTTCGGTGACCTCTTTGGGGAAACCGAAGGTTTTCTCTGTGCTATTGCGGACGAAGTTATCAACGCATCACTACCGGAGATACATATATCTTGAGGGATAGAACGGTTGACATTTTTCGGGCGTGCCACCTACCTGGTCTGAGTCTGAGTCCCTCAGGCATATAGATTCCGGTTGTTCCCGTCTTGCTCACGGTGAGTACTTGCACAGACATAACCAAGTAGCCAGGATTATTCACCAGCAACTTGCTCAAATCAAACTTGAAATACAAACTTGTAGATGTTGAAGTGCCGTACTACAGGTATGTAGCTGAATCAGTTCTCGAAAATGGTCATGTCACGTTGTACTGGGATCGAACTATCATCACAGACAGGACTGTTGTGGCCAACAAACCTGACATTGTGGTGATAGATCGATCAGAGTGCCGCACAATGATTAATTATGGATGTCACCATTCCGCATGACGGCAATCTCGCGAAAGCTGAAAAAGATAAACAAATTAAATATCTCGATTTAGCTCGCGAGGTTGTCGACATGTGGGATGTAGATTTGGCAATCATTATGCCGATAGTCATATCTGTCAATGGTCTAATAGCCAAGAGCCTCGATCACCATCTAAAGAGGCTCGCGTTGGGTGCTTGGATCAAGGGTTTGATGCAGAAGGCAGTGCTATTAGATACGGCACGCATTGTGAGGAGGTTCCTATCTCTGGAATCCTAACATACATAATATAAAATATACGGTACCCCACCGGCATCGGGAACAGGGTCCAAGCTGCCGGTGGGGTACCGTATATTTTATATTTCTAAATGTAATTTTTATATATGTATATTTAAAAATGAAAAATATATTGAAAAGATTTGAATAAAGAGTATAATAATAATAATGCTTTATTGTTCCAATACAAATAGTTACAGTCATTTTTAGAACACTAACCTCCACACTAGGATTCCCTATGTCGTGGAGGTTAGTCTATTTCATCTTTACAGCAATAAAAAAGTAAAACAAGAGATGTAATATAAGTACAATTTTAAAATCTTACTTTAAAAACATCATTCTGAAGTTGAGTACAGAGTGCATGTTTGGTATGTATATGAATGTATGTGTGTGTGAGTATGTGGGTGCGTTTGTGTGTGCGTGCGTATGTGTGTGTGTGCGTGTGTGTGTGTTAGTGGGTGCGCGTGCAAGTGTTAATGTGTGTGGAGATTCCAAAGTAATTAGATTTAGATCTACTTCTATGAAGTAAATTAAGTTCATTATTTAATTTATTGTATATAAAGGTACCCATAAAGTAGAAACATCGTCTGCCAAAATCAAGTCTTGATTAAGGTTTATCCCATTTAGGCTTTCTACGTGAGTGAGAATGATCCTTTACTGTTTTATTAGCGGTATTGTGTAATTTTAATGCAACCGCCATAATATATAATTGTCTTACGCGAAGGATACTGGAGCCTTGATATAGCACATCAGTAGAGTAGCCTATTGGTTTCTTATATGTAACCTTAAGAATGGGCACGTTGTGAACGTTCAATAATTACAAAAATTTTCTTATGTGCTATATGCGGTAATACCATAATTGAGAACTGATTCATATTGCGCGAAATAGATGATCTTTAAGAGTTTAACGTTTGCGATCTGGGCCATTCTTTTGAATATGTACATTAGTTTTCTGACGCGTCCACTAACATACTGCAGCTGTTTTTCCAGGTGAGGTGTTTGTCTATGAAGACGCCAAGGTACTTAATGTTAGCCACCTGTTCAAAGCTAGAGCATAAGCAACCAGAGCCTATATATTTATTACAAGAATGCCATTTTACAGCCATTTGTGCTGGACACGTAGTTTTAGCGGTAACGCAGAAATTTACCACTTTCGTCTTGTCTACGTTAAATGTGAGTAAGCTATATTTTAACCAAGTGCTGACTTCGTTTATGCCTGACTCAGCCGCCTGATAAACGGACTCCCATTTTCTTTCGTAGAAAACTATAGCGGTATCATCCGCATAGGCGATATGTGAATATTTTGGCACTTGGCAGTGGTAGCAAGCAAAGACTATTAATATAGATGGTAAAGAGAGTTGGCCCAAGTACACTGCCTTGAGCGCACGCTGTAGTTGAGACCAGCATAGCAACTGCAGTTTTCACCTATGCAAATTCTCTGTGTGCGGTCCGACAGATAGGATTGAAACCACTCAAGATTTGAGCCACGTATTCCTTCGAGCTTTTTAATTGGAATACTTCTAGAAACGGTATCAAAGGCTTTCACAAGGTCCAGGAAGTTACCAGTGCATTTGTAGCCTTTTTCAAGTTTAGTGACAATAAAATCGACTAGATTCATGACTGCATCCTCCGTAGACCTGCTGTTGCGAAAGCCATATTGATTGTCCGATACCATAGCATTTTTAATATTTATATTTAAGAAGCTTGTTGATCATGACCTTTTCTAGTATTTTCGACATCGATGTAAGAAGGGAAATGAGTCTGTAATATGATACTATTTTTTTGTCACCTGCTTTAAATATTGGACACACATTGGCCATTTTCATAGCCGTTGGTACAACCCCAGTGGTTATACTTAAATTACACAGAAAGGCAATGGGGCCAGCGAGATATGGCTTATTTAATTTAAGTATCTTGTTTGTAATGCCATGCCATCCCGCTGCCGAGTTGTCTTTAAGATTAGAAATGATCTTGTTAACCTCATAGCTATCAGTCGGCTTGGCATAGAAAGAGTTACATGGGGAAGGATTATGAAACATAGTACCAGAAATTGTAGCCAATTCAGATTCGGATTTGTTTAGTAGCGAGAGGGTTTTAGTAGCAAGGTGTTCTCCCACAGCTGTAAAAAACAGATTCACTTTGTCGTTTACGTTTAAAAGTTCAGAACTATTGGAGCTGTCTTTCTTTATATTACCAATACTCTTTATAACTGTCCATATATTTTTGCTATCACCGTTAGCTTGTTCTAAAGTACTGACGTCGTTCGCGTTTTTAAGATAGCATAGATTCCTGTAGGTCTTCTTTCATCTTTATTTTCTTTTTTATTAGCCACAAAATGCAAACAGAGTTAGAGTTTCTAGTTTAGTAGTTTTTAGTAAATTTTTGTATAGTTTTAACTAATATTTCTGTGAACTCTGTTATTGTTTCGGTGATATTAGTATGACTACCTTTATATAAAGTTCCAATGAATGTCTTCAAAAGCCTTTGTTCAATTTGAGTAATCAATTCTTTTTTTCACTACAAGACTGCAAAACTGCAGTTGAAAACTGGCTAAAGTCCAAAACTTATAATGACATGGAAAGCTTAGTACAGACCATCCAATTGTAACCTAAATACTAATTAAATGTGGTTAATGAACTCAAAATTAGTGCAACTAGTGCTAGCTCACTCAGTGTACCTAGCACTTCATTTAAATTGACCAAGTAGATTAGTGGAATCTGTGGTAGACTAACAAGATACTCTCGTAGGGCTATTCTACCAACCGTCTAACCGTCCGTCATATCTAGACCAATATAACCCCCACAACATATTCGTTAACTGCACAACTATAAATGGATTCGGATGAATATATACATATGTATATCGGGAATATATATATATATATATGTACATCACCAAAACACAAACTTGTCTGCACAACCACGCACCCATATGTTCCCACACATCCATTTTTCACGCTATATCCATACGCACACACACACCCACACACACACACACACACACACATACACACACCCATTTACACATACACTAAGGCGCGCTATGCTTATGTCGACTTTTGTTTAATTTTTATTTTTGTTCGTATTCATAATTTTTTTTTAATAATTCAAGCATGCAGCAATTTTTTATAAAATAAAAACGTCTCGCATCTAATATTAATTTATGTTTAAAATATAACTCGGAAGAGCGGAGTCTCCCATCACAAGCATAATTTTGCTTAAAGGGAGGCTCCAAACGCAATGTGTAATTTGATGTAGAAAACGAAATAAACATTTTTATTATTTTATTATTATTATTAATTCTGATTTTCTGTCTTGTGTCGAGAGACGTGCGTGATATTTCCTTAGCAATACTCATAATAATAGTGTCATGGTCAGTGATTCCTGACGTGCATATTACGACCTTAGCAGATTTTTTTGTTTTTATCATGGCATGGTCTAAACACGTGCGGTCGTGAGTGGGATATATATGGCCTAGAAAGTAACCATAATGACCCGTTCATTCCAAATAGTCATTAGCACGTTTATCTTTCGAATTTTGTGATATATCAATATTATTATCTCCTAGTATAGCACAATCAGTGATTTCACATGATTGCAAAATCCTTTCTAATGACTCACAGAAGTTATATATGTTGTAATATGATGGTGATGATAAATGGCACATATTGTGTAATCTTTAGCAACACGAATTAATAAACAGTTAGCGTCTTTGAAATGAGGTTCTTTGATATCTAGCTGTAGATTATTTTTGTAGAAAACGACGATACCATCATTTTGGTTCAGATACTTTTTAGAGTAATGAGATGTATAGTTCCTTAAATAAAACGGTGGAGTTATCTCAGTTAGACGACATTCCGTCAAAATAAGTATATCAGGCAAAAAATTTAGTCTATGTAGTAAAACAGTAAAGATGTCAAAGTTTTTATGGATACTACGTATGTTTTGACTAACTATAGTTATCTGTGTTTCAACATCACCAATGTCATCCAAACATTCCTATGGGTGATTTCGCTTAGTACTTACATGAATTTCAGTATTGTCAAGTTCCTTAATCAAGTTATATGGGTTAGCCGTTCTTGCAATTTATATATGGATGGAATGTAAGCCTACATAGAGTAGTACTCTTAAAGAATGGTAGTACTAAAGACGTATTGGTTATGGTATGTGGTCGTAGAGAAGTATGTGTGTAGTATGAGTTAGTACCTGATGTAAGTGTGAGTTGTATGGAGCGCCTTATCGTGTTATATGTAAATGTTATGTGTATGGTTGTACGTGTATGAAAATAGTATATGATTATGGGTATCAGTGTAGTACAAAAGGGAATTATGATACTTACAAAAAAGAATATAGTATACTTGTTGTTAATTGTTAGATTTATAAGATTCCCGTAGTTGTTGAAAAGTGTTTTCATTTCTGACCACTGCGTACTTGTCCCCTTCCTTTTTGCGCAGGAAAACGCGTCTGTTGGCAATCCAGCAATATTGAAAGTTTTCAGATTTTGCAAAGCCACGGGCAAGAAAGTGTAGTCTTTTAGCCTTTGGAGTAAGGTGATCCGAAATAAACAGGGCTGTTTCAGGGCCATCTAAAACAAGGAGTTTTGCATTGATATGTCTAACAGGTTAGAGGGTGTTATATGTATTAGCACTTTACAAAAAATTATCCTTAATAAAGGTATTGGTGAACTCGGTGACAATAGTTGATGTCAACGCATTATCCTTAGATGGTAATCTGTAAGTATCCCTGATTTCATTCGGCGAGTAATCAATCCCAGTGCTATTGATCAAGCTATTAACCATGTTGAGCAAGTCTTTCTTTTTTTCTTTCTTTTTCTTGGGTACGCCTTTAATCTCTATGCAGGTCTTTCTAATGACTCGTTCAACACTTTCATTCTTCTCTAGTAGCTCTGCGATTTTGGTTCGTGTATTGTTACGTTAAGTCTCTCAGGTGTCGATCTTTTTATCCAAATCCAAATCTTATATAAGATACTAGTCTACGATATTAGGAGAAGGTTGGAATGTCACGCAGAGGCCTTGGGTTCGATGCCAAGGAACGCCTCTGACTTTTAGAAGTTATGTGCGTATTACTCAGTTAATTATTGCTCGCTTTAACTGAGAAAGAAAGCATCATAAAGAAATCTGCTCGTCTGATAGTTCTCCACATTGTTCTCTAAGATTTGTGAAGTCTGCCAACTCGCACTTGGCTAGTGTGATAAACAATGAACTCAAGGAAGAACACTCGGGAAGAACAGTTAATATACAGGACTGATATTATTAAATTATATACGATCAGCTTTATGGTAAGCGGTTACGCATGCAACACAAGAATTTCACCCTTTAGTTGTCACCCCGTAAGACAGGAATCTCTGCGTGGCCTAAGCAAGGGTCAAAATTACCTATACAAACAGCCCCGCTCGTTAATTGCGCCCCGCGTTGTTAATGCGTCTGAAACATTAAACACTGCAGGAAATAAGAGGAAAAATGTTTCTCCGGTATAACTTCCCATAGAAAATTTAATAACTTTGGAACCTTATAAAACGCGCTAAAATTGCTTACTTCGTACTCGAAAATTGATAATTGATTGACTGATATAAACTAACGAGTAACTAAGCTGGCAAGTAAAACATGTCTCGGGAAAAAGTCGTAGGTAACAGCTACAAAGCTACAGATATTGCAATTGCTGCCCAACAAACGGCAAGTCGCGCGACATACATATCTACTAGATTTTGCCCACGCCTTCATTCGCGTTAATGTAGGTCTGCTCCACTCCTATTGGTCGTAGCGTGATGTTATACAGCCTTACTCCATAAATAGCCTATCCAACACTGAAATAATTTTCAGTTCAATCCAGTAGTTCCTGAGATTAGCGCGTTCAACCAAACAAATAAACTCTTCAGCTTTATTATATTAGTATAGATAAGAAATCCACGAATGTTTTACAGGAATTTTAAATAAATCGATTACGTCGATACATTTAAAATGTTCATTTAAATAAACATGCGTATTACATGTTTGAAAATTGTTTTGCTATCCGACGTGCATTGCATTGACACGACGACACAAACTTATCTTAATATGAAAATGTTAATCGGACGATTGTTTTAATGAATACTAGAGTTGTTTACCAATCATTTACAATTAACGGAAAACAACAACTTTGGAAATAATTATCAGATAGCTAAATGTCATATTGTCATACGTTCAAACGAATGCTACGCATTAAATTATCAACTACTTAAGACTGATGATGAAACGGATTCTGGCTGCTGAAAAGCAAAAACTACCGAAACATCAGATAAACACTTTATCTGAACATCTTTACTTATATTAATATTATGAATATAAATGTGAGTATGTTTGTTTGTTACGCTTTCACGCCTTAACTACTCGATCAATCATTATGAAATTTCACGTACACGTTGCCAGGGGTACAGAAAAGGACATAGGGTACCTTTCATCCAGAATAAGTACTGTTCCTGAGGGATAGAAAATTGACATAATCTACATTTATGCGATTGAAGCCGCAGTCAAAAGTTACTGTTTTTATATTGCCGTATCGTCAGCGGAAGTGTCAGTTTAATTATGCTCAATCAATATTAAGTTGATTAAAAATATGTCTACTAAAATCATATCCAAAAAAGCACTGATAAGTAAATACGCATGATTAAAATTGAGGTAGCGTAAGAATTTTTCATGGTCAAAACCGCAGTCAATTTTAAAGAAGTACTTACACTATATACAGCGTAGACAAGAAATGTTCGTTCGAATCGTAGACAAAAAAGATTTTGTAAAAAATATCACATATAATTAAAGGTTTTTGGCATAGAAGACACATTTAAAATCAGACACATACATACATAACAAACATATACATAAAATTGTGAGATTGATAAATAATTACCCAACTCTGGGTGTTCCTTACACCGTATTTTCGATGTTTGTTAATGGGTAACAGGGTAGCTTGATAAACATTGAATAAGCGATGTAGGATTTTTCCTAGTATACTGTTAACTTCTTTTTAAAATAAAGTTTATTGTATGTGTCTAAACTTTTTTATCGATTCTGCTTTCATTTTTAGAGGAACAACGCCGGCATGAGAATGCATTCACTCATGGTTAAACCAGTATGAAGAAGTGCGTCCGGGTATTTATAGTATTGACGGTATTAATTGATAATACTTGAGTAAGATAAAAAAAATGTTTTCAAATTGACATGTCCGATTATGTAGGATTTGTATATTTCTCTGTGAAAAACAATAAAGAATCAATAAAATAATTTCGTGACTATTTATTGAGTGTACATATCATTTTAGGAAGACTACACATTTTTACTCTGTATAAAATCAAAACATTTGAACCAAATTATGGTGTCATGTGATTAATAAAATGATTGCTTATCACAATATTTTGATAACGCACGTATTCAGACTTACTTATGTGTGATTGTCAATGATAATACGGTTTTTGATAGCAGTAATCGCATTTTAGGATAAATGTTGTACTTGATTTGAATCTAGGGTCTTGAAAATAAACAAATTTATATGGATTTCATCGCTTTGTTTATTTTTATAAAACACTATTAATACATAACTTTGAAACGTTAAAAAACTATTGTTTAACACTTTTACTAGTTACTGTTTACTTCTATTTAAGCGTTTTAAATTATAAAACTATATAGATTTCATTTTAATTTTACACTTTCCCCGACGTTTCAGTTGCTTTTCAGCAGTCATGGTCACGGGAGACTGATATAATATTATTAATATAATTGAATGGATCGGTTGAATAGACCAATACATGTTGCATTGCATACATGTTATCAGGGTCAGGGGTACAGAAAAGGACATACAGAATAGGACACTTTTCCGGGATGAAAGGTTACCTTTACATCCAGAAAAAGGTGCTGTTTTCGAGGAATAGATATGTATGACAAAAGCTACTTTAAAGGGATTGAAGCCGCGATCAAAACCTTTTTTTTAAACACACCATTTGTCCAAGTAGAAAATCCTGTGTCTCGAGAGAGTTAAGAAACATTTTAACCAAAAGACACAAGGAACACCCAGATCCGGCAGAACTATTTGTGTATCACACAAATTTTTGACTCGTGTGGGGATTGAAACATAACACTCGGCACTGTCGCAATTGCGAGATAATCACTTGAACCAACTTTGCTTTATTTTATTACAATCCATTATTCTATAGCTGTTCTTTCAAAATAATGGTCATTCTCATTCCTTTTTCGAAATCTCGTCTATGTTTAATAAAAAGCGGTTAAAGCGACCTAGTACTTTTATTAAAATAATACTAAAGTGTCTTTTTTAAACGGATGACAATATATGCAACAGGATATATTGGCCTGTTTTCAAAGTAAATTTATTTTAAGCCTCATCCGTAGTTTAAACAACGAATTCCTATATATGGGCGCAATGGGTTGTAATGATTTCTACACTAGGAATATGTGGATACACCCCTGTTAGTTTTAATATTTGAATTAGATTATGTAGCTATAAATCATTTTAGTTTATATTACTGTTAATGTATATGGCTTAAAAAGAATATGCTTGTATACTTCATTTTAAATACAAGAGTAAATAGCAATCAAAAGAAATCTTTTCGTAAGAACAGTACCAAAATTAGTTGCAAAATACGGTAATATTACAAATATCATTTATTTGAAATATAGATGTAAAAAAGTGAGGGAGTTATAGAAATATATTTCTATCTCGTTCCGACAAGTGCATTTAAATAGCGATTACTTCACAGTTTGTATCGTGCATACATGTTCTTTCATGTAATAATAATCCTTACTACCAGATTTGAAACTCTTGTGTTTTATATATTTTAAGTAGATTACATAAGTTCTTTATATGTTATAGTTTGGGTAAAAAAGACTGAGTATTGACTATAACACGACTCATTTATAAATTTAGTTAATCGTTTTATAATCGAGAAATTGACATAGCTACATATTTCGGTCAAATCTGCAAGTCATTGTCATAAAATCCAATCGCTTCTGAATCATCATCTGATAATTATATAACAATTGATGATTACTATTATTATTGTTGAAATGACATTTGAGTTCGTCATTAAGTCAACACTTTGACAGACTACACGGCTCTAGAAAACGTCTCCTGAACGCAACGCGAGTAACTTGCACAAGATGTGGCACTTGTGTTAGCTAACGCAAGTCATCCGCGCAAGAAGTCCGCATTTTTACTTGCGCGTCTAGTCTGCGCGAATAGGTCGTGCACGGAGCCCGCATGAGTAGCATCATAAGTCCCATATCTAATATCTCTACGAGCGTGCCCCATCGGACTATGAGTGTGTAGAGAAAACATTTGGGTTTGCGCACTATAATAATGCCTGAGTAAATGCCTAGACCCTGTAAAGTTGGATGCCATGACTGAATTTCGGTCTTTACTTTAACAGAAACGATATTTGTCTAATACAAACATTCAAAGCCATGGAAGTCAGAGATTACTGTAAATCGCATCAGTATATATATTCAGTACCTATATTCGTCATTCATAATTAATTGTATATGTTTGCACTAATACCTAACAATAATTCAAACATTATCCCAGATATGGAATATGATACTGTTTCACCAGACCAAATGGAACCATGAAATACAATAAAGAGACAATTTATACAAAATACAAATTAAATATGTAATATTTTAGCAGTCACTTTGCAATTTAATGGAAACTTTATATATACAACGTATTCAGGTGCAAGTATTAATTAAAGCTGCCTATCAGAACGATCAGTTCATCAACAAAAATAATTTTATAAAAGGTTTGTAAAGCGTGGGTACAGTTCCATAGCGTCGAGCGACGAGGCCGTGTTTGTGAGGCGGGTTACTCTCGCGCAGCCAACTGTAAACCTTTTGAGTCCAGCCGGCCGCGAGCCACCCTCGTCTCCTCCCTTTCGGCCTGCGCTCTCCCGCACCCCCGCACAACCCCGAGTGCGGACACACCGTGCCGCCCCAACGCCTCGCCTAATGAAAATTCGATCTCTACTTTTTATTTCACTCACATCTGCTGTTAAGTTTATAAAACACGCTCAATCGGAATGTTAACTGGTCGTACATGTGACAATCGAATTTAATCTTCTTTGTGTTTGATTAATTGATTTATTATGCTGACGCTTAGTTCATTATCGACACCTTTAATCTGCATTCAGACGTATCTTGACCTGCGTATCATGTTGATCATTGAATAGATTTTTTCATGAATGTGATGTTATCACTTGTACCTAATCGTTTGCCTACACGTGAAAAAGCCGGACATGTTGTTGATATCCATTTCTTCTATAGTTTAGCACATAATTATGGTATCTTTTGTTTTACATGAAACGGCGTTTAAAAATATTAAACATGTTTTTGGAAATGCCGGTGATAGATGTTAGCAGTAAAATTTAATTTCAATCCGTATTTATAGTTACAAAGAGTTAGTTTAACAAAGTCCGTTGATGATTTAACAGCGCCCTTAAATCTGTACTTAGAGTCAGTAGGAACGCCAGAATATGAATAAGAATATTGATATAAAGTAAAAAGGCATGCCACGTGATTACGCCGACAAAGTTATTATAATGTAATAAACCCGATCTCAAAATTTTAACATATCAGATTAACACAAATAAATTAATTGTCATACAAGTATGAAATACCACAAACCTTGTATTTACTAAAAGTTCATGTAAATTTTAAACAGATAAAAAAGAAGAATCATTGCTTCACGGTGATAACATAACTTGTACCTATGGTTCTCAAATTGTAATCCAGTGATAAGGTTCCTGAGATAAAAAAGTTTTTGTAACTTTACCTAAAATGGCCATTTTAGGTAAAGTTACAAAAAGTTACAAAGTTATATAAAACCTGCCTTGATAAAGTAAGTGATGATGTCATTTGTACATTGAAATTAAACACTTTATACGGATTTTATCGCGTTAAACGCGATAAAATCCGTATAAAGTGTTTAATTTCAATGTATAACATTCGCGTAAACATAAGACAATATTATGTATGTCATTTGTAGCTTGTAAATGAAGCGATATCTACGACATAATTGTATAATGGTAAAAATGTACTAATTTTAGTTTTTATTGAGTAAGGGACATATATTTTATGTGTTTTTTATCTTTTTCATTATCTACATAGTTTATCTCAGATTAGGTATAATTATCCCAAGTGTCTTACACTTGTTGATTTATTTGATATCTTATTAAGATATATTTTTAAACTAGGTATTCAGTTTTGTAGCAGTTTGTAGTACTTTCTATATTTCTTATTCAGTGTTTTCTTTTCATTTTATTGCATAGAAACTCTTTAGTTATTTACATATTCCTTATGATTTTTGAGTTGGTAACTTTGTCGTATTTCTTTTTACTTTATGAATAAATATATATTATTACTAGCTTTTACTTGCGGCTTCGCTCGCGTAAAAGTAGATTAGGTTAGGTTATGTTAGTAACAGTACATTTTTTAAATAAAATATTGCATATGTTACTCGGTGATGATATTGTTCGCGAATAGTGAAAGAATTTTAAAATCGTTTGTAATAAGCCCGATAATAATCGCTTTCCCTATCTATTTTTGCCGCAAACTTGATTAACAGATTTGTAATTTTTTATATCACGTAGGTCATAATTACATCAGTCTATATTAAAACTAAGGATATGTTAATTTAATATTTTTTTGTTTGTAATTGGCGCTGCATTAAATCCTTTGAATAGGAATTAGTTAAATATTTGTTTATACCACCGAAGTGCATCTTTGCAAGCTTTTAGCACTTGTTACTTACATATTCATAACTGAAATGCTAGATTGTTTTAGGAAGAAAAATGGTAAAACAATTAACTTATTGTTAAATCTGAATGGACTAGCCTAGTTAAGACATTATATATTATATGATCTATACCTATAACTATTTATGTATAAGTCATTTCTATTCATATTATAAAAGCGACAAACGAATGTTGTGTGGTTGTCCATTTTTGAGCAACAGAGCAACAGATTAGCATATCTTTTTGTACTGAGATAGATTACTGAAGAGTAACATGTAATGCATATATTTTATACATTTCGTCTTAGCAAACAATAGCTACTTACTTTAAAACCGCGAAAACAAAGTTGCGGGCTTAAGCTAGTTTTAGATAACAGGGTATTATGAGGTCATTATCATAGTAAATGAACAAACCTAAAACAGACAGACAATCTCTGAACAAAACTTCTCAGCAAAACATCATCAATATCGCATATGAAATTTTAATGGAATCAACAATACAGTGAAGTTCATTGGAAATACGTGCGACACAAAGGACTTTTTCCAACGCTGGCCGAAATTCAGTGCAGAGGCACGTGGAACACCGTAATGGGATTATAGTGAAATACAGGGCGGCATCGATCTCGGAGTTCCGACGGTGAAGGAGAGGCACACACGGACCGTGCGCGAGCCACGATTCTGGACAGATGACCATAGCTGCAATCGATCTACATTCAAATAGCAGATCTATATTTAAATAAATAGAGTACAATTTTAAATGACAGCATAAGCTATGATCTAAAGCGGCCATTAACAAAATATAATGGCAAAATGAGCTAAATTTAATTATAAAAGCCATAATTATGGTTAAAAGAAAGAACAATCCACCTAAAATTAATGAAATAACCATCAATGTCATAAATTAAATGTGACAATATAACTAAATACTTAATTAATTTCCTCTAAATAATAATTAAACCATCCATCTATTTAAATGTTACTGATCTGCAACGTAATTCCGACTTCAAACAATCTCGTATTTATGAAACTTAACTGCATTTTTATCGGCTCGTTTTGTCTCTATTCCGTGGTGTTGATCGAGAGAAACAGGCGGCTAATGAAGTTATTAATCCGATTTTATACGGCTTTCGACGTTCGCGCTCACCACTTTTTTAGCATATCGATATACATACGTGAATATGAATTTACGTGCACGCATTTTAGGCAATCGGGATCGCAATTCATGTTCACTTTTTTCTAGTTCAAGAATTTCATATTGTATTCTTTGTTTTCAGGACTCTGCAAACGAGAAACAGTCGCCGAGATTGGTATTATCTCTGAGAGGAGATGAATCAGGCACTGCTACACCTACTGGTATATATAAGTATTTAATTGAAATACATCTATGGTAGTAAACAGCGTTTAATTTGTTAGTCCAGTATCGAGAATAAGATGATAAAATGCAATTATGATGCTTATCAAAAGCTTATCAGTATAATCGCAAAATCGACCGCCACGAGTGATTTAAGAAAAATGTAGCTCGATATGTCTTTATGTAACTTTTCTGTTCTGAGATATATAGAAATGAACACCGTTAAAATATTATCGAATAACTAACAAGCACTAAGCACAGGTTTATATACATATAACTAGTATAAAACTATTTAAGTATTTGACCGGCTATTATCTGAGAGCTGTTCATAATAATCTTGTCTATGGTAATTTTGCTTCGCCAACCTGCACTTTACCACTGTGGACTATAGTCTAGGTCATCTTATACTGCGAAGAGACTCATGCCCAACCGTGGTACAGATTACAAACAGATGTTAAATGGATCTACATATGTAATGATAAAAATAAAACAGTTATACAAATTAAATTATACCAACATGAATTCGGTGCAACACACACACATTTAGGCAGTTTTACCCAACTATACACGCACTACTATTTTTCTAGCATCGAATACAGTGCCGCATTCCTAAATACTAGCTGTTGCCGAAAATATCATATCTTACAGAAAATCCCCTATATATCTCACATCTAGCATCGAATTCGTTACCTGTTGATCAATACTTATACGCCTGAGGTCACGGGTTCGATTCCCGCACAATACAAAAATTTGTGTGCATGGACACGGATGTTTGTCTTGGTCTGGGTATTTCTATGTATAATATGTATGTATTACAAAAAAGAGGTATACAGGTTGTCCGATAATTAATGGATAACCTTGAAATGTCTTATAGTAGAACTGAAGGCGGCTCAGAAAAATGAAATAAAAAAATAAAAAACTTTTTAAAAGTGCAAGCTATATTAGCATAGCATACGTTTGACTGTCTATCTATTAGTATAATTAGTGTTTAATAATAAAACAACAAAAAACCGATGGATTTCATTCATTTATGGTCGTAGTATACAAGAAAGTTATAAATGGTAATTTAAAAAAAAAGACATATCTCAGGTAGTACTTAGGATAGATTTTTTCATATTTTTTCTGAACAGCCATCTGTTCCACTATAAGACATTTCCAGATTATCCATTAATTACCGGACGACATGTATATGTATGTTTATCCATTGTCTAGTACCTATAGTACAAGCATCTGCTTAGTTTGGGCTAGATGGTGTTGTGTGTATGTGATAGAATATTATTATTATTATTCGCTCTGAATGTGATGAATTATGAATGATCTACTGCGTACATGTGTACTTACTAGATAAATAAAATTATTATGTACTTCTACATAGTAACCAATATTCTAATATATATGTATTATTTCTTGTCAGGTGACCGCAACAGCCCGCTCTCGTATGCTAATATGAATGGAGGAAATTACAGGAACGGGGACGCAAAATCATTAAGTAAGTAATGAAAACATATTAATCCACTTTTGTTGACTTCAATGCAATGCTTTTCTTGTAATTTTAGATATAAAATTATAGTTCAATACTAAAAAATATTCGTCGATGAAAAGGTTCAAGACATAGGGCATCGAAATTATACACAAAATTGTTATTTTATTTCTATATCTCTTAAAAGATTCAGATCAATGGCGCAGGCGGATAATTGGTCGCCTTGCCGCTGAATGTTGTCGATTCGAATACCACGAGAGAATCGTTTTTGTAATCCATAAACAGAATCTGGGTCTACTGTGCCCGTTCATAGTGTAATTATTAAAGCCTTCGCTACACAGGGCTCGATCCCTAATTATACGCTAAATAAAAATGATCTCTTCATTAGCTTCAATACAACGTCGCATACATCTAAACTATGTAGTTAACAAAGTATTCCTTGAATCGAGAATCGTTGTTTATTTATCACTGTATTACAAAATTATTTAAACTATTAAATCTATTTATTTTTGGTTAACACTTTCCCCGACGTTTCGGTTGCTTTTCCCCGTGACCATGGCTGCTGAAAAGCAACCGAAACGTCGGGGAAAGTGTAAACCAAAAATAAATAGATTTAATAGTTTAAATAATTTTATTAGCTTATAAATTAGTAAAATAAAATCAATAGTAGTAGTGTAATATTTTAAAAATTTTGTAATACAGTGATAAATAAACAACGCGATAAAATCCGTATATAGTAGTTTAATTTCGTTTATAACAGTTTAAAAGTTGTGTAACTAAATATAAACCGCCGCGTTAAAATCCGTATAGGAACATGCCCATTTCTGGGCCCACGTGTTACAGCCAAATGTTTACTGCAAAAACAGCGTCATGTCATCGCTAAACAAAATAATTAAAAAAGTGAATTTACAATGGTTAATGTGAAAAATATATTTTATGATAATTAATTTGTAGTTAAAGTCATGTATTACAATCAATATGTTTACTGTAAAATGTTTATTTTATCAATACACAAAATCACAAGGAACAATATTTAATTTACAATGTTAAAATTATATTTTATATTAATTAATTGCACTGCATTAATTATACAGCTAAAAAGACACGGTGTCAGAATTTTAAACTTCAAAATTCAAGTTTGACAATCAAGTTAAACGTCAAAAAATCAAAAGTACATTCTTTCGGTTGTGCTTCTGCCGGTGATGTCATAGATAATATACTATATGGGATAGGTGATGTTTTCTGTTATATTATTCGCATTTACGTATTAAGTATCGGTGCTATTTGGTTCCTGTTTAATTTCTCATTACAAATCAGCTGAAAGAATAATTATTTTTATTTTTAATGTACGCGTCTTGTAAACTTATCCATTAACTAACCTAGTTAGTTAGTAAAAAAATCTCATTATTACAATTGCCAATTTTATAATTAAATAAAGCTGAAGTATAATTAGTGTATTTCTCTAACACATGCCACCAATTTTATAGCTGTAACAAGTAGGCCCAAATATGTAGGAAAAATGGGGGATCTCCTCTCGATTGATTTTATTTAATTCTAAATAAACCCTTATTATTTTATTTGGATAACTTCAATTTGACAAATAAAATATATAAAACAATCCTTCCACACATAAAATTGTTGATTGTTATCGCTTTTCAATTTTAGCTTCTATGCGATAGTTGTCTTTGGCGATCTCTTGGTTGGTCAATTAGACTTTCAACCGAAATGTGCTGGTTGTAAAATATTCGAAATGAGAAGCATAATTATCTACTGTAAATTCTTAGAAGTAGCACTGGTTTTATAAATAAATGAAGTAGGACCTAAAGTAAAGTGGAATCTTAATATGATTAACATAGTTTGAATTTAGTACATCTTTGCTGTTTAAGATCTCTCTGGATGGTTTAGATTCGCACTTGGATGGTGGCGCTGCGATCGGGTGCTCGGTCTTATTTTTTATTTTTGGCAGGCTAACATTAGGTCAGGCCTGTCAGGTCCGCTAATATCACATAAAGATTCAATTTTAAGACCTTGGCTGCCACACCTTAAAATTTAGAATGTGTGAATGAATAATCTGCACGTGATATATAACTTCAAAGCGATAAAAAAATAATCCAAACTTTGCAAATTAATTAATTAACCCATGATTAACGAATTATTTGATTAAGTAATAAGATTACATTCAAGATAATTAATTGATTTATAATTTTGACGTTTATAATTACAATTATCATATTTTATAGTATTATTTATTTAAGATCTTTATGGAATAGAAGGCGGGAATATAGTGACGTACCTTAATACTCGAGTATTGCGCAACGTTCAAAGTTCATTGTGCCTACGTGTACGGAAAACGAAAATGGTGCAGCCTATTATTACAGTCTCGAAGAGTGAACAATATCAGATAACTCCTCCGCCATTAGATAATAAAGAGGAAACTATCAAATGCAGTACGTATCAGACTTTTAATTACGCGTTACTATTTTAAATACTTGCTTTATTTATATAGTCACATCACTTATATAGTAGTTTTAAGTTACTGTGACGTCACGAGTGACAGTCGCTTTAACGTAATATGGTCCACATATCGCTTGCAGAGATAAAATTTTAAAAATAAAATGAAGCATTGAGGACGCGCGCGTGTGTTTTTTTTTGTTGTTGACTGTTCTGAAACAGCCGATCGGGGGTGTTGATATAGTCCTACCTAGTGTTGGGTCAATCAAAATAGTCTTAGTGCATTTAACATCATACTAGAGATCATTGCTTTATTTTTCGAAAGATGCTTAAGCAACGGACACATGGTATCTTAACTCGGCTATACGGTATGCGGTTCCACTTTCTTTTTGCCTATTGGGCAGACGTGCCATCGGTCCATCCGAGGGCAAGCGATAACACTCTCTCTTGAACTAGGCTATGTTCTCTTAGCTAATAAAAGCAATATTAGGAAAATATAGCCGAACTGCTGTTTGCCTCAAAGCAAAAGGAAAGAGGAACGGCTTTTCTGCCTTTATTCGAAATACCAATTTTTTTGTAATATACCTAATGATGGTTATACACAACACCCTCTGCACCTGGATTGTACAAATAGCGACAGAATCCTACAACTGCTGATACAATTATTTTTCAATTCGATTGAACTCTCAGAACTCGGCGATATAACAAAAGTAAGGTAAGTGTTGAACTACAGAAACATTTGTATTGTTAATAACGTTATTATAAAGTTAGTTAATTAGTTAGTTAGACCTTAGTCTACTATAGGTCTATTTAAAATGTATATATATTAAAAAAATATAACTTAAGGCAAATTATTTCATCTCTATAATAATATTAAGTTATTATTGCTATTATCTTTAGTTTTTATAGTGAGTAGTATATGGTATAATGGCTGCAACACCTTGTTGATATGAGTTGTAAAATACTGAAATTATATTTAATGGGCGATTTAAAAGAAAAGCCGTGAGTTTCTGGCAGGTTTCTTCTCATAGGCTCAACCCTTTGCCTGAACCTAGCAACTAACCTAAATGTAGCTTCAGTAACTTAGTAAACTTACTAACTTATATATTTTGACGTTCATAAGTGTTAATTTGTGACCTGTAAATGAATAAATGATTATTGGCTTTGACATTGGTTTGAGGATTTCACGCGGATCTTCTTTCGCGTGATATGTCATTTAAATACTATTTTTTTGTCAAGTACAGTGCAGCTTTTTAACAATAGATTAATTTTGTTTCAGTAATTTCAGAGATTACCGAAAACAAAAACAAAACTTCTTTATATTAAAGATGATGATACTAATATTATTTTCATTCAGGTATTCGACTCTTGAAAACTTAATATTGTCTTCTGTTTACGCGAATGTTATTCATTGAAATTAAACTACTATACAGGGTCCGGTAATTAATGGATAACCTTGAAATGTCTTATAGTAGAACTGAAGGCCGTTAAATCCGTATATAGTAGTTTAATTTCTTAAAAACTTATTTCTGCTAATGTTATCGCGGTCCATTTTATTCTCACAACTTTTTAATTACAATAACAATACATGCCTCACATATTGACAGTAAGATACTTATATTTGAGGACATACCGTACTACAAAATATCGACTTTGGAACAAACACTAAGTATTTAACCTTTTGAGTCGCAGCGGTACACCGGTGGCTAAACACGATAGATTTTTGATTATGTCTGTATTCTTAGACTGGACAGATTAATAGTTCTAATATGTAGTTTCTTGAGATCACTTCTTCTACCAGAGTTTTATTTCTTCTTCTAGGTTCTATAGAAGGTTTTAAAATATTTTATAATACAACACTATCCAACTAAGTATAATTCTTCTTCCAAAAACTGTTATAAACATACAGGAGCCTTTTCTTAGCGATATTAGTGCTTGTTTCTGATATTAAATATCAATATGTATAGATAGATACTCGTACATAAGTTTGTTTTTAAACAAGCTGCTTAGCAGTCGAAATGTTATCCTAAATCTTTAGATTATAGATTAATATTATGGAGTCGAAGATACTTTACCTTAAATTTAAGATTTTGTATACGAATAATTATAAATAACTAACACTAAAATACCGACATTAGATTAGTATAAGTCTATATTTTTTAAAAGCTATTGATATCACCTTAACATATAATGATAATCTTAAAAAATTACCACCTGTAATTCTTTATACAAGATTGATCATTAGCTAAAACTTATTGAGATTTAACATTACGCAAAGAATGGAATGGAATATTGATGGAATGTTGTATTATTATCTCTCATTGTTAATTATTAACGTTCGCGTCTATTACATAACAATAAATAAGTCATATTGTTTGCTTATCTCAAAACTGTAAACATAGGTTAACACGCACCTTTCGAAAGCTGTGTGTCCTTCAAGTTATGAGGTGTCAAACAAGAATACCTGGTAGTATCAATCGAGAATTTCCGTTCCTAGAGGAAACGCATTAGAGACAGGATTAAAGAAAAGTAGGTATATGGAGACGCATCCTTAAAGAAAAACCTAATTATCGAAAAAGGTATTTTTTACTTCTGTCTGCTTTAAGTACCACACATACAGTGAAATGAGACAAAGTACACGCAGACTCAGAACAATCATTTGTGGATCATACAAATAATAATCCTGCGTGGAATCCAAAGTTATAACACCTAGCGCCGCGTGGCAACGGCAGCGGCACGGCGTCCGCTTGCCCGCTGCACCATCCGTACAGTCATGTTACTACTTTAACGCCAGTTTTTTTATATAAGGGAGTGGTACCTCTCAGAGCTAACCGTTTATTTGTACCAGCACGAAACAATTGGCAAATGTGTGATCTTTCACTCGAAAAGATCCTTATTGCATAGCTACTTACTCATACTTAGGCACAACTTAACAAACTCGTTGCCTCACAATCGCTAGTTCTTTTACGAGGCTGGAGTAAGGAGGTGCGTGTTTAATCACTGTAATTGTTATTATATTCGAATTGTTTATTTGTATTGCAGATAGTTATCGACTCTACATGCCAGCTAATGACATGAGAGGTAATGGAGGCGTGACTCCTCGCAAGCGCTCCGTCGCGACGATGGATGCGCAGTCGATTCGCTCCGTAGAAACTCAAGCACCACCGCCCACCAGTCCCGCTGACAACAAGAAGCTGACAAAGTACGTAATCAACATACATCAACACCTTGTTTTTGTGCGAGAAAATTAGTCAAAAACCATTGTCATTATTTTAAACCACTCTACTGCTAGTAGTTTTAAAATAAGACATGCTCAAAATATGCTTTTGAATGAAAATGAAGTGAAATCCATCTTATTCCGTATTTATAATTGTTCTGTAACTTTGTGTCACTTAACTCTATCTAAATTGCTGGACCGACTTTATGTTTTTGTTTGTGTGTTTGAGTTGGTCCCTAAATTATATAGATTTACAATTAGACATGGTAGATTGCACTGCGATTGGATCCTAGAAATTTTTATGCGTCCGAATAACGTCTGTCGGATCCACTAGTTTAATACAGAATTGCATATATAGATATATATTTCAGGTCGAGTATTTTAGAAAGAACAACTGGGTTTTTAGGCTTACATAAAGGTCGAACAAACAAACTATAAACTGTTTATTTTAAAAAAAAGCTTGTCTTTGAAGGTATTGAGTGTCCTTAATAACTTCAAAGGCAAGCATTTTATAAAATAAACTTGTCCATTCAGTTTCCTTTTACATACACACATAGAGAACCGGTGTGGGTTGGTTCACTACATGTGTACACATTTTATTCTTGTATTGGATTTTAACAAGAGATTTTCTTGTTTCAGGAAATACATCACACTAATACTAAGTTGTATGTACGCAATACTACTGGTGACATTGGGAATAATTATTTATTTAGGCGATTCGTTCATCGCTCATTCTATATCTGAGGTTAGTAAATACATATGTAGCATTGAATAACATTATGAGTAGTAGAGCTTTGCTGGTTTAAGTATAAATAGAAATCTCATTAGCAGCATTTACCAGATACAGCTTCAGACTGAATAGTCTGGGTATGTATTTGGTAGACGGCAAAATGTTCGCCCCTATAAGGTAGGAACTGATACATAGCTGTGCTAAACCTGGGTGCAATACACCTCTCCCTACCACTGTAATAGCTTTATAATAGAATGATGATGTTTTCCCACTGAAACGTTCAGTGGGAAAACATCTGATCTAAAATGCCATAAACACATTTAAGCAAAACATACTGATCAGCGTCCTGGTTGCTGAATATTTATTGCTGCTACTTTATTCGATTCTCGATTCTCACATCATAGTAAGGAAGTTCTTATTATTTATCATAGGACAGAACATCTTATCCTTCGTCAAGGAAACAACTGAATATTTGAGCAGAAAAATATTAAGTTGCCGTGTGCAGCAGCTGAGTATTCTTTTCGGCTTCCTAATCTAACGTCATGGGAAACGAGTTCTTCCAAAAAATTGCTTAGAAAAATGAAATAATTTGACTTCACGATCGCCATTCATCTTAGCGCTAGTAAGAAACTGTAATAGCTTAAACTTAGGTGAGCCCATTATTTTTAATTTGCAATCCGTACTTCATTTGTCCCGTCTACCGCAATTGCAATAAAGCTTACAGACGAACAGATAAATAAGAGCTTCAATACAAAATACTTCTATGATGGAACTACGAAGCGAGGCACAAATCTTATTACTCTATTATTCAATAAGTTAGGAACAAGGCAATATCATTTAGGTATCACAATGCTCCCGTCGCTTCCTTTCAATATCTTATTGTTTGATTTTACAGATATACTCAATTACTCTCAGCAGTATAGGATTTCTATACATCCTTTACCTAATATTTGATATAAACCGCTACAAGTCAGTCGCTGTGAAGAATCATAAAATCAAGGCTAAGCACGAAGAAACACTTAGGGAATATTTCTTGAAACAAGAGGTGAGTCACATGTTTTCTTTATTTCATACTAGATTTTGATCACAGGTTCTCCTGCATTAATGTAGGTTATGAATTTTTTTCAAATTTATTTATATTCTAACTGTACCTTTTTGGATGAAAGGTTGTAAATTTTTATCCCTCGGTAACAGTACTTTATCTAGATAAAACATACAGTTTGTCCTCTTCTGTACCCCTGACGTACATACGAATTTTTATGATGATCGATCGAGTAGTTAAGGCGTAAAAGCGAAACAAATAAACAAGCTCACATTCACATTTATTATTTTAGTTAGGATTAGGATATCACCACTGCTTATACTGTTGCGAGTTCTTTAACCGAATCTACTTCATCGATACAGATACTTGGACTAGGTGTTTCTGTGGTAAGTCTTGAATTGCGACGTCGTTTGTAGAACGCGTATGATAAATGTTAGCGTCGGAAACTTATTATACAATTTGTTTTGAGACACAATAAACATTTAACTTGAGACACATAATCGGTAAAAATGTTACTGTGTTCCATAGATACATATTTCAATCCCTATTTCGGAACTAATATTTTCTAGAAATATTCCAAAGACTTCGAAAACCTTTACTCTGTTTTCAGGAGACATTCGGTCCAATGTCCCCTGGTGACCAAACGCCAGAATCGTTCAAGCCACCAAGTATGCCACCACCGGTGCTCATTCCCATGAAGCATGTATACTGCTTCAGCCAAGGCAGACATTCCGGCAGCTTCTACCTAAAACTTGGTGCTGCTGGTAAGACACAAGTCTAATTTAGACTTTATCTTTTTGATTTATAATAATTTTGCTTTTATTCAAATTAGGAATAGCGCTGGAATTTCGTTTTGCTTTTTTTTTGTTTGATTTATTGCAGAATGCTTAATAACATTAAATTGAACAACCTATTCTCTAATTTTAAAAATGTTACTGTATCGGTTTATTCGTTTGAAAGCCGATAATACATATTATAAATAGACGTACAAATGCTTCAAACATAAACGAAACGCAATAATAGTACCTACTACTATCGTATTTTAGGTACTTATAAAAAAATTGTAGTTTCAAGCGAGCTGACTCAATCGTAACTTACTTAATATATGTAACATTAGGCAACAGGTTTTACTCGCGATTAAGTACCTATTTAAAGGTGATTGCCCGATGTTTCGACCGATTTGCATCGATCGTGGTCACGAGTTGCCTGTGGACTGAAAGTCTAAAAATAATATTACCGGCACCAAAAAATGCCAACAGAAGGACTCCAAGGATCTATGTCGGTCTCTTTTTATGCTAGCAGTACAATAACTCCTTTATAGAAGGGTCAGGGCATGTAAAGTATACAGTTTACCTTTGAAGTACTTATAGGTTTCGACGACCGCTTACTAATAGAGCGGACGCATGCTTGTTTGAGCAGCGATAGCCTAGTGTGTGACTAACTGTTACATAGAGGTCTCGAATTTCATCCTAAGACATGCAGCTTTGACTTTTCGAAGTGAAGTGCGTTTTAATTAGTTAATTATTACTCGGTGAAGAATAACATCCTAGGGAAACGAATATTTCTGAGTTCTCCATAATGATTCGAAGATATGTAAAGTCTATCGACCAGTACTGAGCCACCATGGCCTAACCTTTCTCACTCTGAGAAGACGCCCGTGCCCAGTTGGACAGTTTATTTACAGGACTGATATAATACTATTATTATATATGTGTATTGCACCTTTCAATTTACTGTGATTTTTCATAGCAATACTTCTGTATTTCAGGTTTCGCACTAGGTCACTTAATACACTCGCTACTCCTGCTCGCAGTACAGATAGGCTACTTAACAGACGATAAGATCGATAACGATGAGTGCGTAAACATTCTCCAAGTAGTCCAGGATGTGATGATCCCCATGTATTGCTTCATGCAGCTTTACTTCATCTTTAAATACTCAAATGTTATCATCTTGAGGGCTCAGGTAATAAGCAACTTTTATTTTACAGGGAATTATAGATTTGACTGCACTATACTATCTCGTCCCGTAAGTTTGCGGTTATGTTTGCATGTGATGTGAAAGATTTTGGGTTCGATTCTCGGGTTGAGCAAGGTTTTAATGAAGGTTACGAGTCGGGTAAAGGATTATTAGAGATTTCAGTCAGGAAATTCTCAGTAGGGCATGACTGGATATGTGGCCGGCAGATGGCAAAATCTACCTGACCTAAAAATATACTTATATCGGGCAAAATATCGGTATAATGTACTCATGCCTATCGCTCGGGGATATACTAGCGACAATTAAATATACAAGTCAATTATAAACATTTGCTTAAATTACTTTTGGGCTAATAATTTTACCAGTTGCATGATACGATCTTAAAACATGATCCTAGTGTTTATGTACAACAATTTCTTGTTCACAAGTCTACATATATTATGGAAAAGTATACTATATACTTATAATAGTAGGTAAATAAACAACGTTTCTCATTATACGTACTAGTTATAATAATATGAAGAATAACATACATCCAACGAGAGTTAAACTAAGCGCTCTCCACTCCGCATAAAAACCAGCTACAGAAGGGCAGTCTCGTATCAATTCCGTTTTACCAATAGTGACTCGCTAATTGAAAAATAGAAACGACCTATGAGAATTCAATTTCAATCTGGACAATATAGTCTACAAAATAAACAAACAAAACCATTTTCAATTCAGTTTCAACTCCCGCAAGAAAAAATTATCCATAAAGGTTTCAAGTGTATTTTAATATACTCGTTTATATAAGCTGCATTTTGTCATACTGAGCATCTCAAAAAATCAATTATCTAACAATCAAATAAAAGGAACATTTTTGAGCTTGTAATCGATCCCCTGGTATGAAATTAATTAGGAAAAGTTATAAATATTTCAGTTTTCTTTCTAATACTTACTTATCATCAAACAATTTTATTTAATTGGCATTATTATCAGCACTGTGTAAACTATGGGTTTTCTATAAACGTGAACAATAGGTTTGGGTGTTCTTGGTGTCCGTTGTTTGAAAGTTTGTAAAGTTCTTTGCGATACAGGCATGACTCATAGAGTTGGACTTGTTGACTTTAAAAAGACTTCTCTAACGACATTCTTAATACCAACTCTGAGTCAGAAAGATGGTGACGTTTTCGTCACATTCTTGCCTCGACAAACACATAACGCCGTCCTGCGTTTGATCTCATTCCAATCGGATCGATTTGACGTCCTATAGGTCTATAAGTTTGAAGAAATACATACAGGGTGATTTTGAAATCGTGTAATTCCTTTTAACCACGCATTCTACTGGTGATATAGAATAACCCTGACCATATTTTTATTTAATTAGATTTATTTTTTTTGAAAAATTATTATTCCGTTTTTTTCGTGAAATGGTGTCAGATAGTCATATGTTAACCAACCGAGGCAATTTTAATTTTTTACTAATTAAAATAAAAAGCATATTAATAATTAATGTCGTAAATAATAACGGGCGGTCCTTTTTATTGCCCCTTATTATTTACGACATCAGTTATTGTTATGTTATTATTTTTAAATTAGTAAAATATTAAGATTGTGTCAGGTGGTTAAAATATGACTATTTGAAATCATTTCATGAAAAAAATCTGTACTCTAATTTTGCCGAAACCATTATTCTAATTAAGAAAAAATATGGTCAGGTTTATTCTATATCACCAGTAGAATGCGTGGTTAAAAGGAATTACACGATTTCAAAATCACTCTGTATATATGAATATAGTAAACTTGTGTTTATAAAAACTAAACTATGACTTATATTTTCAGGGTCTAGCTCATTTTGCGTTTATGCATTTGATTGGCAGCAGCCTCTGCTTCTGGGTGTCAGCCATCGTGCGAGAGACTCTTCTCGGACTGACACTGTATGCTAACACCAAGTATGGCGATGATAATAGTTACAAAACAAGCACCGAGAATTATACATCTTATGACCCGCTTAGTAAGTTTAAATTTCTGTTTTTAATGTATTTTTTAATACTCACATAGTTTCGCTTGCTTAAATGGTGAAGGAAAACATCGTGTGAAAGTCTGTATGTCTGACATTTCTCCATAAAATTCTCGAAGACATGTAAAGTCTACCAACTAGCACTGGGCCAGCATGGTCGACTGTAGCCTAACTGTTCTTATTTTGAGAAGAGACCCGCACCTAGCACTGGGGCAGTTAATATACTGGGCTGATATTATTATTATATATGTTTTTATAAATATGCAAACCAGGCAGCAGGTTGGATATAATGCCTTAGAATTGCTTCAGTGACAACACAGTGAAAACTATGTGCTTGAGCGAACATTCTTACTGCTTACCATTAGCTGAGCCACTGGCTTTTCTATCACCAGCAACAATTTAAAAAGAGATGGAGTAATATTAAATCGCCTACTTTACAGAGCACTGACTCTTGCATGCCACACTGCTACTATATCTATTTTTGATAGGAAAAAATACCTTTTCATGTAACTGGAAATGGAAGTCCTAAGCAAACACGCTCGGACTATTAAAAAAGTATTCTGTAGAAAAGCCAGTTTTAAAGTACCTTAAAGCGATAATGCTGCATAAAGATTGCAATGAGTCTCAATGAGAAAAAAATATATCAGGATCGTAGCAATCTATATTTTTCGAGTATGTAATAACCTATATTATTTAATGTAAACCATTTTTTTATTTCAGGTATCACGCCGCAGTTTATAGACATAAGCAATCTGTACAACCCGAACTGCGTCGCGTCGGCAGCCATTAATTCCATTTATGAAAACTTTTCACCGTACTTGTATCCGTTTAGCGTCGAGTTTAATATTCTTATTGGTACGTATCTAGAACATTCCATTTATAAAATTCCTGACGGTAGCAACATACAGCAGCGTTTTATCCAATTTTAATATATCCTTGGGCAATTTCGTAAAAAAATGTCGCTCAATGTTTTGGCTTGTCCTAACAATTCTTACTCATGTTTTATACAAACGGAAGACGTTTTGTTAAAAAGAAATTTTCTTTTTAGGTAATTTATTATTCCCTATTAGAAACATGCAAAAATAGGTCGACTATTTAGAACCTATATTGAAATATTAAATAAAACTTAGTTTTGTACCCTCTTATTTTTATATGTCCTACAGTAACCAGAAGGGGTTTGTATATAGTATTTACAAGTATTAATTAGTGTAAAGCTAAAAAGGGTTTAGAGTTAAAATGGGTGACAACTATCATATTAAAAAGTAAAATGTGGGTCCTACAATAATATTTTCCGTAAATTTTATAATTAAATTCCGTTATCATTCCGTTTTGAAAACAAATTGTTGAAAAATGTGCTAAGTTAACCACTAATTTGTTTTGTGGCAACATTCTCATTGATTCCGCCATTTTGAAAAGGTTGTCAGAAAGTAAGTTTAAAAGTTATTCGTGTCGAAACTGACTACTTTTTTCGTCCTGTTTGTAATAATAGTTAAAAATTGAAAATATAAATAGTAGTAAAAGTAAATCACTACATAAGTAATTAATCTACTCTACCTTACTGAATGATAGCAATTCAGTAAAGATACGGGCAATTTTATCTTGGCGGGCAGTGAAACGTTACTTCTATTTTGTTTGGTTACGTATATGTATAAGGAACGTCCAAGTTTCAAAATGGAATTGTAAAGTCTAGTTCTCATACATAATTCTGCTAACTAATGCTAGAAGCTAAATTTGTCACGTGGTACACAGTTTTTAATTACAAATTTATCTTTAGTCTACTCGACAGTGAATTTCAACAAAATGTTTAAAATTAAAATATATTTTCGTTATAAGAGATTAGATAATTGAACTTTCTTATTTATTATATACTACTTAATTACCCGACTGCCCAAAAGGAGGGTACCGTTTTATAGTGTATGCTTGTATGTAACTATGTATGATTATTTGATTCTTTATAACCCTCCAGAACCTAAACAGATGGACCCCGATTTTGATGTGCGAGGTGTTGTTGGATTTGTATTTATTTCTTTATTGACAACGTCCACATTAGTTGCGACCCCACGGTTTCACTCGTTAAGTAAAATTTTCGTTGTCGTTACTGTAGGTTTTTGTTCTCGTTTGAATAATATACTTATTAGATAAATTCAGTTTATATAAATTCATATAATTTCTGTTTGTAGTAATTCAGTATGCCTCTTATAATTGCTGAAAAGCAACGACGCTATCGAGAACGATTAAAAAAAAATCCGGAAAAACAAGAAGAAATACGTAAAAAGAATCTAGACAGAATAAAAAAACAGACAATAAAGATCCAAGATATGACGGAAGGAAAAAAAATATATTTAGTAGTGCAGCAGTATATGTAGTAAATTATAAGAACACTTTTTGAATGAAGCTTTATTAATTCCATTGCGTTACCGCACCATTCCAATTTTTTACCGTCTCATATTTTTTGTATTGAATAATAAATATATTTTGTTTAAATTGTACGGTACCATCCTATTTTTTTATTTTAAGTAAAACAGACTTAAGCTAGTTATTAAAGCATTATTGTGAGCTTCACAGTAGTTTAAGCGCTTTTATGACCAAAATAACGAGGCTATTTTATCCAAAAGTTACAAATTGGATGTATTTTAGAGCAAACATTTCACATTAACTCATAAATGTTAGACAAATATATTTGATGAATATAGTTAGTATATTATAATTATATTTTAATAAAGGAAAGTCGTCTAATAAGTATCACTGTATTATTAAATTTTGTTTAAAAAAGTTACAAACTGGAACTCTCAATCCCTTTCCTGTATCATAAAAGTATATTTTTCTCTGGAAGAAGTGTTTTTTCGGATTTATTGTTACGAATTTATTACATTTTAAGTCAATGTGCATCCATACAATATTTGTTATAACGTTTATTTTTTATTGATTCTATTTTACTCCATTTTGTAACCGCGACATATTTTTACGAAAATCCCTCTTAGAATAGAAGATTCTTTGCCTCTTTCCGTGCTCCGATGGCATAAGTTTGCGCTTATGTTTGTCAAACATAAATACCTGAGTATGATTTCCAGGTCGAGTAAACTGTTAATAGGCTTATTGTAAAAATAAAATTTTATTTATTGCATATGTAAAATTTTAATCAGAGCTGGACTGTTAAAACCAAATTTTTATGAATTAGATACCCATCTCTTACTATATAGACTTTGATAATTATAGACTTTAGCAATAATTAACGTAATTTCAGTTGCTGTTTATTATATTATCTGGAGCAACATTGGTAACTGTGACAACGAGGATAACACCTCTGAAACAAACTCCACTGTAGATGACCATTATCACATGTGCAGGTAAGTTGAAAATACAATATATAATAATATCAATCTCGTATATGAAATGTGCCACTGCTAGGTACGGGTCTTTTCTCACTTTGAAAAGGACAAGGCCATAGTCCACCACGCTGGCCCAATGCGAGTTGGCAGACTATACACATCTTCGAGTACATTACTGAGAACTCTCAGACATGTGGGTTTCCTCGCAATGTTTCCCATCACCGTTTAAGCGAGCGATAACTAATTACTTAATATGCGATGTGTATAATCGCATGCTAAATTCCATTTAATTGATTTTGTCTAACTTAGTTATTTTTCAATTTATCCGATTTCTATAAAACTATGTTGAGTCGTTGCCGTGAACAACATTAACAAAAAAAAACAACTTTAAACATCACCGTTACAAGAGCTCAAAGGTGAATAAATATATTTATAAATGAAAGCATTTATTAGACATGTGTCTAATAAATGCTTTAATCTATGTAGATTATTAAGCATTCTTAAAAACTAAATAACATTTTTACTGACGTTATGTCCATGCCAAAGGGCTGCAGCTACGATTGATCACGGCGCTGATTTTCACCTAAACCTGCAAGCGGCTCATGACTGAAAGTACGGTTTTAAATCGTCAATTGTTAGAATGCCAGACACAATTAAAAACCAATTGTGTCTGATCGCCGCTGCAATTCAATAGGTTAATAGATAGAATACTAGTGATCCAAATAATATGTTTATTTTCCAGAATCCCAACAGCGAACGAAGACAATGACTTCACAAGCAACATCGTGATTTACGCGGATTGCCACGCATCCAACCGCGGCCTGTTCCTTGGCCTCATCGTCTTTGTGATCATTGCTGGCATGCTCATCATCGGCTTTGTCTTCAGCAGCGTTGGAGAGTACGTGTTCATTTTTATTGTAGCAAACAAATGGCCGTGAGATCGGGTTACTAAATCGCACAATACAAAACCAAAATGGTTTTTAAGAATTTAATTAATTTATTAATTTATTCGAAATCCATAGTTCCATTTAATTTAATAGAAAATTATTGATAAAACCAATAATTGCCCGACTCGTCAATTAAACTTTTTTGAATACTACGCGTATGTTTTAAGTATAGGTACATTGAAATTAAACCATTCTATACGGAAAACGCGATAAAAGCCGTATGAAGTAGTTTAATTTGAATTTATGACTAACGAGGCAGTACATTTTTCATTTCAAACATGTAGACATAATATAAATCCGCTCTTCTAAGGGAATGGTTTACAAATAGTGCTCAAAACAATCCACACTTGTTCCGAATCTGGGTGTTCTTTGTGTCCGTTGTTTGAATATTTGTAAAGTCCCCCGCGACACAGGATGCAATCTTAGTGCGGGAGGAGAATCTAAAAAACAACAAAAAATATTGTTTCACTACGTTTATCGTACTTTGTTTCAAGGATTTCAACATCATTCGCGACACAAGATTCCCGGGATTTGAAACTAGCCCTTACGAGCAGCCTTCGAGATAGTCAGAAAAACAATACAATGGATATCCTTTGTTTCAGTGATTACGCTAAAATCGGCTATATGCTAAGTGACTGCACAAAGCTTGGCCTGCACTCGCTAATGCTGTTCGCTGCGGTGATAGCCTTCCACCAGATGCGACAGTTAGATATCAACGAGCATTGCATCTCTCTCCTCGATGACGTACTCCTCTTTATCTGCCTACCAGCCTTCTTCATGGAAACAGTCTTATCCCTGGTTGCTACTATCAACATACTAAATATCGTGAAAACTATTGACTTCAGCATTATGGTAAGGGTATATAAAAATCGACCAAATATGAATCAAACCGTTTCCGCGATTTCCGTGAGAATATTTTGTGTTTTAAAAATTATACGTTGTCCTTGTGTAGCTAATAACTGGCTCCGAGTTGAAAGCTGTATATAAAACCTATTTTACTAAATAAAATAAAACCTTTCTTGCATGTTAACTTTAAACTATTTGATTTTTATTAATTTAAGAGTACTTAATAACGTATAATTTGTAAGGAAATTTGCTGGCTATACTATATATTTCTGTTCCATGTATTAGTTAGAGGTTTTAAAAGGCTTAATACTAAGGTCCTATTTGCACCTTTTGAGTATGGTACTTGAAATATTAGATTTTTTTTAAAAATAACCCGAAGTATAAATTTTCATGAGTAACTTTACTGAAAATTACAAAATCAGGAGCAACTACATGTGTTCATCCCTTCTAAATCTTTGCTTTATCTGATAAAACCAAACGACAAACGGCATATTTACACAGCTACTATTTTACTTCTAGCTGTGAGTGATAGCCTAATCTAGGGTCCAGTTCATTTCCACCTACGTAATTCTGACTTTTCAAAGTTATGTATGTATCACATAGTTGATCATTAATCGCATTAATGGTGGCAGACGCATTAAGGTTCCTTGTAATGATAGTGTTGTGTATGTGTAAAGAATAGATAAATAAATAAAAATAAGTAAACCTCTAGGATTAAAGTCCTCCAACACGTTCTCAACAATATTTGAAATCTGTCAACCCGCATTGGGCCAGTTTGGTGGATAGCCTTAGGTACTCTTCTCATATCTGAGAAGATATGGTTATCTTGTAGTGAGGCAGTTCATAAGCAGGGCTGTTTTTTTTTGCATTTGGAAACAATTGTCACTGACTAAATTTATTTAATTACAGGTTATACAAGTGATCATCCAAACTCCCTTGATAATGGACGGTCTTCGTCGTTGCAGCAATAGCAAGAAACTTCGCCGAAAGAAGCCAGGCAGAGAGATTCTCATGTTTCTTCTCATATCAAACGTCGCTATGTGGTTATTTTATACATTCTCATACAAATCCCCTGAAAGCCTTGACGAAAGATACGCTTACTATGGCAAAGTTGCATGGACAATATTAGGCCACATTAGTCTTCCATTAATTATGTTTTTCAGATTCCACTCCAGTGTATGTTTTGCTGATATTTGGAACTCCGCTTATGAACCGGGCTCTGAACATTAGAGACCTGCAATTAATAGACTTGATACTCATAATATACTCCAAGATAGACGGACTGAAAAAGGCACTGTCTGCTCAAAGACCACAGACCGAGAAAACTCGTAGCTTCGCACTTAAGCCACTTATGTCATATTTTGATCAATTCAATTATATCAGTGAACACACAGGCAATACAGATATGACACTTATATTGTTGAACTGACAGTGCTGCCTGGGTTAGGTGCCGTCCGTCACTTGATCACACACAGTGTTATGTTTTTTATCTCTAGTAGAAGCGCAGCGCACAGAGTGCCGTGAAAAACAGAAATAAAGTATGGAATGAACATATATTGCCTATTAAATCATTATAAATGAAAGATAAACTCCAATAAGTATATGAAATAAAAATATTGACGAGGAACATATTTTTTTTTTAAAACAATAATGTACTATACTTTGTATCAAAAATGATTATCATAAGATAAGTACTAATTAGACTATAAATGAGCACTCTTTGATTAGGTAGTGCGCAAAATGTGATCACGTAACGTGCAGTGGTGGCGATCATTAAGCATCCGTATTACTTTTAAAAAGCATGATCAGTGATTTTGTGCCAACTAAGAATTCGTGAATCACAGAGCTTATAAAAAGCTCAAGGCTTTCAAAAACCAGTAATATAAATACACCAGTATATTTAAAAAGGGAGAGTCGTCCACAATCCACCAGCTAGGTACTTTTTAGATTGACATGATAGCGGGCGAGTATACCAATATTACAAATAGACTTTTAGGAATAGAGATACAGCAATAGATAATGTCATACAGTGCGTAAGATGAAGGCGCAAACACACTCCGTTAGCCGCGTGTGCGTCGCACAAGATGACACGCATCTCACGCTGTGATTGTAACTGTGTGCAACGCAAAAAGGCGAAGCAGTTGCTTATTATATTATAAAATATTTCGAGGCGATCGCAATGCGTTCAACGCACCGTATGACGCATAATAGAACCAAGCCCTTTAGCCCGTTTAGGAGAAGTCACCACTGAACACGACATGTATTGCTCAGAATTTCTATCTTATTTTGCACACAGCTTTTTAGAAAAGAGTAGTGAACTAGTGATGATCAAAATACTAATTTAGTTAGAAGTTAGTAGAAATCTATATAGTAGAATAACTGTTTATATAGTCTAAAATGTAATAATTATTGTTATACAATACTACTAGTCATAAGTTTTACACGATAAATTGAATAATACAATATCGAAAATTAAATGATGTTTTTTATTTATGCAAACGTTCACTGATCTATCGAAACAATGCAGTTATTTTACAGATTGTATTGGCAATCAAACAACGGATTTTTGTGTGTGTACATTTGCTATGTATTATATAGTAGAAAAAAACAGATTGTATCAAAAAGTGAGAGTATTCTAAAAGCGTACTGTAAACCATATGAAATGTCTAAATGCCGAATGTCACAATTAAATGAACTGTTTTAAGATACTATAACCTGTTTTAAGATAATATATACTATAAAGAGATACATTTTTATTCTTTTAGAGATTAGACAGAAGTGTTTAAGATAAACACCATCTATCCAACCATCCAGCTACATATATTTTAAGATAATAGTAACATAATAGACATTTGTTTTTTTCTATTACAATTTTTTTTTGTATTTTTATCGACGTTACCTGTTAGGCCATAAATGCTTGTGGTGACTACGCTCTTCCATAGCTAGAAAACATTATAACATAATTATAATTTGTACTCAAGATATGAATAAAGATGCTTGATGCAAATATAATACCCATATGACAAAATAATTTAAATGGGGTTCTCACTAAATATAATAATAATATATAACATTCTACCACATACACACAACACCATCTAGCCCAAACTAAGCAGAGCTTGTACTATGGGTACGAGACAATAGATAAACATACATATATACCTCTTTTTTTTGTAAATACATACATATTATACATAGAAATACCCAGCCCAAGACAAACATCCATGTTCATGCACACAAATGTTTGACTTGTGCGGGAATCGAACCCGTGACTTTAGGCGTAACAGTCGATTACACTAACCACTATGCCACCGAGGCCAACCTCACCGACAAAGACCATTGCTGACAACTTAATTTATTTCGAGTTTTGTAATAAAAACACTATATACTTTCTCTCAAACTCAGGATCTTACGACTGGCTTAAAGCCTGGTCCAACCTTATGAAGAAATAAACAAGATCGTAATATTGATATAGACAACATACATATTTATTAATAATAAAAACTGAATAGTCATTCAACAACATTACGAATATCTTAATGAAAAATAAATATTTTGTTTAGCGATACATCAAAAAAATTCTCTTCATTATAGCAATTTGGGCTAGGTAACTACTTGTAATCAAAATTATGTTATCACGTGCCCCTCCAGGTAAACTAAATGCTTGTGTTAGAATTAATCCTATGAACTTTAAATCGCAAATTTATATCCATTGGACTGCCGCCGCTTTGCTTGTAAAATATTAAAGGATAAAACTCATCAAACACAGAAATTAATATACTCCATGACCTATTTCTATTGACACTTCTACGTAGAAAACTTTCTAATAAGATTACTATCTATTTTATTACCTATATGACCATACATTTCAGCAGCGCGTTACATACCTCACAAAACAATATACAATGCGGTTACATCCAACCACAAATCACGTCTCAATACAGCTTCTAAGGTGACCAACTGAGAGAGCACGTTAATTAATGTTGCGGCCCATAATGCAATTACTGAATATTAGGTTAAGTACTCGGACAGTCAGGAGCGGCGCACTTAGCCGACGACGACGGAGATACAAACTAGTTAGGCACTACAGCCTCTGTAACAGGACGACATCGCATGCATACATAAACCTTGGACCTGATACAGAAATTACACGTCCCTATGTATGCCAAATTCGATTTAATACCTACTATTGTGCCGCAGTCTGCTTATGATATGGCTCGCAATTGACCACTAACTGAATTGTGTATGCGAATGTTATGTAATTTAATTAAGTAATTTGTGTTCCATTGCAGTTCATGTAGCAGTAAACTAGTGAGAATTAATGTTGGACTCTTAAAACTCTCTAGAAAACTTTTCGTCCATTCAAGATGTTCCTATGTTTTCTACCTATATCTACGTATCAAAGCAAAAATTAATAAGATGTAATCTACATGTGCCATGTTTCCATATTTTGATATTTTTCGTAATTTAATATAAAGACTATAACCTAGGTTTGGACGAAACGCTGCCTGTATTTTCACCTTATTTTAAATCATGACACTTTGTTGGCGTAAAATTTTCTTACTGTAACTAGTGTTTTTTGTAATAATTACACTTCAAAACGTTTAAACGACAACCAACTTGGTGTCCCCATGACTATGACTGTTAAAAGTAACCGAAATGTCAGCCCAAGTAAAAATTAAAATAAAATTAAAACGTATTGATAAAATTAACTACGATATAATTATTCTTATTTTATTTAATTCTTCCTTTGACTTTTCAAAGTTAGATATTAGTTAACATCAATTATAGTCATTAATGCAACAACGAGTGGTTTAAGTGATTGCCTCACTTAGTGTGTCGAGTGTGATTGTGGGTATGATCTTAACACAGGACAAAAAAAATTGAGATCCACAAGCTTTTGTTATTATTTAGATCTTGTGAACGTTGTTTGAATTTTTAATTCGCCTGCGACACAGTGATATCAAACTCACGATTTACTTTACCTTATTCGTTCACTCAATGTACATGTATCATTGTATTCAGACAACATTATTAATGATTTATTTATTTAGGCATATTTCTAGGGTAAACACAGACATTCACATATAATTGACAATTATCAAAGTGCATATGCAACACCAATTACAAATATGCACAGTACTGGAAGGTGGACAACATGCAAAAACTAAAACTTAATGCTTAACTAAGAAGAAGTGTTTCTTCAAAAGGCCGCTTACATACTTACATTCTGCTCACATACCACAAACATTGTGTGAACTTTAAGAGTTAGTGTCTCATGTGGTGGGTATGTGCAGTAATATTGCAAGTAGGAACCAAAAGTAATAAAACATTTCAAAAATAGAATAGTTCGATAATAAAGACTTATATTATTGGTATCTCTTTTCAGAACTGTGATTCATTTGAATATAATGTAATTAGCTGTTCAATTGTTGGAACGCCAGACATAATTGAAAACTAATTGTATGTTGCCGCCGGTGTGCCGCTGCCAGTCAATAGGTTAAATGTTATATCGATAGACTAAATATATTTAAACTAATCATATCCATAATACTTTGATTTATGAAATGTGCTGGAAGTGCATTTCAGCACATTCCGTAAATATGTTACAAATTTCATGTTATACGAAAAGATTAGTCGATGGCGATGTTTCGTGCATAGGTACGTCATGTCACCTTAATGTGCGACTCGTGTTTGTTGTCAGTATGAATGATCGATACAGTATCTCACTTCTTTTATTTCTTATTAAAAATGTGACTACCTCGTTGAAACCATAGCATAAGTTTGCTTGCTACTTTTTCAAAGATATTTCCCGCACCAAGAATTTTACTTGTATCGCAGGCAGTTTAATACATTCAAATAATCTATTTTAGTATACGCATTTTCTTCCCATATGGAACTCGCGCCCATAACAGTTGCACGCTGGTAAATGCGAGGCGTTTACATAAACCACTAAGACATTCGTGCAATCAATCTCTCGACTTAGGGTTATTATGTGTTTCTATGCGGAAATGCACGAAGTTTGGCAATGTGTCCGGCATATGGCTCTTAGGCTATCTCATTATTACGTAGGATATAAAGCATGATTGAACATATAAATATTGATGTTAAATACCGTCCGACCATATCTTCAAGGTAAGACAAATGATAATCTATAAATGTATGTATGAAAAGCATTTTACTTTTTACTACAATATTTCAAGGGATGTTACCAATAGGTTAGCGATTAGATTTAAAAGTACATTAAGTTAGCAACTACGTTATATTTACTTGAAGTTACTTAGTCGTCAAGAGGCCGGATATTCCTTAAGAGCCTTCTAGATAAGAGAGGAAAACGAATGAACAGTTCTATTTTTAACCGGAAATCAAACAGGCGACGATTTTATTTAACCTAATATTATTGGAATATAAAATATGAAATGAAATATGTTATTTATTGTAGATTTCGATCATCTTTTAGTTCCGCTTAAAAGTGCAATAATGGTGTAGTGTTATATGTAAAGGGTCGTCATACTATTCATATTGCGACAAGTGTTGTGGATTTGATCCCTACACGGAACAAAAAATTATATGCTTCAGGTATGGGTATTGTTTGTGTTCCTTATTTGATTGTTTAGTAAACTCCGACACCGGTTACATGAGATGGTTATTTTTAATCATACTTTTGAGTGTCGTCATTCTTAACAGCATCCTAAGCATGTTATTTCGCTTCAACTGGAACAGCTAGACTAGACTAAAGAACCTTTAACAGAAGACCACTTCCTTAATTTATTTTTTACGTCAAGTATGAACTTTTCAAACTTGTTAATAAGACGCTGTCCTGTCAGCCAGTCAATGATATTCTTACCTCTTTCCTTGGCAAGTTAACGCCTCTTAAAATAAGCCGCTATCTAAGGTAGAATGACATTACTACTGTGTTATTTAGTAACGAGGCAGACTGTATACTTATTTACCAGATCTCCAATATGAAAAAATATAATAAGTATACATCCCGCCAATAATAATTATTCATAAAATAAATCCTTTCGTAATAGGGTGATTGATAGCTTTGATAGCCTTGTCTCCAGCCTTATAGCAATAACTGTGGCTCACGCAACTAATTATTGTCCCATATCAGATTCGAATCCATAACACTTAGTACGGTGGCTACGGTGACGCAAGAACTTGACTGCTGCACATCCTTTGCACTTATATACAGGTTGATTTTGAAATCGTGTAATTTCTTTTAACCACGCATTCTACTGGTAATATAAAATAACCCTGACCATATCTTTTTTTAATTAGAATTATGTTTTTGGTAAAATTAATGTACCGATTTTTCCCTGAAATGGTTTCAAATAGTCATATGTTAACCACCCGACACAATCTTAATATTTTACTAATTTAAAAATAATAACATAACAATAATTAAAAGGAATTACACGATTTCAAAATCATTCTGTATACATAAATGATAAGTTAGGTGACCGATGTTCGGGCACGCCACGATCGTTGCGGTAAGTCCCGTGTTTGAGGAGTGGCTGGAGAGGCGGCATGGCGCCCTCACCTTCCGGCTGACATAGGTACTGACTGGCCATGGTTGTTTTGGCCGGTTCCTGTGTCGTATACGCTGGCAAGAGACGCCCGGTTGTCACCACTGCGGCGACTGCCGTGACGTTGTAGAGGACACGGCGCTGCACACTTTGGCAGTTTGCCCCGCCTGGGCATCGCAGCGTCGTGATTTGATCGCGGCAGTCGGATCGGTTGCCCTCTCGCTCCCGGCCGTAGTTCAGTCTATGGTCCGGAGTGTCCGTCGCCCCTTCTGCGAGGAAATGATTTCCATCAAGGAGGTGGCGGAGTGGGACAGGGCACGTTTAAACCCTCTCCCCAACCGCAGAGCCGGGCGCCGGAGGGCGCGCGATGACCTCCAGCCACCCTGAGGTTTGGGGGTGGTGGGCTTTGTGGGCCTGCCCGCCATCCGTTCAGCACCAGGTCCGAGAGGCGGCGTGCGTGTTTCCACGCGCGCCTCTGTTTCGAGTCTGTCTCCCTTCTGGGGGGGAGACAGTAGGGTATTTATAGAAGTGAGTCCTTTGGGTAGGTCTCTTCGCGTAGTGGCCTGCCGTTTCATACGGCGGGCCGTAACCTCAGCGGGGTCGCGACCGCGTGCGAAAGCGATTCGCGCGGCCCCGTCGATAGTGGTTTTGTCGAGGAACACCGGGGTAGGTTTAGTCGGTATTCCGGGAGGTACATTATTTCTTTTCCATCTTTCGTTTACCCCGGCGAGTCCGACATAATCCCTCCGCCCGCCCCCGCGGAGGGTAATGCGTCATCGAATTGCCCCAGGTAAAAAAAAAAAAAAATGGTGACCGATGTAAAAATATTTGTGGTTCGTCTTAATAATTATTTATCTTTCATTCAATATTATTATATCAACCATAATTATATCTTTTTTCATTTTCTACATATAAACATTCTAACTGACTAAAAACACATGAAAATATTTTTATGAGTCGACTATAATCAAACGTGCAATATTCAAATAGGTATGTTGGTTACATTAAAATAAAGGAGAAAATAAAACGGATAAATCGCTTGAAACATAGTATTCAGTCTTAGTACTATTGAGATAAGGTTTAAATTCGAATAACCGTTTTCCTGACTAAGCGGCACTGGAAAATATTCGTGAGTAAATCAGTAGGGCAGCGCGTCGCGCGGATATGCGCTCGGCTGACCAATGCCACTGTTGTCTAATTGTTTCCGATCTCTTCTGAATAACCACCGCGTTGTATTGACGAAATTTGAACACGTGAATGGCAACTGATAAAGGTATTCAATGCTCCACTGATCTTTCACTCCACCTCACATTTTACATGTTACAATATTTCGATAGCAGATTGTCAAAATATAGACGTAATTTTTTGAATATTGCATGGAAAACGCAGTGGTTTACATGGTCATCGCGTCTCTTGACGTATTGTCAATTCACTCCGCTTTGGATAAATCCAACGTTGCAAATCCGATCCTTGTGATCGATACATACACACAACTAAGACCTGCGAATAGTTCCAAACCTAGAAGTAGATTTATTATTACTGTCTAGCCTTTGCACGCGGCTACGCTAGCGTGTCTTGTCATCAAAACTGCATATTATATGTGTGATACGGTAATATTCAATTCATTTTTTTATTTATTGTTCTTTATAGATCTGTATATAATATTTCAGAAAGATCACTAGAATATTATATGTCAAACAGATCTAACCTCTTTGTAATGTTAGTATAGATGTATGAAGAATTTTATATCCTGGCAAAAAGTTCGTTGAACCAATCCTTCCACTGTCCAGCTAGAAATAAATTCTATAGTGCACGGTTCGATAATAATCAAAAGATGTCCACAATCTTATCACAATAGGCTTTTATTTTTTAGTTGCTTGATATAGGCTTTTATTTTTTAGTTGCTTGATACCAAGACACTAACAAAAGTTACGTATAACGAAACTGCGCTGATTTATTAAACGAAAATGATATAAATGCGACGTCGACCAATAAAAATAGCGGAACCATTTTAAAGCTCAGGTGGTCACACAAATTACATTCGTATAGCATGTCGCTATTAAAATTAATACCCCTTTGTTTGTCACTAAAATTAACAGTATATACATTAATTACTTCATAAAAGCTTTTTGCCCGCATATTAATTGGTTCAAAATAATATTTCCGGCCGTGTAATGAACAAAAGTTTGAGGACTAATGAAACGAAACCGCAGGCCGTCCCGTCAATAGCCTGGGCCCTTATGAAACAAAATTTACAAAGCTTTTTAAAACGGCTGCGGTTGCATCCTGGTCCTCTTATTCACGTTAGCTTGCTAGTCCGGCATTTGACAGCCAATTGTCTATTAATTAAAAATCACTGTATACATGCTGCAATGTTTAAAGCGATGTTACCACTGATAATAAAGTGAAACCTCGCACAGAACAAAATATATGTGTGGTCAACAAGTGGTTGTAAAATACCTGAGTGTTTTTTTTGTTTTAATATTTCTAATGGACAACAATGTGAATAACTAGATCTCCATTATGGCAGAGTCACTGGAACAGCTAGGCGGGATGCTGCACAGCTGAATTGGATCACCTCAGCGTGTAGGTCTATAGGTCGATATCAGCATTGACTGGAAATTGTTGAAAAATATATCTATCTTGCACAAATGATCCAACTAGGTAGAAATAATGGTATGACCTACGGTGCCGAAATATGGACAATCACGACAGGACTAGTCCATAAACTAAAGGCAGCCCAGCGGGTTTTGAAGCGACCTGTGCTTGGACTTTCTTTGAAGGATAAACTCAGAAATGAGGCTATTCGTCAAAGAATTAAAGCGACTGACATAACACGCCGACTAAGCAAGCTGAAATGGCAATAGGCTGACCATGTCAGTCGAATGTGGCAGACATGGCTAGCTGGGTTAAACTGGATGCGGAAGACCGGATGGTGTGGTTTAACATAGGAGAGGCCTATATTAGCATTAGTCTACAACGGACTGATCGATTGATTTGTAATTGTCACGATACAGTAAAGATCAATATGATGAATGCGTCTTTAAAAAATATTATGGAAAGACTACAAAGATGGCAAACACGTGTTCTGTCTGATGGCAAGCGATTGCCATAGCCTTTGATTAATAACTAAACAAGGATATCAATCGTCGATTGCTGATCTTAGGGAACATGGGATCTAAGGAACAGAATAGGAGGATCGCATCTAGTCATGTTGGCGTGGACGTCAGAAATCACATCTCTGACGATGTTTACTTTAAAATATAAACCGTACCCATCTTATTCATACATGTCGTGCAACACAATGTAACGAAAATAGTTTCGAATTAATTTCCCAGCGTAATAATTTCCGTCCCCAACAGAGCCTCAGTGCTTTAAACATTTTTTTTGTAACAAATCAGTTTACTACATGATTCCTCTATGCATGAAATGATTTTTATAGATGGCTAGACTCCATTTATTAGATGACAATGGCATATTATGGTGGCGGGTACTATGACGGTGCGCGGTCACGCTCGATGTAGCGAGTGGCGAGCGGCGCCCGCGCACACCGGAAGGGCGCGACGCGCAGCGACAGCGGAAGCGCCCCTGCGACCCGTGACCTGCGTGCGCACACGCGCTTTGTTATCCGACAGTAACACACGCGAGCTCATACAAACATGGACTACAAAAAATCAGTGCAATACACAAGTTACTAGACATACAAAATTAACTGTAAATGTAACTTAATTAATAGTTATGTGTTACGTTGTGACATTAATATAAAAATATATATTTCTAAAAACATAGGTCTTAATTTTGTGTCTCGTAGTGAAAAGGAAGTCCAGTTGAGAGTCGCAATAGGCACTCGTGCATATATATATTTTCGAAAATCCATCTTACTAACAGAATTGTGCATTACATGATACATCTAAAGCTTTATAATATGACCAAATACGAGTAAATGAAGCATTTGCACAACTTAAAAACTTCTATATCGCGAATATATCAATAATATCGTCGTATACCTTGTCCACATCAGATTTCTACTAACCGAAATTTTTGACAGCTATGTGCATCGATTACCAATAGTTAGTTACACATCGCCGCGAAGTCCGAATCCGACAGTAATGACAATTCCACGACAATAGAAAATGAACAATAATTAACACACCCTACGTCCATTGAAATAGCAACAGAGAGCACTATATCAATCGCATTAGAGGTGCGACTATATGAAGAGTTCTCAATGCCACTACAGTCCGACTTAGACATCGAGAGGCAATCTGCAATGTTCTCCAAGTTGGACCAGACAGGTAAGAAGATTCAGTAGTTAGTAAACAGTAATACTTGCGCTGATGGACAGTGAGTGTTACTGAACTTGTTACTCTATTTTTTTTATTAATTTTACGAATAGGGTCATGATTGTTGTCACTGATTCGCGGTAGCTGTTGGAACACAATATAAATATGAAAAAAAATTGCAATATGAATGTTCGATATTCGTGTTTTCTTAGCGGCCAGTGATTTTAATATTTATGTAGATTGTCGTATTATATGAACAAGATCCTATTTCCCAGATCCATGTGGCATCTAGAGACCTATTAAATCAGATAAATAGATAAAGCAACTGATAAATCTATTTAACAAAGTAAACAATAGTTTTATAAGGAAACAGAGATACTCTTAACAATATGTTTATAAAATCCTCAATTTGTTGAACATAAAAAAAAAACAAATATATTTTGGCAGTCTCTACAAGACGCAGTTACCTGAATAAATAAAATAAAACTAAAGTAACAATTTGTGATATTTCTCAACAGATTCAATATATTACGTTAAAAGCAAAGTGCTGGCCGACGACAAAAATCAAATATCTAATATCACATTCGATTATTTTCATCTTTAGATAGCGTACCCAACGGCATAGGTGTGAGTACTTGCATAAATGCCAATCGTGAAGTTCTGGATTCGGGTCCGTTACATTTTTAATGAGGATTGCTGGTTTGATAATAATTCTCTGTAGTTTACACCGCGTTGCTACTAATGCCATTTACCAGGCATGGAATTATATATTATGGTATCTAACCACGAAAATACTACAGCGACTAAACTATAATAACCACAACAAAATTTATTTAGTGGTTTTTACGTGGCGAGACTGCCTTGGCGTCGGACAAGAGGCTAGCCATTTACCTGGGCATATATGTATCTTGACTTTATGCTAATGTTAAAAAGTACATTTCAGAGAACCCAATAACTCTTTCTACGACTCGATAACCAAACCCGTAACGTTACGATCACGCGCAAAATTATGCCACCGATCCAACGACGCATACAAATAAGTAGACGTACAATGTTCATAATCTATATTTGATCATATTACCAACGACCTGATTACATAGGGGCCTTTTGCAAGTCACTGTGGTATGCATAATTACTCTTAAACATACTGGAAGTAATGCTTAAAAGGTAAGCAACGGCTTTCAAGACGTGTGTTACTGAACCCTTGCCTGACATCCCTTCGACACATTTACTACCCACATAGACAAACGGCGAATGATCGGCCAACACGGGGCTCACAACCGACTTATTTGGGGTGTAAAATTGAATTACTTAGGGGAACAAATATTTTGGAAAATGCTTTTTGTGTGCTGACATTCTTGTGTCGTAATACAATGTAAAGTAGTGTTTATTGTTCTTAGTATTTTTATCGATAACAATAATGTAACCTCGGTTGTATTAACCGCGAAGGATTAGGCAGATATGTGACACTACCATATTTAGACAGTTTCTTGTGGTTAGTTGAGTATGAAGAGTGCTATAATTAACCTATTGAGTCTCAGCGGCACACCGGTGGCCAGACAAGTGTGTATTTTTTGCATAATGAATAATTTTTTGCGGACAAAAGTATGTCCACTCGACACTTGACGGGTGCTGTACCTTGCTCATATTTCATATGTTGGTATTAAAACTTTTATAAGAAAAATGAACGCTCCTTTACTTGAAATCAAACTCTTCATCGAATAACTAGCAGCTACGCATAGACTTATTTACGGCAATGAACCGACGAGGTAGTTTAGCATATATACTTAGTATAGTATATGTTAATAGTATAGATTCTATAAAATGTTAGTATATTAGATTCTCAAGTAATCATACGATACATTGCCATACTCGATATTGTCATTGATAATCACGTTCCCAGTCCACTGAACCACATATGGCTCAGGAAACTTGCGCTTAGAAAGCACTAATAAGTTCCTGAGCCATATGTGTGTCAGGGAACATATACAAATTCAATAGCGAATATTTCCACGGGACGCGCTGGTACTGTACTTAATTTGCATGGGACGTGCCAAGTCGATCATATGGTAAAGAAAAACGCCAAAACGTACCGAAAAATATTTTTTATTATTTATCAAATCACAATTATTTCAAAACTGTTCCTAATTATGTTTGCTTTTGAAACATGGCAAACAAAAGGTCTTTTTGCATTCCAAACACTCGGTATCTACTCGTTTTACTTGTTTAGCAGCAATTTCCCAGCTTGCACCATCTTTTCGCAAGTTGTCGTAGCATCCATTACATCGTTTTCGGATAATTTTATTATCCTCTTTTCGCTGAATTTTTGAGAGAAAATGTTGACTTATGATCGAACTAGTAGACGGTCTTGGACTATTAGTCAGTGTATTGGCACTCGTATGTGATGAACTGTCCAATTGCAAGAACTCCCTGATAATTTCTTGCTGCGCTTGTAATATGGTTTTGCGAGATTTTCTGTTTGCAGTTGGGTGTAGTTTATGATACAATAGCGTGGCGTTTGTAACCGACGCACAAATCAAAACATCCAGAGCAATCTTCTTATACCAGGCTAGAGATTTTCTTTTGGGGTCGTAATAGCTTGAAAGCTGGTCTGATAGATCTATCCCCTTCTTTCTGTCATTGTAGAAGAGCACTGCTTTCGGCTTCGACATTGGGCGGTACCCAGAAGACATTTGCATGCTAGCGTCGTGGCATGTAGATATCATTGCGACGTCACGTTTGTCTCTCCATATCATCACTGTTACATTGTCTTTCTGACGAGCAACTAATTCACCTTTTTTGGGGCCCATTTTTTTTATTTTAATTGCCCATGGAAGGTCAACCCTATTTACTCGCAGAGTGCCGCATAAGTCTGTCTTCCGCTGCAGTAAATATTTTGCTAGTCCTACACTGTTGTAGAAGTTGTCACACACAATAACTCGTCCAGCGTCTAAAAGACCATCGCATAACTGAACTACGACACTACCCGGCTTATCAAGATCAGCAATTTCGGGATCGCGCCCTATGTAAATGACATAGTTCCAGACAAATCCTTCTTCTGTGCACAGCTTATAAATTTTCAAGCCATATTTGTGAGCTTTTGATGGGTTGTATTGACGAAAAGATATCCTTCCTCTAAACGGCATCATTGATTCGTCAATGACAACACATTCACCAGGTGTATGTAAACTCTTCCAGTTGTTGATGACAAGGTCCAATAGTGGCTTTATTTTGTATAGACGTTCCTGCGAATCTCTGGGAGCTTCATTGTCGACAAAGTGCCAACACCGCAATATAGATGAAAAGCGATTATACGACATATTTACATTGTGAAATATTGGATGGTAGTAAATCGCGTCTAGTTTCCAATGCGATTCCAATGTGGGAAATTTCACAATACCCATCAACATGTACAAGCCGATAAACTTCAACATTTCTTCCTGTGTAACGTTTGTCCACCGATTCATGCGGCTATGCATTGGCATATTAGCGTTTTGTTTCATTTGCATTGCATATAAATTTGTTTGAGAGACCATAAGATCTAAGATCTCATCGGTCAATATTTGTCGATAAATCGATACAACAGATTGTTCTCCTTGGATATGAAGAGTTGGGCTTGCGTTATAAGGATAACGTGAATATGATAGTATTTCCTGCTTCCAACCATTTTCTTCATCAATTTTATTTATTTCCTGCGGAGAAAGGCGCATTACCTCACTAGCTGCCCACCTTCTGGCTCTGTTTGGCTGCAATATTCTGCTCGTTCCCGGTTGGGGCAGATTTGTAACGGTATCCGGCGAACCTTCAGGTGAGTCTCTACCGTTGTCACCATAAAACGCCTCCGTATCAATATTTGAATGGGAAATCTCACCTGGATCAAAGTCAGGATCATCTACCTCATCATCAGCAAAAATAATTGGTTCCTGCATACCACCATCCGAATCGTCATAATCCGGCTCGTCTTGTACATCGCTATTTTTGCCGCCCGAATCCGTGTCGCTATTGCTCAATTCGAAGTCACTTTCTTCCAGTATATGTCGCAATTCCTCAGTAGTAAGTTTTCGGGGCATTTTCAACGAAAAAACACACATAAATAAATTCAAAACAACGACGGCACTGATTAGACAGCAACTGTCAAAAGATTTTTTGATGTCACTGATTACAGTGAAAAAATATTTGTCACTGACGTTTGTAGATATGTAATATCTATGGTAATATCATTATTGTACGTTTGTAAACATTGTAAACGATACATAAATTGTATAAATAAATTGTAAACAATCAATAAATCTTGATAAAAACTCGTAAAAAATTAAAACTTCCTTGAACCACATATGGTTCATGAACGTGCAGGAATAAAAATGTCTCTCTACGCTCCTGAGCCATATGTGTTTCAGGGTAATAATACCTACTTCCGATTTATTTTTTATAATTTTTTATTTAGTTCTGTTTTCTTCTGACAACATAAAAACAGTATTTTGTAAAAAAGCTATTGGACTTGCGGCTCAATTTTACTTTTTTGTTTGGGACAGGGAACGTGTTAACAAAAATATATTCGACAACGGGACACGTGTACTCTCAAACATTTTGTAAACGAAACTATACAAGTTTAATTTACATTGGTTGGTTTAGTCACAAAATTTGCTTATTTTTATAGCCGGTAATAAAATGATAAAATATTTTTAAGTCTTGTTAAATCCGTAGTTAATCCTTCAATTTGACTATTCTCGGGGTATAGCCGGCGCTGATCAAAGACGCGCGCCACTCACCCGGAAAATTGGCCGAGCCCAATGAATATTATTATACTCTTCAATAGATACACGTAGTTTATTTTAGTTAAGTAAATATTGCGCGAAGCCTTTACATATTTTTGATTACTTGGCTTGTTGCAACAAATTACGGGTTATTAAATATTTATTTTTACATAAACTGGAAATATAATGATATAATATCTTGTTATGGTTTACGAAGCTGTGTATATATGTATATGTAATTTCTAAATTATAATTAAATTATATTATAACATAACAGATATCGAAACGTAAAATCACAATTTGTTAAATATATTAGAATTATATACTTAGTAGCACCTCCTTTTAGTAATATTTTACTCAGCCTGATGTCTGAATATTGGTGTGTTCAGCCATTGATGACGAGTCGTAGTCATAGCTCTACTTTTTTTTTATACATACTTTGATAGTCCAATAAATATAAACCTGACAATGTTTGGAATACCAGATATAATAAAATTGTAAGCCAATGTATATATTATGACGTAACAAGTTTGTATAAAATATAATAAAAGCGCGTCAATATAGAATTGAAGCGGTGTGTCGCGGCACGTGTCATCTGTGGTGTATGTACGTCGTGTATGGAGGCAGAGGTGTGGCTTAAACCTCGTAACCGTGCAGCGCCGACACGCTCCGCCGGACATATTTAGAGATATGTGACGATCCAGCGGATGCCCAGTGAACCGCGAGAGGATGTGAGTTATTAAGTGGTACACTTTCAGGTGATCTGTCGAGTGAGAGAATCGTGTGCGCCCCTGCCGCCCCATACTAACGGGCTGGGGACGTGAATCTAGGAAATGTTCCCGATAATTAGTAAAACATGTTCTTTTTTTAAATTGTAAAGCTTTTAGAACACATTTAACTTTTTCTATGTTATTTATTTTTTATATATCTAATGTCGTATTTTAACCCTGTGTCTTATGAAGCTATTGACCGGTTTTTTGTACCATTCTGCTTTTTTGGAAAATTATATCACACATTATGTATTTTCATTGAGAACCTAGGCTGAGATAATCACGTATCTATGGAAAGCATACTTATTGTTACATACCTATCAGCCCCCATGCTGTTGCCGTAAATTACCTGACCTAAAATCCAATGACAGATTGTCCCAAATCGAGTCTGACGTTTATGTCTTTTTTCTAGTGAAGCAGTCTCAGCTACGATTATAAATATAATCTATATTAGATTTTTATAGCTCATAGTCATCTTTTCTTTTTTTTTTTGATTCAACAACTCGTTGTATTAAGCCGTAATTGAATGATATTTATGTGTATGCGATTAATTATGTATACACGTATGCATAACAATATTGATTTGATTATAAATCGCTATTTTTATATAATTTACTCTGAGCTGCGTAGCGACGCAGCTCAGAGTAAATTAGCTTTGAAATTCATGATACCTAAATTATTTAGTAGAATTTAATAATGTATAACGCGTGGAGTGCTCAACATACATTCATTTGGCTACAATTGTTTGAAGTTGTATTCAAAATATGTTTGTAATTAGACCACTCAGAGTGACCAAATACATCCGTCACAAATAAATTCAGGTACATTAACTAAATTGAAACGTCGCATCCACTGATTCCAATCAAATAGAACGTAGGTAAATATGATTCGTGTGCCGGTCCCGGGCGCGGCTCATTCGTTCGTAACGAGCCTGTGATGTTATTCATTCCATATCAAACGTTTAGAGAGCATTACACTGATTCCAACTGTTTGGATTTACTCGGTTTGCCTATCAGTGGTCAGTGTCTACTTAGACAGGTGCCTAGGTACTACAATTTCATATGTAGTACGAGTATGTTATATAGACTGACATCCCAGAGCGGCTAGACTGCCTTTATTTTGACAAAGCGAAGGCTTATACAGTAAATGTGTAATATGTAGGTGAACAACTGATGCATATTCGTTAATTTGTAGGCTGGGTGTTACTTTGTTTGGTTTTTTTTTACCTTGTACTGAGAAAACCTTTGCATTGATATGGCCAGTTACAAATATGGTGTTAAAATAGTCACTCAAATAATAATAATTTAGGCTTAGTATTATAACACTGATTATGCTATATTACTAAAGCAGTTAAATTATATTTATAGACCTGAAACCTTGACCGTATTGCATTTACGCCAATATCACACATTGCAATGATTAAACTTGGTGTAACCGAATTTAGGCACAGTTATTTCGTGTATATTATTATAGAAATACATATACTTACACTTCATCTGACGTTTCTATAGCTTTTATGCAGTATCTCCATCTCTATATGTTTTAAACCAGAGGTTACCAGAATTTTTATGTCATAGACCACTTTCAAAATGTTGCTGGTTCTGGTGAAACTCCTGCAGCAGCTAGAAATTTAATCCGCCGAATAAAATCGGTATACTCAGACCAAAAATTAAATTGGATTAAAATTTAAAAAAAATATCGGTTCTCTACGGGCTGACCAATATTTTTTTAGAAATTCTCGGATCATCGGCGAGTGGTATTCCTCAAAACATCCGTCGACCGATGACTTTTAAACAAGTAACAGTCGCTGAGCTTCTTAAAATATTATCTGCCCACATTGATAGGTGAAGTCAGGCCAACATTTTAATTCTTCACTATCGAATAAATTTTTGTGGAACCCCGCTTACGAATTGTGAACCCCATCTTTTTGTCACGCCAACCTAGACCCTCGTCGAGTCTGCCGTGGACCCCCGGGGGTCCACCTGGACCACTTTGGGTGCTAAGGTTTTAAACAAACGTATCCAGTAGCGTAATTGCAGTTTATTAACTCCCAAATCAGTTAAGCTAAACCGCATGGTAGAATGAGTACCCTGTTTAAAATTCTTTGAAGGGGTGAACGCGCTGCAATAATGGTGGTTCATTGGGAGTCCATTACAAAACAGCGAGGATGTTAATTAGGTTATACGTGGACACACAAAGCTAATGTCGTGGTGTATGAGAGGCTACAGGCGGAACGACGCTCCATTGGCCTCTGTAAATCAATATCCGGTGGGCGCGCCCATCAACTGTTTGACGACATTTCAATAAAATCACTAACTACTTTCTCTAGTAATAGTGCATGACGAGCGAGGACTGATGTTGTTAGTTCTTGTTATACACGTGGCTTTATACGGCGCAAGTATTTGTGAACCCCGATGAAAAAAGGTGCTTATAAGTTTGACATCTTTACCTGTCTGTATTCCTGTGGTTTCATAACTTGATTTGAATGAACTTGCTGCATTTTTGTTCTTAGAATATAGTTTAATTTGAAAATTGTTGTGTAAAAGTCATAATTCGTTACTACGTGCACTAAAGGATAAATGGTGCTCAATATGTTTATTTCAATGTAAGACTTTCGTGGTAGATACAAATTTTTGATTGTTGTCGCTGTCGGACTCAGCTAGGTTAGGATAATAATGATTTTTTATAGAAGTTTATAAATAAACTGGTTGGAGCAAACGTGTCATTGTAAATGATCTTTATTGTTAGGTATATTGAAATATTATATAATAAATATATTATTATATGTACATTATGGTATTGTTTGGTTTGCATTTTACCTCATTTCTGAAGTTTATCTTAGTGTAAATCTTTATATTAAAATAATATTAAAATAACTCTGCCTGTATAAAAATACATGTATGTCGGAGTGGCAGCATTTATCCCATCCTTATCAGCCATTTTATAGGATCAAAGCATGTGGGCGTGCAGTGGGAAATATTGGTTTCAATTAATAGAAACTACGTAGGTAGTCAGATAACTTGTATTCGAATTTTTATTAAATTATTTTTTATTCTCATTCAACTAACAACTACGTCACACTAAGAGCACTTATCACTATGAAACGCAAGACAGTTCCTACGAGGTGTGCACTGGCTGACGGTAACACGAAGTCTGAGCCAGTCTGAGCTCTGTCCGCCCCTCGCGCCGCCTCGTAGACTCCGTTTAGCGCCGCTAGATAGTGCTGGCATTCCGCCTTAATGCTTTTCTGTGTCACTAGATGGTGCTAGTGTCCCAACTAACAGTATTGCCGTTCCGACATGTATATAATTCGAAGCGTCAATTACAAAACCGATATTTAAAAAGTATGGTATATAAACAGATCAAAATCAAAATTGAAACGTAAGCTTAAAAATACGTGATGACGTAGTCGGGGTGACAGCATTTACAAGACTGCGATTTTAGTAAGGCTAGAGTAACGGTTATTTAACACAAAGTTATATTATTTTAATAATAATCAACGTATATTATAAGTCCCATTACGATTTTGAACATTACACTTGATCAAAAACATTCTGTATAGAAATCAACTAACCGTGTTTCATTAAAAGTTTGTTATTGAACTGAAGTTTCATTGCTTCATAGAGTTTGAAACATGTCGGCTGGAATTTTCTTGCAATGTTCAATGTAATAAATATACGTGTAAGCATCTACTTGCTACTAGCGATGTGCTATAGTGAATTGTATCGATTGGTTTACCATCGATACTAATCGGTATTTATAATGTGGATCTACTGCAATTGCATTATTCGCCTGGGTCCGTTTTGTGACGTTGCAAATAAATGTTATTTTGCTAAAGGTATCATAGTTTTATCAGCTGTAACCCCGGTTATTATGCCATCTATTTACCTAACAATGTTAGCCGCTTCGTTCCCGTCGCAAAGGGAATTTATGGCACAACAAAAAAAGTTTCTTGAAAAACACTCTCAACCCAATACGCTCGCCAAACAACTACATACGCCACACGAATGCGTACACAAAAATATCGACTAAAAATCGATTGTTTTAGCGACGAGCAAAGAGCGAATGAACTGTTGACTTGAGTATTAATGAGTTTATTTAGCAGCAAAATTTTATCATGGCCAATTACATGTTTACTTTTATAATTCAGTCTCTGAATCGTTGCTGAAGAAAAACTCAGTCGGCGCGAATAACACGGTGTGGTAGACTTGGGTGTTGATTTCAACTAAAATTTAAAATATAGTCCCACCTTAAAAATAACGAAAAACTAGCAACTGCAATCACCACGCAGTTGTGACTCTACTGTCGAAGAGTATTCGATAGTTTAATCAAATAGAGAGTTATTAACTCGACTAAAACTATACAGCACTACGATTCTTTCTATTGTCGAAACTTCGTAACAGACGTCGGTACTCAGTTTATACGCGCTGATGTAAGATTTAATAATCCTATGGTGCTGTACTGCTGCAAACTTACGATAAGTGACTGACGGACTTGCAAACTAGTTTAATTAAATTAAAATATTAATTCAACATTACAGTTTTTTTTTTGTTAATATGCTAATTTTTCAAATAGCTACTGAGAGGTATATGTGCTTACACAATTGCCGATCGTAAGCTCCCTATAAATATTGTAATGTATAAGATGTTACCCGTTAAGGTTGTAAGCAAAAATTATGCTAAATTTTACATAATAATTCATCAATTTTATTAGTCGATAATTATTTGTTAAAAGTATGCCATCATTTTATTTGTAGTCAATTAATCAGCATAATTTTATGCCTCTGCTAGACAGTAGCATTTTCAAATACGAGTAAAAGCAACTACTTTACTCACTCAAATAAAACCTGAAATTCAAGAGCTCGTCGGTTACTTATACAAATATTTTAATATTGTTGTATTTATTTTCCACATTCACTATAATACATCAACATTTGTATGTATTAAAATTATTCAAACGCTTTTTATTGTCTTTAAAATCTTAATACTATATTAAATATACGTTTAAATTGTGGGTACCTTAATTCATTGAACCACCATTAGTCCTCAAGTTTGAATAAATAATTTATAATGATATAATAAGTTTACCTATAGAGACACATATATTTCTGAATTCCAGATCCCCCACTACAGTTATAGGTCCCTCTTAATAAATGCTATTGACAATAACCGATCACAGTACTCGACGCCTAGCTCCTGAGATTGTCTTTTTATAAAGCACTTTTGTCGGTTTCAGAATCGTACTCCAGACCTCAGATAAAGCAATTGCACTCACTACCGCTACCTTACCGCCACATACATATATACCATTAAACAATTTTTTGAACAGCAATCCTAAAAAAAACAGATTTACCTCATAAACGTGTAACTCTCGGTAGTGTCGATATAAAACGTTAGGTGCAAGAGGCATACGTCGGTGTAATGAAGATTTGAAGATAATCGAAAGAGCGGGCGCTCGGCAGACGATTTATTTGCAGCGCGACCGTCCGGATAATAATGCCTTTAACAACGCTTCCGGGCGTACCGCGACGCGTTTGCACCGGCTAGTGCCCTTGCCTGCACTTGCGTCTTCATTTTTACTTGCCTGGTGGTCGAAATTCGATCAAAATCTGTTTTGACTTGACATACCCAATTTTATTTATTGACATCACTAGAGCTCGTTGAAAGATCTCGCAAGAAAATCCGTTAACAAACAGGGCAGAAAAAGTTAGTGAACTGTTTTATATTTGCCTATTTATATATTTGTCTGTGATATACATTTCGAAATCGATTTATTTCCTTAGACACGGAATCAAGAACGGTATTTGAGTATCGTGCATTGAATAACACTTGGTTTGAAATATTTATATCGCTCTAAACTATGTCGCTCATAAATTCTGAATTCATAACTTTACTACGAATTGAGTACGGTTCTATGAAGTTTTTTGACTCTCTGACAATGAATGTCCATAATCAACATGGTTCTACAGACTCTTTAGAAGCGCTATTATAATGTTGCCTGCAAACATCACCAGATAGCGCACTTGCGATACATTGTATGCCCATACTTAATTTATAAGCATGTGGAGGAACGGGGTGTGAAGTCCCTCCAACACAAAGGGAGAATCCTTCGACCAGGCTGGTTGATCGTGCCTGACGGGCCGCGGCCCGACGGTTGATGTCGGGAGCTATATATACTCAGTCGCTGTGTAAACTTCACTTGTGCGATGCAGAATAGTATGACGTCATGTGAAGTGCGATTGTATCGCCATCTGTTAAATGTAGGCTGAACTTCTTCGTCTGTGCGAAGTCGCCACAACCACATCCACAACCAGCCATCCAGCCACATACATATATGTACATATATTTTATTGTATTTACTGTATGGATGTTATGAATTAAATGTTAAGCGACTTAGTCGCCACTTGGCTAAGACAATGCATCATGAGCAGCCTTTAGCAAACGCGGAAAAATCTTCACAGCTAGGTAATCTAATCTTAAGTGCACTTTGTGTTCTAATATATGTAAGCGTTACCTCCACGACATATTGCTACTGTAGAAGTTGTTAATATATATAAAATAATAAAAAGGAATACGGTGTGTACTTCATAATACCTATATTGATCATACACTGACCTTTTTGCCAGAAAATATTTATGCAGAGTGCTGCACAAATCTTTTATACTATTATATCATGTTCGTAGAAATAGGAACACAGACTTCGTCAGCTGTATTGTCATACTACTAAATGTGCATATTATTATGCATTGGGTAGTATTTAACTACACAGCAAAAAAATACTAATTTCACAGCAAAATATGCTTACCAAAAATACTAATTGCACACCAAAATATATTTAAAGATATCAAACTAAGTCGACGGCGCCCCGCTTCGTGGGGCTTCTATTTTTGGGTGGGTTTAAGAAGGAACCTAACATAACCTAACCCTTCCGAGACGGAATGCAGTGATTTGAGGCGTATAGATGCTCGTTATGCTGTGCAATATTTGCTATGCAATTACTATTTTTCATGGTAATTATATTTAATCCCTTATGCATTCAGCTCAGTATTAAATTTGCTTTTTGCAATGTGCTGATCTTTTTTATATCATATAGAACAATAAAGAATCTCTCATATATTATGGTAATGTTATGCTAGTGTGTGATCGTTAGGACTCAAGTTCTACATTCGAATCGGGAATTGTTACTGCGTTTTCCTGTAAGAAAAATGTCGGCAAGAGCTCTGAACCTGGTGAACAGTAATTATAGGTGAAGCCTGTTATTGGGGATGTGGGACCTAAAAAAATAGGCTGTCAAAGTAGAGACCTTGGCTCCCCTTACATATGCTCTAATGAGGACGTGGTGTGAGGGCTTTGTTCGTGGTCTACACAACTGCTTACCATTAAGCGGCATGTGATTTTGACTGGCAACAATTTAAAAAAAGTTGTCTATGTATTTATTATTAAGCATTTTTACCAAAATCTGGCAAAATGAAAGTGTAATGAACTTGTGCTTCACGCTTTGAGTACAAAGATGCGTCATATTACACTATGTTATATTATTTTCTTACTCAACAATACACTAATTTATAATAGAATAGATCTTAACTCATATCATGTCTTATTTTCCTTGTTAAACAAATATTCTCTCTAGTACAGTAAGAACGAAGCACGGAGACCGTTCCGCCTTCAAGTCATGCTGTTCGCTTGTTGATAGACTTTCGACCTCACATTAAGTGTTTTCTCTAAACCTCCAACATCTGACAACTATTACCTACATATGCCGTTATTTTTTACACATTTTGACAACTTATTCGGATAGTAGTGTCTTGCAATACGTAACAGAAAAACAATTGAATTGCATAGATGGTATAGTCGTTTAGGTAAATGGTCCAGTGCCACTCACTAGACTACTTACCACACGCAGAGTGTTGTAGATGGGAATCCCATACGAGACAAATATTTGTGTGGTCCAGAAATTAGTTGTTCTTTGTGTCTGTTGTTTAAATGTTTGTAAAATTTCTCACGAAACATAAATTGCTCCTTCATTTAAAAACTATATTGGTGCTTATAATATACAGCCATTAATTTTTTTACTCAATAATAAAAACTGAAGGTATTTCTAAAATATATATTTATTAAGCTCTGGAAGTAATTCCTGGTCGCAGGAGACATTACCAACATTGATCAAATGGACACATAAATACCCAGATTTGGAACAACTACTTATAAATCACTCAAATTATTGCCCTGTATATGAATAGAACTGAGAACACTCAGCGCATTGATGGTGGCGAGGTAACTACTTTAACTATATCATTCGTGTACCCAAATTTATAAAAATTGGTTATAACCACAGTGCCACAGAACAATCAAATACGCTTCACGTGTTATTTATAACCGATGTGGCAATACGAAATTTATTTTCATCAATACCGTTATTATAAACAATATCTCTTTACTGGTCACTAACAATAATTCTTAAAAAATATCCACAACATAGTTGCTAGTAATCTGTCTACTGAAAAGAGTTAAAATATGGAAATAAGCCATGATTGCATCTCATATTTGCATCTTAACAACATAGTGAGTACAAAATAAACATGAAACATGTAAATAAAAGCTCACACTTGACTAATAAAAATGTTCTAATCATAATAAAGGTCCACAGAAGTATGTACTTATACACTTTGCGACAGCATATTATATGCTGAAATACTTACATAAGTATTTCGACAGCAAATTTTAGTATATAGGTACGCATGTAATTCTATATAACTATTTATACTTTATTAATCAAGTTTAACTACATATACATCTAGGTACATCCACATTTCACCAACTATATTTTAAGATTCCACGGATAATAGAGCCTATTTTCCTCTACAGAGCGCATTGCCAGACTCCGTATTGTTACAAAGAATTTTGTAACACGTCTCCGTGTACCATACGTCATATCATCAAAGTCCGCCTCGGCCTTTAGGGCGGCACCTCGCGGCACATAAGCGCAATCTTATTCCACGAGACCAACGAGGTGGTCATTTTGAGAGCTTACCTAATTTATTATTACAATTGGGTAAGCTTTCAAAATTCCTTAACGTGTATAAATCTCAATAAAAAAATAATAGTAATTTTTGATTTGTTATGGGCCCTTACATTTTAAACCCCCTTTTTCCAATTTGCAATTTCATTCCTATTCTAAAACGCCGTCTAGACATGGAACAGAGACTCACAGAGAGGGAAGAAATAGTTCTGCTAACCCAATTGAGAATGTGTGTGTATGTGTATAAACAGCTGAGTGATCGTACCATACATCCAAAAATTAAAAGGCACGTTAACATCAGCTTATGCTATTCAATAAAGTAAGTTTGAAACTCGCCTAATAACGCGGAGTTATATCCCGACAGCGCGTCAATAAACATGACAAAATAGGCCCATAATAAATATGGAATAGGGTTTCCAATCAAGTCAACTTCGCGCCCTCCTCCCCGTGCGCGCCTGACGCAGGAAGCGACGTAGACCGCGTACTTGACAGACCTGGCGTTTTTAAACGGGTCAGTCCAACGATCTTACATAGAAAAATATCTTACTAAAAGCTTAATACGATGTATGGTTAAAATTCTTAGTATGTCTAATACATGCGTTGTAAAAATCTTTATTTATTAATTTTCTGTAAACCTGTATTATATACAGAATCGTTATTAGGCAACCTAGCATTCTAATGCATTGTTATTAAAGTTTATGAATATGGCTATAAGGTTTTTATTACTTGCGAGTTTTCGAAGCGGTCACCAGACCGGTTCCTACGAGACAAAACGTGTTTGACATATGGGTGTTCTAAGGATGGAACTAATACATATACGAAATTAAAATATGGTGTTGTTTTTGGTATCATCTACATACATACATTCATATCACAAATCCGCACTCGCGCGAGCTCACTCATACACACACAAACCTACGCTATGATTATAAATTAGTTTTAATTTATATTTTAATTTTATTTTCCTTTTAATAAATACAAAATAAAATTTGTGACATTTAATCAATGGATGCTTACTTGTACACGTCAGAGCGGGGTCTCCTAACACAGGCAATGTTATGCCTAAAAGGAGCGCTCCAACAATATTGTAGATAGATTAAGGTCAGTTAATGAAAATAAATCATTTTGTTTTGTTTATCATTATTATCATGATTGATTACATTTAATTATTTAAATAAGTATATGTCCCACGTTATTAAAAATTCACGAATAATTTAAAATATTTCATAGATTCATATTTATAAACTACGGTTTACGCCCACGACCTCGCTTACGCGTGCATTACCTGGAATGAAATCACTCGAAATACTCTATAAAACTATATGAAATATTATTTATTTATATTCAAAAGTAATTTCACGTAAAATCACGTTAATTAATAAAACCACACGCTGTGGTTTGAGCTGTACATCGACACGTCAGTCAGCCATTTTTCGTTATATGTGTACATACTGTTCTGGAAATTGTGACTACTAATAATCTTTCAATCTCGTTTATTTTAAGCAGTAGTTTTAACTAGTTTAAGTAGTTGACGATCGCTTAGTTCTATTCACTTATACGGTAGTTTACACATAGCATCGCCCTATGGGCCAAATATTGCAATAGAAAACGATTGACAATACCAAACTCTTTTGATAAACTTGAAATATATCCAATCTCGCTTCCAACACAAATATGCGTCGACATGTGTTTTGCCTCAGCACGAGGCAAATAAAAATACGTTGCTAACCGAACAAACAAACTTCAATACGTCAACACTGGTTAATTAATTTGCCTACCCACGAATTAATTAACTTTTTCATTTGAACGATAGTGAGGGTAGTAAGGGAATATAAAAGCGATAAAATCAGGCGCATAATTGCGAACCGTTCATTTGTTCTCAAACTGTCCTGAGAATGCCTCGCACTGAGGTGAAACATGTGTCTATGCAAACTTTGTGTTCGTACTGCAAGTTGGAGTCCGTGCGGAGCCCACGACGCAGCTGTCCCTTATCACAGACGGTTTTGTAAGTATTGTTAACCTTTATCTATTGCAATAGTTCGGATGGGCAACCCGAGGGTGCATGACAGGTTTCCAACCTAGCATTTTAATAAAAAATATGGCAATGTGCATAAATTTGCCAAACAAATACCTTATCGTGAACATATTTTATTCGAACTTCATATTGTATATTCATCTTAAACTAATATACCACAAGCACACAATAAGTTTATTTAATCAGAAATAATACTCGAACTTGAGTAAGCACCATATATCTGGTACAGCTTATTGGCATTTTACGATTAACGTGCCAGTTAACCGTATACAATATTAGCCAGCGATTCTAGTAGCATTGTCAGTACTGTGTCGGGCGGACGCTAGGCGGCGGGCGCCCTGCATATCTCGCCCACATAATATAGACAACTAGGCGACGCCTTGGGACAAATTTTTAAATTGCCTCCTGGCCCTACAGACATCGGCGTCAGGTCAGCTCCGCTCATTACTGACAAAATTTAATCAGCCATGTTTGTTATTAAATGTTTTAAGTGAATTCCAAGTCGCAATTCCAAGATTATTTTTATACGATTTACTTTAAAATGTGTGCAATTTTCTTTCGCTCTCATTTATTTCAATACTAGCTTCTGCATGTGACTTCCCTTCGTTTAATGTTGCAAATATGAATCGTTATGGTCTTTCAATTATGTATATTGTTGAAAACCACATCCATGCATTACCTACTGTATTTAACGTGAAACAATAGAACACGCTTATCTTGGTATAACACAACTACACTTTTACCTGTTTGTTCACATGTGTACCTAATATAGTAGCTTTAGTTATGTATGTTAGTATATGGTAAACAAATGTGCAGTTTCACACATACATATTACTGATTGCGTATTATATCTTAGAGTAACTTTTCAAATCTCTTTATTTACTTTCACTTCCAAGAAAACTAAATCCCTACTTTTGAATTAGATATACAATACATATAGTCAGAAACATTTGTACAAATGTTTGCTACTCGTCTAATTAAATCTTCTTTAACCACTCTACAGAAATAAAATGGTCACGTTTTTGCATTATGCACATTTTCATTGCATATATTTAAACTGTTGGTAGTCTTTATTGATTTTTATATTTACTTCTTTTCCTTATGGTAAAGAAGTAAATATAAAAAGGCAGATATTTTTAAGGTTTAATATATTATACAAAAAAATTGTATCCTATAGAACTTCCTAACACGTGTACACTTTGATAATTACGTAAGTATCAACTTGATTCTTTCAATTAAATAATAACCTACTTTGCAAAGTGTTTATTCATCGAAGCACTAAGCGAGGTATCCAATCGATCTACGCCGTAGCCGTATGCCTACGCATCCGTAGCAAACATTATAATGGACCTACATAAGCGTACGTATGATCTGAATATTCGTAGTTGAGAACATGTAATGGAAACAATACGAATAAGCCTAGATAAGAGAAACTACATCAAGATAAGTAAAAGCCCACTTTAGAAGTTCGTGTTGGCTCTTCGGCGTAGCAGTACGCCCTTCCTCTATAAGCTTTTATTGATGTAAAGTATTTGTGTTTTAGAATTTATATTTGAAAGCAAATACGGTGGTTTTCTAACTAAGTAATACAATCAAATAGTGTGTTTCATCTTTACTTTGTGTGGAAATGAACAGAGATTTAGAAGAAAAGGAAAGAAAAACGTGAAATTTTAAAAGTTATCAGCAAAAATTGATAATAAAACCGGCTTTTATAAAATTTAAATTACTTTAAAGATAATTCGCCAAACTAATTTTCAGATGAGAAGAAGGTACAGTACTATTTTGCCTTGTCTATTTATAACTATATAGATATTTAATATACCACTGCATAAAGGCCGGCGCTCCCTAAACATGTCACGTCACTCTACCAATAATTAATTTGTAAAATATTTTTACATTTTATTTAATTGATACTACTTAAATTATGACAATGTACATTTGCACAATATTATCTTACGTTCACGCGAATGATTTATATTGTAATTAAGGTGCTTATACGGATTTTAACACGCGGTTGTTAATCTAAATGACTTTTGTATTTTTAAGGCTTTTCCTGCACAAGGAATAATTCTTGTGTCGCAGGGTACTTTACAAACATTCAAACAAAGAACATCTAGACTCGGAACAACCATTTGTGGATCACACAAATTTTTGTCCTGTGTGGGATTCGAATTCACAACACTCGGCGCAATTGTAGAGGCAATACGGCCACTTAAACCACTACGCCATCCGTACTGTCTTTATAATTTAAATAGTTACAATATGTTCTAAATGCAGGGTGACCTTTTCAATAAACAGTAATTAATATTTTAATTTCAATATGGATATTTGGTTATACTTTAAAACTGAAATGTTAATGTACACAATTTTAAGGGACCTTATTAAAATGTTGTCAAACATCAACTGTGTATTATATTGTCAAATACTGATTGATACACCTGTAAACTGTTCTAGTTTTCATTAGTGTCATGTCACGGGACATGTCTGAGTGTCCCTTATGCGCATTCTTCGTAAAATTCCACTACGATACCGAAATTTATGGGACTGTCTTTTAAAACAATATAATTGAAAATTTACAGAAAATATGGGTTAGGGTCAGATAGTCTGCGTCGTATTCATTTTCCATTTGGATGTATAAACAATATTATATGTACTTTAATAAATTAACTGCGTTCACACTTATTAAACATTGCGCTTAAGAAATTGTGTCATTATATAGTAACATATTGTTACCAAAAGACTTCATAACAATATAATGCAAACATATTTCTAGCTACCCACCGCTTTGTATGTACATTTTATCAAAATGACGAGTATTAGATAAGCACCTATTTATACTAATGTTATAAAAAGGATACATTTATTTGTTAGTTACTAAACAATAAATTTAATTCTAAATATACTAGAAGAATTTTGGTCATTCTAAAATAATTAGAAAACTAATTTATCTAGAAGTAACATCTTCTTCTTAGCCTTTTTCGACCGCATGGGTGTAGGCCTCCTTCAGTTTATGCCACTTCTCATGATCTTAGGCGATTTGGATCCACTTAACTCCAGCTATTCTCTTGATATCGTCATGCCAACGCATCTGCGACCTTCCTTGTGGGCGCTTCTCGCCCCATGGTCTCAACTCCACCAACACTTTGCACCACGAGCTCTGTTTTCTGGTGACGTGGCCTGCCCACTCCCACTTCAACTTTGCAACACGCAAACACACAACACACTGGTTACGTCTGTGACTTTGCTTTGTTGTCGAAGCCAATCGTATCGTTTGCGGTCCCTCAGTGTTATATCCACCAGTTTTCTTTCAATAGCCTTCTGGGCCACTTGGAGTTTATTATAAATCTCCTTAGTGAATACCCAGGTTTCAGCTCCGTAGGTTAGCACTGGCAAGATACACTGGTCATGTATGCGTGCTTTTTGTTCGGTCTTTAGCTTCATTTTAAAGGCAAATTCAAGCTTGAAGTAGGCCGACCACGCTAGTCTTATGCGCCTGTTTATTTCGTTAGCCTGATTTTCTTTTCCTATTACCACCTCCTGTCCAAGATACACATATTTTGTAACTCTCTCGATGACTGAGTTATTTACCATTATATTAGCGGTACTATTTATGCAATTTGGTTTTCGTTAGGGTTATCTCTAAGCCGCATTGTCGATAGACGTGGCTCAAGCTCATGTATCATGTTCTCGAGGTCCTCTGGTATGTCGGCGAATAAGACAATGTCGTCCGCAAATCTCAAATTACTCAGCCTTCTTCCAACTATATTTTGGCCGCGTTCATCCCAGTGCAATCTTTTAAAGACGTCCTCCAACACTAGTGTGAAGAGCTTTGGCGAAAGAGTGTCTCCTTGCCTGACTCCTCTTTCTATTCTAACTGGTTGGGTTTCAGGTGGAAGGTTCACTTTAAGGGTCGCGTTTCTATAGATGTAAATAAGTTAGTTTAGCGGTGATCAATTCTAGCGTTTTGTAGGGATTCTATCACAGACCAGGACTCTATACTGTCAAATGCCTTCTTGTAGTCTATGAATGCAATCCATAATGGCATTTGGTATTCGGTAGCCTTTTCAATTATGATTCTCATAGACAAGACATGGTCCATGGTACTGAAACTGCTTCTGAATCCGGCCTGCTACACTGGCTGGTAGTAATCGAGTTTAGTTGTCAAGCGAATAGTGATGATCTTTGAAAATAGTTTATACAGTTGCGACAGTAGGCTTATAGGGCGATAGTTATTAAGATCGGCCTTCTTTCCTTTCTTAAATAATAAAATTACCAGTGCGCTTTCCCATTTTACAGGTACTCTGCTTTCTTCAAGACATTTATTGAAAAAGTGTTTAAGAAACCGTATTAATCTATTTCCTCCTTCTCTGACCATTGCCACTATTACATTGTCTTCGCCGGGAACTTTCCCGTTCGACATTTTGCTAAGAGCTGTTTGTGTCTTGGTGCCTGTTATTTCTGGTACATCTTCTAATCCCACATTTGCAATGTTCCGTGTCACCATTTTAGCAGGTCTACAGGTTTTTGAACTGTACAGTTGCGAGTAGTAGTCTTCAATCACTGCTGGAAGTTCGGTGACCAAATTGCCATTACTATCAGTGACCTGTGACGTGTGAGTCTCCCCGTGACCATGGCTGCTGAAAAGCAACCGAAACGTCGGGGAAAGTGTAAACCAAAAATAAATAGATTTAATAGTTTAAATAATTTTATTAGCTTATAAATTAGTAAAATAAAATCAATAGTAGTAGTAGTGTAAAATTTTTAAAAATTTTGTAATACAGTGCTAAATAAACAACGCGATAAAATCCGTATATAGTAGTTTAATTTCAGTGAGCTTTGTTATTTACTGTGTACCGGGACACGGAAGTAACATAGACTCTATAAAATGACACTACGAGTCACGGGATCAGAGCAGTAAGCATAAATGAGGGTGAAATCGACAGCTAGTCAACTTGTTAAGTCGCAGCGGTACACCGGCGGCCAGACAAAATAGGTTTTTAATGATGACTGGTATTTTACAACTCGACAGTTTAAAAATGAATATAAGCCCTACAGATATTAAACCAAACGATACAAACATTCGTCTCCAAACAAAGTGCTTGAACAAGACCAAGTGGAAACACGAACGACATTTATTCGCACGAATATGTATTTCAGACCATATTTACATAATTCAGAGCGGAGCGGAATGATTCCGTGCTAGTTGTAATACACAAAATGAACGTATCCCAAGATCCCGGTCACAAATTGAACCGTCGGAGGGCTATTCTGTACCCGACGGCTAGTGCCGCTAAAGCTCGCCTAAATAACGTACTGCTGTACATATTAAAATATCAAACAGCAATACTTTTTTAATTTTTGTGTGCTATCTTAGTTTTTAGTTCGTAAATCAAATATAGTTGGAATTAAAATGAAATTAGTTTTATTGCGGTTGATTTTGTTAATAGTTTATCTCTATATTTGGATCTTAATAGAATTCATGGTCATCAGGATACGCCATGATAGTGATACAATTGAATAATAAAAATATAAAAGATCAATTTGTAGTATAATTTGCGTAAAAATTGGGTTCACGTTTCACATTGTTTTATTTGTTTAAAGTAAACTATTCATATTTAAGATGTTAGTCATTCTGAGAAATCAATTAATCACTATCGCGTCTGATTGTCTAATAAACTCAAATACTACTAAACGGATTTTCATGCGGTTTTCACCAATAGACAGAGTGATTCATGAGGAAGGTTTAGATGTATAATTTGTTGAGGTTGTACGCTTCGTGCGCAGCCGACGCGGATCGCTAGTTGGATATAACATATAAGAAAATCATTTTACTGAATATAATACCCTTCGTCGGTTAAAAAAATCGTATTTATCAGTGATTCATCTAACTTTAGGATTACACTACCAAAGCGGTGCATTCTGCGGATTCGATTCCCACACGTTCTGAATATTAGCGTGATCCAGTTCGGATGTGTGTTACCTAAACATTTCTCGGACTAGGGAATACTCTCTGTAGCTTCTCAAACATTAAAATCACGAACACAGAGTACACTTTACATAAGCGCACCCTACTATAAACACTTTTTTCTGGAAACTAAGCCACAATACGGTACATATTCTTATAACTGCTATAACAGTTGTGTATTTGGATACGTTTTTGATAGCTACAAAGAACTACTTGCACCGCAGATTAGAATTGAAACTATCTAGATGACAAGATTAGATTTTAAATTATCTTTAAATTCACCATCAAAGGGCTCTGTACTATGATTTACAGACCTAACTAATATTACAAAAAAAAATTCAGAACCATTGGAAGACGCAGCATTTATGACCATCCTCATCCCCTTGACAGAGAATACTTTAGTTACGAAAAGTAAATTCAATAAAAAGTACCATAATAACAAAACAATTTAAAACTAAGACACGAAGCTTAATTGTCTTAATCCGAGCTCTTCTAGATTCAGGAGACAACAAATCTTAAATCAAAAATATGCGGGCGCGATTAAGTGGTTTAGAATAGAGGCGCTTACGGCCCAATGGGACGGTGGGCGAATGGAGCGCGCATACTAATTCGTGGTCGTTCGAGGAGCATTCAAATAGCAGCGGAGCCCCAGCTTACGGGGGATATGTGAGACGGGGCCCAAGATTTAGTTTACAACTTAGATTACCGCGCCTCTTGTGGTCAAGAATTAAACAAGTAATCTAATGGGCCACTCGTCCCAGCAAACAATCTAATTGAAAGGTTTCAATTATACATACACAGCACGTGTTCCGCAGATCACTCTAATAGGATTTCGGTGGCTTTCAATTAATTTTAATGGTACCTACATAGCTTATAGTGTACATAAAATTGTAAATCATTTTCAATAAATACTGCTCTTTATTAATGCGATATAAGTGAATGAAAGTATGGCTTATGTCAATTATAAAATGTCCCGCAATAAAATATAATGTTATTCAGGCCTACTTCCATACACAAATAAATTAGCATTGTAAATTAGATAACATTATAATTTGTCATATTCTCTGCCTCCTCACTCGTTAGCTATGCAAACAATATACAATTTTAAACATGTAACCCATGTTTTTGCTTGTTTTAACACATTTGGATAATTATTTACGATATTTTACTTCATATTAAATTAATAGCATGTTCAGATGTTCGATATTAATCGTAACCATATTACCATATGACCAAAGTAAAAAATACTTCATCTTCGAATCAAAACGAAAGTAAGACTATTTTCGAGTTTGAATCTAAGAAAATCTAGACATTTATGTAGACTTTATTTGCATTTAGTTATTAAATACGTTATTGGAACAAAAAAGTCTATCCATAAAATCTAATGCTTACCTATTTAAATTTCTAATAATTGTAATTTTTTTGTAGTAAAAGTATTTTCTCTTAAGACTATGTAAAGTAGCCCAACAGAAAGGTAACTTAAGAACTACAATAAAACCTTCAATGACATCAGTCATATTTGGCACTTGTCAGATACTGTAGTACTATTAAAACCTAATATGTCATGCGCCCAGAGGCTACAGAAATTGAATTATTTATAATTTAGAGTACTGTATTATGTATACATATATGTACGTATATGTTAATTATAATGCGGCTGCTACCACGTTATAATTAAAATATAGCACCAGAGTTTGAAACATATTGAAAATTAATGTAAATATATAAACTAATGGCTTTTCGGTAGAGGCGATAATTCGACTATTAAAACCCTCAGCAGACGGGCTGTTTTTGTCATGTGCAAGAAACGATCCAATGTTTCGACTGCATCAGAGTTGATTTTTGTTATTTTTTACATCATGACCACATTTCATTATAACTATCTTGTTTTCAACTTGTCGTTCAAAATCTATTCACGATACCCAGCTCTTTTTATATGGCCAGCTTTATAGTAAGTGTTGCCGTAGCATATAATCGCTTGTAATAAAAGAAGTATCACTTGCTCATTTTGATCCTAGAGGAAAATATAAAAAGGAATGAAATCTCGATTATAAAGTTTGGCGTCAACCGCCAAAACTCTCACTTACTGAGGGCAAGGAGTAAGTGTTGTTATTCCTCCGCCGGATTCCATACGCAGTCGGTACTTCTCTAGGCTAAGCAATTAATTGGTAACGTGCTATAGAAAATACAGATTTTCCAAGTAGTTCTTCCTAATGTATATTTCAGTAGTAACTTTATTTACTAGATGTAAATTAAATAATCTCAGAAGCTTCTTTAGATCTTGTAAAGAAACTACAGGAACAAGAATACACTGCCAGTAATACTATATAATACCTGAAAAGGAACTACTGAGATTAGATAATCTAGATTTTAGAAAGCAACGTGCATGCTGTGGTTGGCTATTTTATGGATGATATATATTATAGCATTCGGTAGTTGCACCCAGCTTTCAAATAATATCCAGATTGCCGATCGCTGAAGGTAAAATGGATGGCCTGATTCAGCCCTAAGGCATCTGACTAAGACGATTATAATATGGCTGCAGGTTCAAATCTTGCCAATCACGTTATAAGCGCGACCGGCTCCTAACACTCTTACCTTAGTACGAGGTGTAAACAGGAGTATTTACATTAATACCGTAGCCTATAAAAATGACCACCAAGCTAGAAACCCAAATATAGGTTCCATTCCCAGATCAGGCAGAGAATTCATCCTTTAAGATTTTTTTTTGCTGATGATCGCGCTTTTCTACCGTTCACAGTAACTGGAGTGTAATAAACTTATGTCTTTTTCCACTGCAAGTTATCCATGAATAGTCATGGCGGAATTTGCAAACTCTCCGATTGTGGTATCGTATAAAGAAAACCAGTTTCAAATTCTGGTCCAGACTGTAAATATATTAAGATAACTACTTATAAAGGATGCAATTATTGTTAAGCATTAACTGCCCTGTTATGCCAAGTGCAGATTTTAAAGGCCCAATGCAATAGTAGCATAAAACGGAGGCAGAGTGTTTTGACAAAGTTTGTAAAAGAGTGACACAAAAATCAGTGGCTTTTAACAATATGTTCAAGCATGTTGTTTGATTAGCTTAACTGGAAACAACAAGAATGGATTGTTTTACAAAGAACTGGTTTCCGCCCTCGGCGCTCGGAACGTCTTTCACATGATTATTTATGAATAGTGTCTATAAGTGAAAGACTGTTATAATGTATGACTGCACATTATATCACCGCCACCGAGTGCTTAGAATTCGAAAACGACAGGAAACAAAAATTTGTAAGATCCACAAATTGCTGTGCCCGGTATGAGTGTTCTTAGCATCCGTTGTTTTAATGTTTGTAGCATCATCCACGGCACGTAAATCATCTTACTGTGAGAGTAAACGAAGCATAGAAACAAACGACGTCATCTTCATTATGATAAGTATAGCAGACACACCAAGCCCGATATTTGCAAAGACCATTCGCTTGACGGGTGATGACCACTTCGCGTAAGTAGCAAACCTTCAGATTGCGGGTGAAAGGCTTTACCTGTTGCGCGACTCGCTTCCGCGTACATCCCGTGCACGGTGGCTTACAGCTCACTCGTATTCTTTTTGTATGCATTTACGTTTCAGATTAAAAGATCCAATCGCCACCCCAACGTTCGGGGGATGTCGGCCGCCACCGGCAGGCTTCGCCGCCATCCCCCACAGTTGATTGGCCGGTGCCGGAATGGGGTGAGTGATGACGCGTTCGAGGGAAGTTTTCGCGCTGGAAAATCAGTTGTGGTTGTGGGGTTGAGCGGCGCGGTCGTCTGCCGCTCCCGACATACTCCGCGCGCCGCCTCGCGTTCATCTCGCTGCGAGCTGCCTCGAGGGTAAGTGAACATTTCATTCGATTAAAAAGCAATTTCTCCTCAGAAGTGTGATTCATACACCTTTACCTTGGGTTTATTAGCTCGAATTTGCTTAAGTAAAGTATAAACTTGATCGGTTTAAATTATTTTATAAAATACGATATCGCAAGTTATCTTCATCAAACATGATAAATCACTTTAAAACAGCCGGAAAGTTACATTGAGAATTGAAATTGCTTATTTAATCAAATGATTTCAGCGAGCCGAGAAGATGCATTAAAAAATATTTCTAACACTTCATCTAAATAATATGCGTCATCGCAAACGTGTTTGAAAATACCGTTGTTCCAAAAAATGCGAATCTAGGACAGTAACTACAAAATATATTGTCATACATTGTATGAGTAACATTATTGTTGTGATTATCGCAACATTGTATTAAAGGGTTTATATACGTTATCTATCCAAAATAGAAGAGGTAAAAAAATATATATGAAGAACATATCAAAAGATATGAAAAACCTTCAAAAAATTATTATCTTTCATGACTAAAATATGTATCTATTCCATGAAAATGTTTTGAATACAAGTCCAGATACAAAAGCCGTTATAAATAAAATTTAAAACGGTTTCTAATCACAGGAGAATATTCACTGTAATTCAAATAATAATTACCACTTACGAGTTAAATACAGTCGAGATTTTCTCATTTTTAAGAGTTCTTTTTTAAAGAAGAATGTTTTACAATAGTGCAAAACTTAAGTATTAAGTACTTTAAACGTAACTTATTTATTAAACAGATTTAAAATAAAACAAAAAGAAAGTTTATTTTACATAATGATTTTTAATATTACTACTCCATTAAATGAAATCTAAATTATTGACACCTTCTCATACTTAGAAATTGCTACTATTTTACTACAATTGGGATGCTGCTATAATAAACTTAAGTTCGGCAAGTGTAGAAAAATCCAGCTCATTTGAGCAACATGGCTATTAAGCTATGTACAGACGCAAAATAAAAATATATATAAATTAGCTATAAATCTTTAATAAATAATATACACTTATAATCTTGGCGGCACCGCGATATTTTTAGCCAAACACCTAACATAAAATTATTACAGGTTTTAAGTATAGGTATTAAATATTCATACGGCAATGTCTACTTAAGTTAATTCATAATTAATTATTTTTAAAATATATAATAATATTAATTATTGATAATTCAATGCTGAAGCTATATTCAAAGATTAAATATTGTATAGCAAATAACGTGATAAATAAAAATCTTCCATTGAGATTGATTAATTTGCATAGGCAAATAATTAAAGTATACCTATAATATACTGTCTCTAAAAATAACTGTGTGAAACTGAATACGCAGCGAAACAAGTTATGTATCTTTAAAACAGAATAGTGCATACACATATTAAGCCACGTTGTTAAATACCAATTAATACCTTTGTACTTTCTATGAGTATACACGGTTTATATATCATAGACGATCTATGTATCATATTTGTAGCACACATTTCTGGACTTTACACGACCTAGTTTATTCTGCGTATTGTGTTTACTCCCCTATATGTGAATATCATCGACGTGCTCCCTGGCTGCATGAGCCGTATTTGTTTTGTCGTTTTACGGCAGCAGTTTTCATCTACAAAGGATAAAAGGATTCAGAATCTCGGTATGAGTACTGCAATATTATTTTTAAATGAAAATGTTCTTTAATTAAAACATGTCGACCAACATGGAGTGTTTATTTAAATGGTCCGATTATATAAAGTATTTGTTCTGGTCCGGAATACTTTGTATCACAACGCATCTGACTTTAAGTGAAATATTATAAATATTCTGACTCTATTCATGATTTGGACTCATGCTTCCTATTTAAATTAACAAACGGCCAGCCTTATAGTAAACGGTTATCCTAATCTAGCTTTTGTAATGCCGAGGGCAGCACTTAGGCATATCTGATCCTTTAAAAATAGGTTGCTGTACTACCAGCACACGGGCAAAAAGCATACTGGTTCTCTTGAATACAGCAGATATTCTCCTCAAGGTTGCTCGAAACCCTACGCATCGTAGAAAATCATTACACGGTTGTTTGGCTGCTATATTCTATAGGGCCACCGCTCTGTACAATATTGCAACCAGATGCGGACCAAGGATAGACTGAATAAACAAGTACTTCCGTATTTAGTCTTTTCCAGATTTTACCAAGATGATAGATATAAGTGGCAAATCTGCTGAGTGCTTACTCTCTTAGCTGCTGACGTAACTAACGTCTACGGGCTACAGTAACCACTTAATATTTTTCTTGTTTATAAAACTCCTATTAATTTATATCGCTTCCTGATTGGTCAAAGTGCGAGAACGGAAGCGTAAGCGTAACTGCCAATCATCTGATCGATTTTTAAGATACCAGCCAAAATTTGTATGATGACATTTTCTGTCATAAATGTTCTGGTTACGGTACGGTACGAAGCGTGCAACTGAAAAAACGTTTATGTAATCTGCGTACTTGCAGAATGGTTTGTGTTTGGTGATTTATGTTAGGTTTTCTCTTTTATAAAAAGACTGCTCTATCTTAAGGGTCAGCTGGTATTTTTTTTTTCGTATTCTAATTACGGGATATTTAAAAAGAGTTATATATACGGTACTATATACGGAATCATAGAAATTGTGCCTTTATTGGCAGTAATAATGCATTTATCTTGAGGCAATGTAAGAGATTATAAATACAATAGTTAAATACATTTGTCTCTCAAACGTGCATCAATTAGCGCATTGGTATAACTACAGGCTTAACTGACCTATCATTGTAGTCTAGTTATTATTAAACTTATTATCTACTATTAATAAAATTAAAAATCACTTCTCTATTGTCCACATGAAGCGCTATTACTACAATGCAATATTGGCATAAATTTCTTTATAAAAAAAATAAACTTGTATAATTTTCTTAATATTTGGAGAGATATTTTTAAATAATGGTCCATTTTACAAGTTTGTCATAATTTTGTATCATTCATTGTAAGTTCTACTAGCCTCAGAGTCATCAAGTACCGTTACTCAAATTACTTTCAAAATAGCATGTTCTTCCGTAATTTTCTAAGCCGTATATAATAGGGTAGTTGACTCACATTTTTTTATTATTTAAGTCACAGAGTAACATCACCCAAATTCAAAAACATAAGGAATTCTTGGAAACTATTTAATAAATTAATAAGATACAAGAATTTCAAATTTGATAATGGGGATAATTCTTAAATGACAGAAAAAAGATGCACGATACAAACTGTGACGTAACCGCTATTTAAATGTATCTGTCCCAGGGAGATAGCGAGATTCCCAACTTTCTCGTATATCCAAATTTATAATGTTAATTACTCCTATATTTGGCAACCTATTTTGATACTATTTGCACAAAAGAATTTTTTGTTTCCTATTTGGTCATGTGTGTCAAATAATGTACAAAAATATAGAACTTTCCGATTGGATGTCAAAGAGTAGAAGAGAGAAAAAGATTTGTTGTATAAATGTAACAAAATACATACAAAGTTATTTCCGCATTTATAATATTAACATGGATTTTCGCTGTAGGTTATAAAAAAATATAAAAATATATAGGCAATCACTTTTGTAAATTGAGAAAACGGGCAAACATAGCCCACAAGTTTAATAAAAAATTGCTGTTTTCGGATTGATAGTTAGACATTCTGTAAGATATAATAAAAGGTACCCCACATGTTAAAAATGCATTAATCTTTGCTTTTGCTCTTATCAACATGGATTCTCGAAATAAAGAAAGAAGAAAATTTCTTCATTCACTCTTTTTACTTCACTTTTACTCTTTTCAATTCTACAATAAAAACCTAAGGATGAGGCTTCACCAACAATGCAATAAAACAATTGGCTGACAGAATTGAAACTATATTTATAATCATGAAATATAAAAGGAATACCTCCTAGAAGAACGATAGCATTATTGATTGCACAATCCTGGCGTTTTACCGTATCTACTATTCTCACTGCTAGATAAAGGAAAACGTAAATATGAAGCTCTTTCATATACTTTAAATCATTAAACCTAAACATATTAAAAATATATAACTCTGCTGGCTTATTTTGCGATAAAACCATTTTTTAAATATGTTGTTAAGTTAGGCATATCTGTAGTTAAGCAACTTTGACAGATAGTCAAACAAAATCTCACAAAAAGAATTATTTCTCGCTATTTTAGTATGGAACCAAAAAATATCAAAGCTCTTGTAACTCATTGCCAAAAGTATAACAAAACAGCTGGTTTTGCGCACCAATCAGCAGCCTGATTCAAAGTCTTTCAAATACCTAATCATACAATCCGTTTCTTGTGTGTACTTTTCGAGCTATTTATAACACCGATCATAAAAATCGTTATGGTCACTAATTGATTAGGTACTGAATACTTTATGTTGACAATTGATATAATTTGTCTGGACTAATAATATTTTGCATTGACTTACATTCGAATCGATCGATAATGAGATACCGTAACGTTGTGCATCGCACAGCAGATTGGATTTCCGAATCGAATAAATTATTATTAAGTTATTGTTCGATTGATAAACAGAATCAAATAAATAAAAATTGTATGCTACTGCACTTCAATGTTCATACGCGCCACACGATTTCCTTTTTATTGTAATCGATCGCATTGCGTTATTTTGAATATATAAATCAATAAATAAATATAATCAAATCAAGAAACTATTGGTTATGAAAAAACCAATAGTTTCAATTATGCTAATACATAATCGATCAAAAATCATCATTCGAATAAATATTAGTATTTTTGAACACATTCGAATAATTATTAGTATATTCTATTACATTCGAATAAATATCAGTATTTTCTTAACTATTCGAATAAATATTACTTACTATTTTCGAATTTATTCTAATTATTTGAACATACCTATGTTAGCCTTAATTATAATATTCTTATATATTATACTTAACGATATTTTTACGGTAAAACGTCCTTTCAACTGAAAAGCTCAACAGTCCCTGATCAATGATTAAGTTTTGATCGAGCCTTCCGCTTATACCCATTGTTCAACTAACACTTAACACTGAGTGATGTTTGTAAGTGAGGGTTTTCTGACGAGTCACTAGTTAACACTTAGCTACCTCTTAAATATTTGAGAGTGGTTTAATATTTGAAAGTAAGACTGACAATAAACGATAATTACACATCGCTAACTTGTTTGTCAGGAAATTCTCCATAGCAACATACAGAACTGGAGCTATGTCTGGTGGACAGCAACGGGCTCGCCTCTATAACATAAACTTTAAGCATAGTTAGCAAAAGTTGGGTATGACACTCTTCTATAGTCGTGATGCTTGTAACACAAAATATGATACTTCAATTCTGTTATAATAATAACTAGATGTTTGTTTGTGCTGCGGTTTGACCCACGTTTATAATTGCTGCTCCCGTGGCTCGCGGCGTGATGTCATGTAGCCTATTACCTTCTCCAAGAACTGCGTTATCTAATAGAAAGATTTATGAAATCCTACTTATAACCAAGAGTTAGCACATTAAAAAAAAAAAGGAAAATAACTACATTTTCATATATTAGTACAGATATAACATCATCCAAATCGATGACAGATTTCTTATCCATATTTCCCTTCATCTTTTGAAGCGCTATAATTAAAAATTTATCATGTGGGTTCAAACCATGCGGCAATCCAAAAATCTCCTGATTGAGCAGTAAAAACCAGTTATATGCTTCTTTACTTTCAATTACATGAAGTACTTCAATTAAATTGTTGTCGAGCTTGATAAAACATTACAATGCGCAGAATTAAACAAATTTATATTCACAATCACGAGAGCGACTGGCTTCTCCTGTATTGTAAATAATAATCATTAAGTAGGTATTGTGTGGAGTTTGATCGGCTTATTTATAATAACTGACGTATTTCCAATCAGTGACGATATCACTCTTGTTCAATTTACCAAGTTTGACACAATAAAAAAAATAAAAAAATAAAAATAAAAACGTTTATTTCAATTACAATTTTCATTTGGATACATATTACTGGAGATCACCTTTTAAGCAAGGAATTGCTTGTATTAGGAGACTCCGCACTTCCACTTGTTATTGTTAAGCAATTGAAATTGAAATGTAGACATGACAACAAAAAAAAAAAAAAAAAAAAAAAAAAAAAATGTATAAAAAGGCTAAATCACGCGTGTACTCGTGGTATGTGTATCATGAGTGAGTGTGAGAGTGAGTGTGAGTGTGAGTGTGAAAGTGAGGTTGTATGGTGTGTGAGATAATAGAATAGAATAAGAAAAATTCTAATAAATTGAAAGAGCAATAATAAGCAAAATTGAAAGTGTAGGTCGAAATGTAGGTTGTCGTTTACCGGTTAGCCCTGCGACATTGTCTTGGGATCAAAAGAAGCTAATTAAGTTTTCATTCACTAACCTTGGGCACAACAACCCAAAAGTAACTAATTTGGTTATTGAAAAGTAGAGACAATAGACTCAACATCATCGTAGGTTTTAGTTTTAAGCCAGTCGATTACAACTTTTTTACAGTCCCGGAGCTTCATGGAATATATTCTTAATTCTTTATTCAGCAAGTTGTATATGTAAGATGATTGCCTTGAATGCTGTCTTTTAGCGAAAGCAGATCTAACCTTTACCGTTGGAGCGACTAAGTAGCTCCTTCTACTTTTTGGCTTAGAGGGGTCATACGGAAGACATGTGTGTTTTTTTAGTATTAGTTGAAGCAAATAAAGCTTTCTTACAGACAGAAGGTCAGATAATAGGTAGAGGCTGTGGGTGGGGTACCTATAGGGTTTAAAGTACATGACCTTAAGTAAGGTTCTCTGCGCCCTCTCTAGTTCCAAAAATTTTAGTTTTGTAGTGCCTCCCCAGCAAGTTATACAGTACATGAGAATAGATTGGGCCAATGAAATGTATACTTGCCTCAGAAGTTGCTTTGAAGCCACATGTCGCAGTGTTTTAAATGTCCAAATCAGCTTCCTAACTCTTTTAATAATTATTTCGGTGTGCATGTGCCAGGACAGGCGCTGGTCAATCATAACACCTAGATATTTGGTATGCTTTAACCTGTCAATTTTTAAGCAAGAGCAGCCAGGGGTTGGCGGGTTGATACAGTTATGAATTTTTATTTGGAAGTTTTGAGACGGTTGCGAGTTATTATACTTAGTAAAGCAGATGAAGTTGGATTTTGAGGCATTCAGTGTGAGGAGACTATTGTTTAGCCAGGTTGCCATCTTCACAAGGCCACGCTCGGCCAACCTACAAACATTATCCCAAGTCTTAGCAGTGAAGACAATGGCAGTATCGTCGGCGTACGAGAAAATGAGCCCACCATCAATCTTCATGTTGCAGAGATTATTAATATAGATGAGGAATAAGGTCGGCCCAAGAACACTGCCCTGGGGGACTCCGAAATTGATGGTTAACTCGGAACTGGTGTATGTCACAATTTTAACCATTTGTTTGCGATTGTTGAGGTAGGACTTCAAAAGATCAAGAGCGGGTCCCCTTATGCCGATACGTTCAAGCCTCTGTAAAAGTAAGGGGACAGACACTGTGTCAAAGGCCTTTTTAAGGTCAAGAAAAACAGCTAGACACTTAGCTCCAGAATCTACACCGTCTACCAGAGCAGAAGTTAGTGACAAAACTGCATCCTCAGTAGACTTTCCCTGTCTAAACCCAAACTGAGAAGGCGATAGTATTTTATATTTGGATAGGAATTTAATTAGGCGTGAGTTGATGAGTTTCTCAAGGATTTTTGAAATGGACGGTAGGACCGAAATTGGTCTATAGTTAGACGGGTCAGACTTATCCCCAGACTTGAAAACAGGTGTTATAAGGGCTACTTTCAAAGCGTCCGGGAAAAGTCCCTGCTTGAAGCATATGTTAATTAAGTGGGTTATAATTGGTACAATTTGTTCGTGTGCTGATTTTAGAAAGCTGACTTGTATTTTGTCCCAACCGGGGGCGCTATCCGATTTCAAGCTCATTAGAGTGGCACGAACTTCGTCGGGGTCTGTGTCGAGAAGAACAAAAGATGTGGCCAAAGGACTGTCTGCCGAGAATGAGTCAGGGTTGATATTATTTCCTGCTGAGGACTGAGAAGTTGTGATGTTTTCAGCAAGAAGTTTGCCTACGTTACAGAAGTAGTCATTTACCTTGTCCACAGAGTTTTGCGGGGTAGTGGGTTTATCTAGCAGTTCCGAATTATTAGTTTTTTTAGGTTTGCGTTGTGTGATGTTGTTAATGATAGCCCATGTTTTTTTAGGATTTCTGTGCGCTTTAGAAAGTTGATCTCTGTCATGTTTACGCTTTATTTTTCTAATAATGGTACAACAGTAATTTCGATATCGCTTGTATGTGATTTTTAGCACCTCGTTGTATGGGTCAAGCCTAAGTCTCTTTTGCATTCTATTTCTATTTAAAATACAGCGCAACAAGCCAACTGTCATCCATGGTTTTATGATTCTATTTTTCAAAGGTATATTCATAGTAATTGTACTGAGTGTGACACAGTGTTGTAGTATTTTGATTAGGCTATTAGTAATGGTGTTAGGGTTATCTAGTTTTAATAAGTACGATAGGTTACTCTCTTTAAGCAGCTCAAGCGCCTTCTCCAAATTAAAAACTATTTGTGTTTTTGAACATCTTATTTTGTTAGTATGGTTTGAGATTCTTAAGAAAGTCATAAAATGGTCAGTAATGGTCGTGTGAATAACTGCAATAGTTGCAGTTTGGTTGCCAGGTTTGAGTTTTATTATGAAGTGGTCAAGACAGGTTTTGTCTCTCGTGGGAAAGGAGTGACCAGGGAGTAGACCATGCATTGCTAACATATTGAGATAATTAAGTCTGTTTGTACGCTCTTGTGACTGCTCATTTTCATTGTATATTAGATTAATATTAATGTCTCCAGTGATTATTATGGTTTTATTTGATGCGAGGGTAGCTAGGTGATTGTTTAAGGATTGAATAAATTGGTCTGCGTTCGCAGTTGAAGGGGATCGATAAATTGCTATAACAATAAAGTCAGGCGTAACATGAATCTCTAAGCAAGACGCATGAGCTAACTTTAGTTCTTTAGTTTTATTTTTGTGTGTGCTTTTGATATAGGCAACTACACCGTCAGCCTTATTCAGATGGTTTGTAGTTTGGTAGGAGTTATAGTCAATTATTTGAGGTATTGGTTTGTTTGAGTTTAACCTACATTCGGTAAGGATTACCAGATCAATATCCGTTCCAAGATTGAATAAATTTAATTGAAGATCGTCAAAATTAGAGTAGACAGATCTAATATTCTGCGAAACAATGGCAAAGCCGGGAGAGTTAGGCTCTATATGCTTAGTAAAGTCAGCAATATCACAATCAAACACTTGAGCTATTTCAGAATTGTCGATGTCATTCAAAGTGAGTAGAGTATTATCCATTAATATGAGTTTTATAAATGCAGGATAGCATAATTATATTCATATTATTATTTCGTGTGTGGGTGATATTGGATGTGTGTGTTTGTGAGTGTGTAGAGGTATGTGTGGTTTGTAAGTTTGTGAATTTGGTATCCGGTTTGAATGTAGGTTTGAGTGATGAAGAATGAGTGTAAATGCGCGATTGGTAAACAAAACATAACTTATAACATAACTTAGTGTTTAACTTAATTCTAATTAATTTTAAGAGTTTAAAAAACCGATGAAAGTTTAACATATCGGCGAAATATAATAAGAAGATAAAGTAACAACAGTAGGCCGCTTGAAAGCTAGAAACTAGTCATTTAAGCTGTAAAAGGTTATGTACCTGTGACTCAGAATTTATGACAATAGTAGGAGAATCATCATCCTTCTTAATATATACCTTCCCGTAGGCTGTCCAGCAATATTTGTATTCCTTTGATTTTGCTAGGTCACGCGTAAGAAAGTGTAGTCGAGCTCCTTTTGTAGTTAACTGTTCCGAGATGTATATTGGCGTATTCTCATCTCTCTTAAATCCGAGATGTTTCGCACATAATTTTCCATTTTGTTTTCTATTAAAAGCTTTAGTTGACTTCAAGAGGTCTGATTTAAGAATAGTCGACTTTAGCTCAACTATAATAGGGCTATTTTTTGTGCTAGTTCGTTTGTTTTTGACTCGATATATGTCACTAATATCCGGTTTTGTGATATTACAGCCTACTTCATTGGATAGACATAATGTCATTTTTATCAGATCTTCCTTGGATTCCTTATCTATTTTTGGGACATTTTTCATCTCGAAATTCGCCTTTCTGCTACCTCTTTGCAGGTCTTCTATTTTGTCCTCTAAAATTGTGATGCAGTTTCTATCATTTTTAGATTGTTCTTCGAGAAGCTTAATTTTGGACCTTAGTTCTTCATTTTGCGCCGCCAGAAAAGCAATGGAAGATTCTATGTTGCTATTAGTGTTTTTAATTTCTATTAGAGTTTGGTAGATCTTCTTACTCTCTCCTTGTTGTGGTGCCATTAAAGATGATATAAGTTCTTTGACTTCCTCCTTGAAAGCACGGAAGTCAGAATCGTAGTTATAAAGATCCTCTATTGACCTCTTGTGGCGTCGAGATACGAAGTTAGGAGGGGTGCATTGTTCGAGTTCGAGTTGATCGCAAAGATTCGATTCGGAAAGGGATTTGCCACTCGATTCACCCATTCCGAGTACCAGGAGATAATAAATCAAAGAAGATGCTACAGACCTACAGTTAGAAGTTATGTGCTGTCTGGTGGATGGCTCAGTTATTTGTATCGAACTGCGCAACTTTGATTAAATGTAATCGTCTAATGTACCAGGAGAAGATAAATGCAAGGAGGTACCTGCGCGAACTGACGCCCGCAGAGATAGGGTATTGTAGCAGTGTGATGTGCAGATTTGTTTTCGCACACAGCGGTGGTCCACTCCACACGGTGGGCTGTCCTTGACGGTCCAATGACGCGCAGGTAGGTTGGTGCCTTGCTCTTCTTAGGGGCGTTGCTGTGCGCGTGGGCAGGTAAGTAAGTAATTCGTACCTTTATATTGGCCGATTAGCTTCGATGTACTAGGGTACTAGGAGTTGCGAGGAGGTCGGAGTGCGACAACTCGTAGGTCGTACTGTGGCTCTTCCGGTTTATGCACTCCTATTTTTATGCACGATTTAACTTAGTTGAATTTTTAATTGGTGGATGGCTCAGTTATTTGTATTGAACTGCGCAACTTTGATTAAATATAATCGTCTAATGTACCAGGAGAAGATAAATGCAAGGAGGTCCTGCGCGAACTGACGCCCGCAGAGATAGGGTATTGTAGCAGTGTGATGTGCAGATTTGTTTTCGCACACAGCGGTGGTCCACTCCACACGGTGGGCTGTCCTTGACGGTCCAATGACGCGCAGGTAGGTTGGTGCTTTGCTCTTCTTAGGGGGGTTGCTGTGCGCGTGGGCAGGTAAATAAGTAATTCGTACCTTTATATTGGCCGACTAGCTTCGATGTACTAGGGTACTAGGAGTTGCGAGGAGGTTGGAGTGCGACCACTCGTAGGTCGGACTGTGGCTCTTCCGGTTTATGCACTCCTATTTTTATGCACGATTTAACTTAGTTGAATTTTGAATTTATTTATAAAATAAACAAAGAAATACGGATTGAGTACACGTCTACACCTTTGCGGTCCAATTTATCGGCTTTGCGCGATATACCAACTGGTGATTACATTGCCAATGAATTTAATCATGCACTCTTTGATTACTTTTCTTGTATTCTCGGGAAAATTTTAATGAGATGTTCTTAGTAACAGCATCTGGGACGGAGTCCGGTAGTCTTGGTTCCTAGAACGTGGAAATCGTGGAATATAAAGTTATTTAACATAGAATATAATTTGATAGAAGCAAAAACTTTATTAAGTTTACAAATTCTGAGCACAAATTCTGAAACTAGGCTTAATAATGCTATAGCTGACAAAATATGGATAAAGTATACTTTTGCCTGACCTTTCCATTTTATACGCTCTATGGCATGTAAAATAATAAACATACCTAAGTATACTACGTACGTATTAAGGTAGTATATGTATTAAGGTAGTAGATCCTCGCTGGGTTCAGCATGAATGGGCCGGTTCGACCTGGGTAGTACTACCCTCTCACAGAATACCAGCGTGAAGTAACAGTACTCGTACTGTTGCGTTTCATATCGGTGAGTGAGAGAACCGGAGGTCTAGTTACCCCGATCCTTTTCCTATCCTTTCCTTTGTCCTTTCCCTCCTTCATTCCTTTTTAAAGGGCTGACAACGCACTTGTAACTCCTTTGGGTTGCGGGTGTCCATGGGTGGCGGTTATCGCTTACCATCAGGCGATACGTCTGCTCGTTTGCCCCCTATGCCATAAAAGAATAAAAATATGAAAAATACTACCACGCTCAGACGGGATAAGCAGAAGTATATTTCCTCTACTATTTTTAGTTACGAGCCTCTAGTTATTCAATGAGGCATATTCTCACACTCAGTCAAATAAGAATTTCCAATAAGAAAAATCCAATAATCCTTCGAACCCATGATATCAAGATCGTTCAAGCACTTATGCAGACTTGTACTTAAATTTAAAGATACACTTCACTAATACCAATATTGACTGTCATAAATATGTATTAATACAAAATCAGTCTTCTCAAATTGCTAAATAATTAATTACTTACTTAACTAATTCGGATATTTTAATTTTTAAACGACTGCCGTATTACACCTGTTCGTCAACATTAAAATCACTCTAAACACTAACTTATCATTACAACATTGAACAAACTCTCTCGCTAACATGATGATTAATGACGGGCAAACGTTTGATTGAAAATGATCTCATTGCGTATAAAACTTAAGTTCAAAATCAAATAACAGGTACGGACAGTAGCAAAATGGTTTATAACAAAGGAAAATTCCAGCTTTTCACCCATCGGCCGAGTCATCTAGTAATGAAACAGTGAGCTATAACAGTGGCACTCCACGACCGACTGTACACAAGCCCGTCCTCATTTTTATTTTCACTCGCTGAATACTTACGTAGTGTTTTATTATGTACGCTTTATGGTACCATAAAAATGCATTCACGGCCACAATTGGCTCTGGTGGTTATAGCCCACTTACATCGCATTATGTATCTACTTATTATTATGTTTTTGTTTTAATTGGAATTAGTTTGTGTGTTTTGTTGAATGGTGAATACTGCCAGTTATGACGCATAACGATACTGACTTTATTAATCTGATTTTGTTTGCGACTTTGCTCGCCTGGGGACGGTCTTTTATTCTAGATAAAAAGTAGCCTATTTCCTCATCTTTATCCCTGACAACGAGTATGTAAAATTTTATGATGATCGGTCTAGTAGTTAAGGCGTGAAAGCGTAACAAACAGACATTCGCATTTATAATATTAGTTAGGATTGGTCAGTCTTTTGCTATCCATTCTTCTTATATGTGTGAACCATCTTAGAACACACACCACAGTGCTCTTTGATCTTGTCATACTATTTCTCACTCGATCCTTATTCTATTCAAAGATAGATAATAAAACCTTATTACGTGTATATACATATTATATTCCAACGTTGAACAGACAAGGTGGAGCCTTATATAAATATTGACAGTATTAAATAAAAACGTACAAACACTCATACTGACGTATTTGATTGGTTTCGCGACATTTCTGTTTACTTTTTAATGAGTTTAGACGAATCTCTTACTTCGTGTGATTTTGAAACCAATCAAACTTTCTCACGTAGCGTTGTAAGACTTTCACGAATACCTTATAATTATTATGAAGATCAAACTAATTCAGAAATTTTCTTTGATATGGTGACATTTAAAAAAATAAATCAATAATCCCAGAATAGCAAATTCACAGAAGCATATTGTAAGAATTTTATTTTATATTTTACTTACTTTATTTTGTAAATTTGCTTTAAATCTATAAGGGTATATAGATTTGAAGCAGATTTATAAAATAAAGTAAATACATTTTATGGGTCAAGATTGGCAAACCAGTTTAGGTGGTCACTGTGAAATGATTTCTAGAACAGAAATAGTTTTGGTAGGATAAAAGAATAAATAATCTATAAAGGTAGTTAGAAATTAACTATACATGTTACTTTGAAGATTTAGACTTCAGCTTTATTTTAATAGACAGCAATAGCTGAACCATTAGCCGAACGTAGACCCTTCACTCACTCTCACTTTAATACGACAACGACAATGCACCGGCCGTACAATCATTACCTACCCGGTTGGCATATGGAAGCAGTTCCGTACCAACTAGATTGATCGAATTCTGCCTAGTTCAATAGAGTGAACCATTGTGAACACGTACCGTTGGAGCGACACACAGCGGGACGTGAATAGGCTACCGCTGTGACGTCACTGGAGGTGTCATCTCCGACAACGCATGTAGCCTGACTCAATAACTTCAACGTTTCACAATCATCCATGTACCAACGTCAATCGAAATTGCTACGTTACAGGCCTGCCGTTCAGTTGATATGCGTTTTGTTGTACCCGACAAGGTCTCGAGTAGGTACTTGATATTTCACTCGAGTGATTTTAAGTAATCGGAATATTTAATTAAAGTTGTGTGTTAATATTTTACTTATAACTTTTCGAAAGATTTTCTTTTTAACTATTTATATAGATGTTTGTGATAGTAACGTTAAACCGTTAATTGAAATTAAAAAGTTCAATGTGAAGAGGCAGTAGATCAACGATTAAGACATTGTCCTTGCTATCGTCCTAATACAAGCATTCAAATTAGCTAGGGGCTTAACAAAATACAAATAATTTGTAACCCATATTACGAGGAATCTCAAAAAATTATCAAACAAGCATAGGGGTCAATGAATGGTTACAATTATCAGTCGTTATGACAGCGAAAGAAAAATCATTCTTTAACAATTTACAATAAAGTTTTCATGACGTGTGAAGTTTTTTATTTGTATCTGACCAGGTTTAGTAAATATACGTAAATACACCTAACAAAAACATACCCATCAATAAGATAGAAAAAGAAGGCTGAAATTATGTCTACAAAATTAGTTACCTACATACTCTTATATGGGTGTATTCTCAGACGTATTTTATTATCGACGGGAACTAAAAAACTTCCAACCAGAAAACAAATAAACGAAAACAATTCCTTGAATATAGAAAACATCTCAGGAGCAGTACAAAGTAGTCTAATTATAAATCTTTCCTCGAACAAGCCACGTATTAATTAATAGATATTAATTGTTTTGTGATACGGCGTTATACTAACAATAATCTCTGAAGCGGGTAATCTAAGCTATTTAATTCTATCGGCAAGTTCCCACACAGTTTATTTGGTGCCGGAAACTAGAGTTAGCTTCTTTGATATCCAATTAATATTATAAAAAGTTTAATTTGTCCGTGTTCGTAAACCTTTTAACAGACGTGGATACAATTAAGCAAATAAACAGACCATGTCGTGTTCTAGGATTAACCTATATGATACCTATGACGCTTTTTATCCTGGTAATATCTTAAAGATGTCTAACGCAGCTGAAGCCACAAGGCACAGCTAGACCTAAGTAATAATAAATAAATGCGAACGTGAGTTTGTTTATTTGTTACGCTTCTACGCCTTAACTACTTCACCGATCATCACGATATTTCGCATACACGTTTTCAGGAGTAGAGAAAAGGACATACTGTTCCCAAGGAATAGCAATTTATTGACAAAATCTAGATTAAGGGGAGCGAATCTGCTAGTAAAACATAGTATTGAATAAATGTTTCTTTAAGAAATAATGCTCGACCACTTTCGACTTTTTGCGACTCTTGACCCTATGGATGTCGATGTGAGACAGCATTCCTCACGTAAATATTGACAGTCAATTAGTTTGTCTAGACTGCAAATCTATCAAAAGTCTATTTTACCGGCCATTTAAATACAACACTCGTTTAAACATCACGTAATATAGATTTACATTGATATATCACCAAAGGGATAGACAGGGGTATATTACAACCATATTCAATATGTTTTTAAATTCCACATAATAAGTGGCGAGAAATCCATTTCGAGACATTGTGTTGCTTCTGGGCATTTACTAACAGAAAAACAAAATTACCCTTCTCTAAACCCATCAAACTGTAACATTCGCATAAGAAAAACAAATATTTCATTTTCCTTAGCCGTATAAACGCACAATATTGCAGTTATTATCATCATATAACACATTACAACAGACATTATATAAACAAACCGCACCGCGACACTTAGAAGGGCTAATAATTACACAAAGGGGATAGGCCGTCGCGACGACGTCGGCCGGTTACAATTTGTAAAGTCCGCAGACGAAATAACGGTTATGAGGTTCCACGGCTTACCTTCGCCCGCTTAACTTTGTAAGTCTACCACAATTACTTCTAGGATCGCTTAATAAGGCGACCTGAGCGAAACGTTCAGGGGATTTTTAAGATTTCCCCGTCGCATTGAGCCCGGCCGCATTCATAAAACTTCGTTACACGTTCGGTGCACTTTAATCCCCCAATAAAAGTAATCGTGCGTGTGGTTATTGGAATTGCTTCATCAAAAATACTGCCCTGTCCGTTTTTATCTTTGCAATGTTCGTTATTCGTTTAAGTATATAATTTTATTTTACAACTTGAGGTTTTTTGTTTCATAAAATGGCACGTACCGGATTATTCGGCATGCGTTCGATGTTTTTTAATTATTATTAAAATAATTTTTGTAACCGAATGCATTTAACGAATTTTGTACAATTATATTAATTGCTTTGTTTATAAAAACTTTTGTAAGACTTGAAGCATTTGGTTATTTTACTTCTATGAACGTCATTTGAAAGTTCGAGTAGATATTTTGAGAGTATTATTTTTAAATACTACCTAGCTTCTATTGATCTAATTGTATACGTACGAACATTTGTGCTAATATGGATAAACACAATTTATTTCATAGACCTGGATACGATATCGTTTGAGACGTTCTGGATATTCCAAAATACATTTATTTATTCGTTTATTTGCATTTAATGTTGTATTATAGGAATTATATTTATTAAATAGTACAGAGATATATTTTATATAAACGTTTGCCTATTAATATATTTAAGTAAGACAATTAACTATACGGTCTTTAACTAACAGGATTGTGATAATACTTATTTGCTGTTGATCTTATAGAGGTTTCGGCCGGTCGTTTGCCGAAGTCTTGGCTACGGGGAGACAGAGGCACTGATTGTCTGAAGACGATCTCTACCACTAACGAGCTAGTTATCTCATCGTCTTTTGTATCTTAGAACGTACATAGTTGAAGCAACTATGTATATATGGAAGCTAAGTTATAGACAGCGGGTGACCCCGACTTTATCTACTTTGATTTTTGGTTTTAAATCAGGTGTTCAATCAATAAATCCATCCAATATAGATGTTTGGTTGTTTGTCACTAAATCTCAACAGACTCGCTGAACGGAAATGGATAAAATTTGACGTAAAGATTAGTTGAAAGACAGAGTATGTTTAAAAAAATGCGAGCTATGTCGCGATTGCAAGTTAAACATATATTATGTAAATGAATTGTATTGTATAAATATAGAATGTTAATTGTATAAATATGAATTGTATTGTATGGATAGACATATTATATTAAAAGCAATAATTGTCAGAAATTTTATATGAAGTTGCATCTCGTATTCGACGACGAGCTTTTAATTAGGGTTACCAGTAGTTAATTCATACCTAGTATCAATGATCGGTAATATGATTGCTTTTCTTATAATTCAATATGCGTTTTGGAGCCCCTTATTATTTTTATATACATATGTATTTTATAATATATTAATATATTCGCGGTAAAGTATTGAAAGATAATTTAGCACAGTCTTATCACGACCTATATCTTCAATGTCATAACTGATAGTAAACTGTAAATAACCGGCAAATTCTTCAGGATTCAACTGTCTACTGAACATTGAAATTTAAGTACTTTTATCGCGGCTTGTTTGATTTATCCAAAGTTTATCTGTCAGCTGTGTTTATGCTACAGCTCAGCCGTATCTACAGGTATTTTTATACAAAGATCACAAAAATATGAATAAGGAGCGTAGAAGTAATTAAATATCGTAGAGAAGCATTCAACTTAAAGTATTTTTGTTTGTACAATTATAACTTGTATGTTTGACGTAATACAATAATTTAGTTATAAGTAGCGATATTACCACGTGAACTTTCGCACCATCCGTACAGTAAAAGTATATTTTGTATACATTAGAAACAGGTGCAATTAAGTACCAATATAACCCTTCATATAATTTCAAAACGAAACATTAATCTTGCAAGTTTCCAAAACGAAATATCCGGTCTACATATCCATACTTCACATAACATATTGGAAGGCGGACTAGACATCTCACTCATGCAAAATAACCGTCAAATTATAAACTAAATGAACAGTATTAAGTTCATAGCGATGCTACTAAAATATTCAATATAAACGTGGTAGTATTTTGAAGTTAACCGAGCAAACAGACCGTCCGCACGGCAGACAGCAAGTGCACAATTTTCATTGTCCTCGAAGAATACCGCTTTATTGCCTGCGGAACCAAATAACCTCCTTTTATACCACTTTTATATCGAGAAGCTTATTCGAGCAATCGACCGACCACCGCCACTCGATAACAGTAATGGATATTCATGTAACAAACATGTCCGTGTTATAAAGTTACAAACGAATAAGATTTTTTAACGTGTTCGCTGGACGATTGGGAACTCATTTTAGCAGCTACTTATGATGTTGATATTTATTTTTCTGAAGGAGGTAAAAAAAAATCATATTCAATGTTCACAGACTACAAGGGTAAGGGCGTCGGTATTAAAAACTCATAATAGGAGTTATTAAGATTCCATTACTATCCTAACTAATATTATAAATAGGAATGTGAGTTTGTTTGTTTCGCTTTCACACCTTAAGTACTGGACCAATCATCGTGAAACTACGTATACCCGTTGGCAGGGGCTGTACCCCTGACAGAAAAATTACATAGAGTACCTTTCATTCAGGAAAATTACTTTTCCCGAGTGATAGAAAATTGACATACATTTATGCGAGCAAGCCACGGGGAAAATCTAGTAACAAATTGTTTATTCGTCGATAAGTTTGATGAACTGTTGTAAGCAAAACCTGGCGATAGAATGGACTCTGAGTACTACATGCAATAAAATTCGCTCAGCAATGCCGAATACGTGTATGTGTATTTGAGACGGCATTAATCGATACAGACGGGCAAAGAATCAATTGTCAACTCATGTCGATCGGATTAGTCAATCGGGTTTAATTGGCTCGGCTTCACTGTTCAACGGAATTAGTCGAACGAATGTATCGACTCAATTATGTGTATAGGATAGCTTACGAGTATATCAACTCACTTTTGAGATGGTGCACTTCACTAACTGAACTTGTAGAATTTACTTCAAGCCTGAGTGATTGGGTATCCAGAACCAAAGTAATGCATTTTACTACGTTAATAATAATCATCAACAGTCATCAATAAACTACACAACGTAGGGTCATTTTCACAACACATCATCATTAGTCATTGACACAATCATTATTCTCTTCACAATAAAAAAATAAGCTTCCAAACTTATTTTAGTATACCTAGATAAAAAATCTGACTAAAATACACCACGGCAATATCCGTAAAAGTACCTTAATTACCATGTCATAAAGTACATGACTGTAATTAAAACCTGCACGGAATTAATTTTCACCAAGCAAGAGACGGTTTAAAAACGATATGCATCGCTGGCTCTGACCAAACAGCTCGATTGAATGTGGTCGATACTGAATTGTGCCTGTATTTCGCTCTGATAAAGTAAAAACAGAGGTCCATTTAACAACAAAAGACCTTATAACATGAAAGTATTGGCAAGGATGGGTATAAACGACAAGTCATAAAATCTATCATGAATAGGTCTATAAGACGCATTACAAACGCAAATTGATGCTCTTGCGCCTAATATATGCATTTTATAAACTACAGCTGCAAGCCACCCGCGCAAATAACCCAAGTTATTCATGTTACCTTCACGCGCAAGATACGTGAAGCTACCATGAATAACTTGCGCATTTAGCCTGCGCCAACTTCTTGCGTCGTGAACAAATATTATCATATGGAAAGTTCGATACTTTTAGTATATTATTCAGTACTGTAGGTTTTCATTGTTCTTTATGTCAAAATTACCTGTATTTTTTATAAGAAGACAGCACCCGCATTGTTGCAAGTATCATAACAAACATCAAAACCACGAGGTAAATACAAGGTACACCAATACTCGTTACCACAACCTGTATCACAGAGGCATACTGAGAATATGTCATTATATTTCCATGGAAATATACATAATTGTTACGTATGTATTCTTCCACTTGGTGCAATCCTGACACACCCAGTTTGTTTTATGCAGTCTTATATGATTTGCCATACCAGTTCCCCAGTTGAGATAGTATAGATACTCTTAGTATCCTTTCTGTAACCCGTCACTAATAGAAAACTAAATTATTAAAAAGAAATCATTTATGTCTTATATTTAAAATAAGGATGGGTTGTAAGCCTTGAGCATTAGTAGCGACCCCGGCCATTAAGTAGACCGCATTGAGCGCAAACAGTTTTATATACATCAAACGTTTACAACGACCCTTTTATAGTTCAAAGTACAATAACTGTACAATGTGTACTTTGATTGTTCTTTAGATATTGCAATAGGAACAATTTCGCAAAGCAGTGAATTTAAAAACCGTCGACTGAAAATGTGATGTTTCTGAACGGACTTTGTGGTGTTTGAGGCAACACCTTAAAGGTCCATAGATTTGTATCGAAGAGAAAACTCATATATACCTATGTCCTATATACCTACCCTACCCTACCCTATATATATATAAAGATTAATAAAATGACCGATCATGGAACATTTTATCAACAACTGCGTATTTGTTAATTACAACTACTAAACAAAGACATAGTCGTTTGTTGCATCTTAGTTGTGACTAGCGGCGGTACCCAATAACCGATCTTAAAGATTTGTCATACTAGAGAAACGCACAATTTTTAGTGAGCTTGAAGAAAAAGAACTTATTTGTGTAGACAAGTATGTTCTAATACAACAGGTTCACCAAATAATCGTGTGTTTCTCTTTAAAACACTGAAGTCCAAAGCTGTTTTAAATGAAATCCTATTATTATCAAGTCACATTAGAACCCAAAAGACACAATTTATGATATTTTAAAAGTATGAATACGATATAATAGAGTTGATAGCTTATATCGTAATATATGTCGTATAATGTAGTTCGATGTACAGTCGGAGAAAGATGAAATGAACCGTGGTTGGCAGCGCTCGGCGCAACTACCGGAAGTAATGTCAAAGCTTTCATTGTTTCCGAGAAGCGACCGGCGCGCGCGTCGCCTGCCGCCTGCATGTACACGACCAATCTCCTTGAATACGTTTTAATAGAAAAGAAGCAACAGACCATCAATAAAAATATATATCTGTTTTACTAAAACGTATAATAGCATAAGTATCCATCCAGTTCGTATCGTAAGGTTCTGAAATTGACAACCGAGTCGGACACTAGAGAGAAATTTACAGATTTATTTACTTTTAAAACCTCATTGTCATAAACTTTTGTTACAACTACACACAGCAGCTCATACAAAAAAACCAAAAAGATTCGTATCGTTAATAAACAACATTTGGCGATTGAAAAGAGTGGCTATGAGTTACACTGCTTCTTCTCATAAAAGCTACTGCACGAACAGGTTTTTTCAAAGCAAAATGTTTATTTCCCTTTTATTAATCTATTTCTTTTAATTATTTTTATTCATTTATTTAATATCAGAAATATAAAATGTAGGTACAAGAATATTGATAACAATTGTTCATAATATGCTAAGGTATACTTATTTATTTATTTATTTATTTATTTATTTTATAAACACTAGAGGCTTACAGCATCTGTACCAACACGCCTTTAGTGCTATACTACTAACATACACTTTAAACACACAAAACAAATAAATTAAAATAAAATATAAAAGAAACATTCACAATCATATTAACTACTAAAATAAAACAATTTTGAGCATTCGTATAGAAACAATAGATAAAATAATTTATGCCATCATGTTAAGGAACTCTGTTACTTTTTTAAACATTTGACTAGTGTTACAATAAAATAAATCTGTATCCGGACTTGCAAGTAGTAATTTGTTCATATTGTCAATCGCTCTTGCCGTTGGACAATAAGTAACCTGCGGCAGACGCCATGATGTAGGATACGTGAATAATCTATGTCGCCTACGTCCAACAGCACGCATGTACTGATTTGGCACATAGAAGTAAATACACTCACGCACAGAAGGGTTATCCACCCTATGTACCAGTAATAAATAATAGTGCATTATGTGTGCAAGATTGCGCCTAAATTCTAAGGTATTGAGACTAATCATTCCCGAGACAAACATAGAGGGGTATAGAAAGGGATAGTAGCCATATATGCGTTTGTACAAGTAACGAGCAAATTTGCGTTGAACTCTCTCTATCATAAGTGTATATAACTGCTCATGTGGATGCCAAACAATCGCATTGTACTCCAGTTTGCTACGTACATAGGCGTTATATAACAGTTTTATTACTAGAACATTATCAAACTGAGAGGACATTCTAATTATAAATCCTAATGATTTATTAGCAGCCTTACATATGGTTGTGATGTGATCGCGAAAATTTAATTGATTGTCTAGGGTAAGTCCAAGATCTCGTATAGAAGTAACTCGCTCAAACGGCTGCCCTGCCAGCTCGTAGGCCATTGTAATAGGTGAACGGGAACGAGTGAAGGTGATAATTTTACATTTAGGGATATTTAAGGACAGTTTATTCGCTGTGCACCATTCAACAACGGCATCTATGTCGTGTTGTATATCTTCGCAGTCTGTAATGCTCCGAACAGGGGCAAATAACTTAAGGTCGTCAGCGAACATTAGGCATTCTGTCTTAGATAAAACTCTAGGTAAATCATTTATCATGATAATAAACAAGGTAGGCCCAAGGGTACTGCCTTGACTTACTCCTGAGCGTGTATAGTAATCGTTTGATACATACTGTCCTATTTTTACAAATATAATTGTTAATTGACGTGTCCAAAAATTTACTGCACATTTTTATACAAATAAAGATTTTTGACTTTGAAGCTACGCAGCTTCTGAAACACTCAAGCTAACAAGACAGAAATAAACTTACTTTCTATAATGTTAGTCCTACATTAAGCTGGTGTCATGAAGGAGTTTATGTTAAATCCTTTATAGACACGTAGTATCATGGTTATGTTAACGACATTTTCATAGATTTACTGATAAATACCTATATATCAAAAATCTCTATTTTTGCTCGTGATAGTTAATGAGCTAGCCGCCGCTCATATGATGATATAATATGGTAATCGTCGACCATGGTCTTTGGCAATGCAAAGAATATAACCAAGTCTGCCTACCGTAAAACGTGACTGTCACCTACAAGCCCCATCCTACTGAACACTTCTCCATTCAAATCCATTTAACGTAATACGTATATCGAACACTTTAAACACTCGTTCAAATCTATTCGACGATAACTATGGAACACTAAAACACTATGTGTTACGATTTTATCTCGGTCCACGCGGATGAAAGCTAAAACAAGATAATACTCAAGTAAATTTAAAAGCGAGTGTAATGAAATAACAATTTTTGTATAGACATTATCCACGTGTTGTCTTTGTTGATACGTCTAGTGTAAAGCATCGTCTATTTATTGTAAGAGTCGACCCAATTTAGCGTCGAACTTCGCTATTACCCGGGACCCTTCGACAGCACAATAAAAATGATTTATAGAGCACCGAGATCGTCCGCTCAAGAATATAATACGACTTTATTTATTGCGAACGAAACTGATAATAAACATCTGCGCGGACACCCATTTATTTTACAAGAACTGCACAAAACATTGAACGATTAAACCTTGAGAACCATTAATTTTCTTATATTCTAATCTTACTTTCTTATAAATAAGAACGTTCATTAATATGTTTGAATGTTTGGTTCTAAGTCAAACGTTAACAGTTATATGGATTTGGATATAACACGGACACACAGATAGCCTATCTGGATTACCACAAAGGATACTTATTATCGCGGTTCGCCTTCCCGTGGGAGAAGCCAAGGGCATCCTAAAGTCCAAAATAATGCCAATATTATACTCGTAAATAATAAAATAACTTTAGCCACCTCTTTTACCAGCTCCGGAGTATTATCCGTTAAAAGAAAAATACTAAATCTGCACGTTTGAGAGTTCGCCATAAGTTTCTCAAAGATTATTATATAAGCCATGAGCCAAAGTATGTTCTTGGCTATGCACTAGGCCAACTAAACTAAACTGTGTTTACCTAAGAGACCCGTGCTCACCCTTAGAACAAACCATAGTTATTATTACTTTAAAAACCATATCAGCAAATCGATTGGTAAAGCGTAAAGGTGTGAAAACTGTTATTTCTAATCAGCCTAATCACTTTATTCATAAATTAATAGACGAGTTGATAAATATTCGCAGCGAGAGGCGGGTGTTGGGGCATACTCGCTATGGCATTATTATTGGCCACATATTTGCGGCTATCCGCCGACCGGCTCGCTTACTGAACAAACTAATCTGAAAATTACACGCACCCCTACCACCCTCACATGTCCTTACTCTATCCATACCCATGATACGGCAAACTGAACAAAACATTGACACACCAGTAGCTACTGACCACCGCAATAATGTAGCCACTATAGCAAGCAAAATATTAGATTGATATTTGTATCATCTGGTGCCAGAGATGTTTGTACCGTCAAGGTATTTGACGCTTTGACGCTATCAGATTATCCCGGAGATTAGTCATGTAATCTTAGAAGACGATCGCCGAGCTAGAAATCAAAGCTGAAAAGTATATCTAATCTAATTTACACCAACCAATATTTTAAAACAAACAAAATCTTTAATATATATAATATTATTTTCCTTAATTTAAGGAATAGTTTAGTTATTAAACCGTTTAGTTTCAATTACACTTTCCTAATGACGTCATAACCTGAGGTGTTCAAATTTCAGATTATCCCGCAGATTTATCAAAATAAATACTTGTTCCCTTTTCTCATAAAATATTTGCGTAATAAAATCCGTTAAACGTTTCCACAAAGTAGAAAATCCTTCGCCGTGAGGTCGAGACATTAATTTGAGGCAAGCAATAAAGGGGCAGCGAGATGTCTTCACCGAGGCACCTCCGTCGGCGCGGCGCGGGCGGCGGCCGTCGCTCGGCCCGCGCGGTGCGACGGTGACGCTCTTAAATGCTGCTCTATAAATTTCTCAATAAAAAGTCTGCTTCATATCCAGTCACAGTGAAATGAACCTTCAGGGAGCCGCCTAAAACCCATTACTGGCCTCAAACTACGCGAGAGAGATGTACACTTTCGCAAACGATGGTAAACGAGAAAATAATTTACTTTGATATGATTCTCCTTTCGTGCATGTTGGTCACACGAAAACGCGGCTTAACACTGTCAGATAAGGCTTTAAACTGAATGGCTAGTGACTGTGTAAATACAATTTTTGGCAATTGATTTTACCTAGGAGATTAATGCCGCGGCTTTAGCTTGCCGCCTCGCCGCGCTGCGTCGTAAAATGTAAGCGAGCCTTATTCAATTAAATTTGGTGACATTATAGCAATCTCAGCCAGCTCATTTAAGAGGAGGACAACGTGGTGACAGCCTACGCTTTGTTCATTGTGTTATTTGATTGGCTAAGCCAAAATGTCGGTGTTAATTTATTAGACGCATAATAAACTATTACGCAGCAGGCCAGATGCGACGCCTTTATCCAGCACCAAATTGAAACAACATTTATTGATTAACACTAATAAGAGCATTATAATAGGTATATCATGATTTTTCTTAGCGGCAGCCTAATGGTTTCTGTATCGGACTTGAAAACGATAGGTTGTGGATTTGATCCCGATCTTACACATACACCACACACATCAGACTTTAAACCGCTCCTAGCACAGCACTTAACAAATATTTTTAAAATAAGTATTTAGAGTCCAAAAACCCATTGATCTCACATAAAAAATGACACTTTTTGAGCATGGATTCGTTAGAGTTTAGCTTCCAATTTGAATCTAGCAATTGACAACATTCTTATGACTTGTATACTAAAGTAAACGCTCAGCATATCAGTTCTGAAATTATTATACTTTAAGCGCGGCCTGCGTAAATATATTAATTGTATTCAGAATTATCATACAACATTACATAAATGATTAAAAATTTTGAATAGCAACGAAATGCAATACCATTTATTCAGCAATCCTATAGTTATTTTGACGAAGGAAGACAAAGGATTAGGCTTTTAACCAAAATTACTGAGATCCAGGTAAGAAATACCAAAGCCGCGACCGGAACCTTGAAATAACAACGCGCCATTAGCCAAGTCGTGTTTTTCCTGGTGGAGAAAAGGGATTGTTGATTTAGAACCTCTAACCGCTTGAAAACTTGCAGACAAAACAAAAACATTAGTATTAGTAGCGCTACTTACAAAAAGCGATGTTGAATGTAGTTTCTTCGGTAGTGGCTGTAATGTAAACCATCCTATAGTGAATAATCGTCGTGTATATCTTTAAAATATCTTGCTATACCTAAGAAATGGTATGAAAATGTACTATTTCTTATTACAACATAATAAATAATATTGTACTAAAGTAAAAATATTTAAGTTAGGACATCATGGCCAGTATATACACATTTCAATTATTTTATTACAGATCAAAATCACTATTTACAAATGTAAATGATAAAAGAAGCAATTTTCTATAGGACATTCAACAGAAACTGCTTCTCCAAGCAACAATTATTTATAACTAGATTTTGCCTGCTGCTGCACTTTCTCGGACACAGTATGCGAAGTTTATAATAATCGCTTGAATAGTTAAGGCATGAAAGCGGAACAAACAGACATACTCACATTCGCATTCGCATTTATAATATTCGAACTGTACTTTTTTTGTAGACGAAAAGATTTTTATGTGTGTACCCTATGGCTTTTCTGTACCGGACAAGGTGTATGCAATATTTTATAATGATTGGTTATAGTTAAGGCGTGAAAACGTAACAAACAAGACTTTGTTTGTTTAAATGTGACTACATTCCCATTTAAAATTTTAGTTAAGATGAAGTGCATAATCCCGTTTCGCACAGGCAGCATACAAATATTATCTAAAATGGCACTGAACGCGCACAATTGCCCGAACAATTGTAGTAATTTGCGGACAGGTGGGCCTAGTACTAATCGATACTAACCGTGCCGCCTCCATGGTTCTACCGACTGCTCCATAAAAATCCTACAACACTGATACTCGTAGGCTGGCGTGCGATACGAATTTCTCTCCTAGCCTCGTAATAGGCCATCGCTGAGCTTATTACCTGCTGCCATCTATTGAGAAAGGCTTTACAGGCAAATCCCGAATAGCTTGTAGACGCCGTTCGAGTTAATAATATCTACTCGCAACTTATTTTTTAACGTTCCGCTTAACAATGTTATTGGCGGGATTCAGATATAAACGTGTACGTGCGGTATTATTATACGTATTAGCTTTTTAAAGTATGAGGAAGTATAGTCGAGTATTAACGATAATGTTTTACGATTCATTCATATTAATGTACGAGTATGTCTCTGGTATTTTCCTCGTAGGAATAGGCAGGTTATAATACGCCTACATATCGCCAGCTATGGTTTTAGAAACACGACTTAATACTTATTTTACTATACTAATCAATATATGTGTATTATTCGTATCAACACAGTTTAAACTATTGCTGAGATTCACGTTTCTTAAAATTCATTCTACTCTTTAATATTGATAATAAATTAATAATATGAATAGCAGTATGTTCGGCCCAAATCCGAAACCGCAATCGGCAGTCAATGTAAGCACAAAATTGTATCATTGAGGCAGTCATACAAACATAAGTAAGAACAATACACGAGGATGTATTGTGCTAATTATGCAATAGCGACCTGATTAATGTCTACTAAGATACAAAATAATTGTATCTTAGTACACGGCATTTCTCCAGATAAAAACTGCCTCACTCTAAACCTGTAAGTAACCAGTGATACATTACTAATACAATAAATTAAGCAAACTATTTCAATAAGATTTTCACCTTAAATAATGTCGACCACGAAAATCTATATTATATATTTTATTACTTCAATAACTACACCTTGTAGTATTACTTCATGGATATCTTTAATCAAACAGCTAAAATTATTTTCGAACTGTATAGAATAACATCATTAATACCTACTTTGTTGTAACTTATATATTGATTAACTAATCTCTCACAAACTTTACGCTCTGCTATTTAATCAGAGATCAGAATGTTCGAATACTTCCTCGCAACTTTGAATAGCTATTACAAAAATTGACAACTTAAGAAGCATTTTTAACATACTTTACTTAGCATCATAAGGATGCTAAAGTCAATGAATACTAATTAAAGTGTTCTAAAGTTAAGCAGGACAGCAAATACGCCGTCCGCTGTGAACCCCTTCTCTCAGTGCAAAGTTTTATCCCTAGTGGGCCCTAACTAGTTAGAACCCAAGGCACATCCCGATTGCAAGCCACTTAAGACTGACATGTGCTCTGCAAATTACAGACTACTAAAACTTACATAAGTCACAAAGATCGTATGCACAAATATATCTACATCAAACTACAAGTTGAATCGTGGAAACTAAATTATAGCTTGCGGATTAGAAGCACCGCAAAAGGTAACGAAGAGCTGAATATTTGTAAGTCGCAGACCGGATACAATTACAGACGGCAATCGTCGCGCTGACCGTAGCGTAGAAATATAAGCTCTCTTATCCGTAATGGAGCGGGTCTCTCATTATTGCGGTCCGGCGGCGATGCAACCTATAGCCAGTGCTGGCCGTCTGTGACACTGTGACGCCTGCCTTACACACCCACCCACAACACACTGCTTTGATACGGAATAGTGAGGCAATATCCTGATACAAATTGAATTAAATTTCATAAGTATTGCAGTTAGTATCGCTAAAAACATTGGACAAAACAGTAGGAAAGAAGTTAAACGTTATTTTGGTATAGAGACTGACGAAATCATCAATTTTTAATTGAGCCGATGTTATTTAACGTATCTAAATGCCAATTTTCAAATCGTTAGATAGCGTGTCTGTTTCAAATCGTATTATACAAAAACAACATTACTTACACTTTTTACCAATTAACTAAGTATTTTAAAAAATATTGACTTGGTGACTGAACTATCAGCCTTAAATCGTATTATGATAATTAACTACCTGATATCAATGTTAGCAACCAGCATTGTTTATTCAACTCTTAGCTAATTAATATATAATTATGGCGATCTGTCCAGAAGCTTCTTAGGTTTTACTATTCCTATACGTTTCTTTAACCACTTACAAATATCGTTCATATAGCAAGCGATCTTTACCTTGAAGTACCAAATTTAATATAATGCTTCCACCTTTTAGTTATTTGCTATCCTCGCTGCAATTCTATAAATTGCTTTGTATTTCTACAAGAGTTATCGAAGCAAATCAATAACGAAAGGAATAGTATTGCAATTTTATAGGATATGATTTAATTCGGTTTAATGTTTGCACAATAATGTAACATCTAGGCATCTCTCGTAAATAGACAAAGGGGGTGATGGGACTCTATCAATTTTATTTGAACACTCGATCTAGTTTTATTGTAGCGGTCCTTATGTGAAAGCCAATACACAAAGCGTGGAGTGGTTAATGCGCCGACCGTAATATCAATAAAGAGGGGTAAAGGAAGGCGGAACAGGGGTGCTGAACACCTGTCTCCTCCTCCTCCAGGTGTCGCCTTCGTGTCGACTTTCCTCCGATACTTAAAATATGGCGTGTCATTTTCTTAGCTCCGGTTACTCGTTTGTACGCTGCGATTTGTTCTATGGCTGTTTGACGAAAATCGTTGACGTAATCCTAAGTTTACTTATAATTTTGTGGAGAGCTAATCTTATTTCTACAACTGTTACTATGGTCTAATGGCATAAGTCTACTGCTTTCTGGGTGCTACAAATAGTCAAACAAATTGACAGTCTTTTTATATGAAAATTTTATACACCGTTTTGGTAGCTAAAATTTCTTTGCATCTGTGATTCTTTAGCTCAATACAAATTTAACATATCTTTGTCAACACACTGAATATATAGAAGTGCGATACTATATATCATAACAGCAAATGCCATTGTGCAGGTATCTGACACAATACTATTGAGCTGTTTATGTGGGTGGGTTGTCTGCAAACTTTATGTGTGGTGATCGAGTTGCCGATATACACGAATAAAATACATAAACCTTACAAAGGGAATTTTAAGATCAAAGTGTTATAGAAATATTATCTTTAGCCAGGATTCGCTCGTTTGAATAGTACAGCAGCGGTATCTCATATGTATACGTAGATACTAGATGAATACTCATTTGTACATTCACCAATTACAAAATGGGCCAGCAAAAAACCAGAAGGTATAAATGAGCCAGCTCTCCTTACAAAAAACCAGGTTTGTACCAGAAACCGGCGTAAGAATAGTGGTAGTACCTACTTTTCTTATTAAGATTTCTGGAGGCTTAGAATGAACTTGCCTATTATCCCATGTTTAGTTTTCCCTCCTTGGAGTTAGAGACGCGCGAGTAATATTTGTGATGTTATAACCGATCATAGGCTTTGATAACTATGTCATAAGTTGAGCCACTTGCATGGTTCGCACCTAGGTCTACCAAAAAAATCAATAGATGTTTGCATGGCAACACTTAATCAGTATAAATAGACAAAGCCTATACAAAAAAAAACCGGGAATCTGAAGCATCCTATATTTTAATCCAGGTAATATAGTCTATCAAAATATATTTTGCTGTTTGGGCCTGATACAGTAACAAATATCTAAACATCTAAGGCTCACGTTTATAATATTAGTACGCTGTGAAAACAAAACTCGAAAGTCTGTTTTATTTTACTGTTCATTTCGTTAAATTCCTTTTTAAGATAAAATAAAATAAAAGTTTGAACCATCTATTTCTGTTTGTTCTCGAGGATTGTTTGCCTATTTAAATATGTGTCACGGATTTTTCCCCCATAAAAAGGGTGATAAAAGCTTGCTATGTCAACACGGTGTACAAAAGTAATCTTAACAGTTTTTCGTCTTTTTCCTCAGCCTCAATTCACGGGTGAAATTTTCAGAATCGTTGAACAGCATCTTTTTGAATAATTTCTCGCTTAATACTTATTTTAAGTAGTAGTTAGAGTAATTATATTGTTATAATATAGTTGTAAATTTGCTGATTAAACGCCCAGCAATAAAATAGATTATAACAATCGATGAGACATGGTCTTGACCGCAGACCAGATTATTTTTCTATGGTATTATGATCTGTCATGGGCTGTTATTATTTTTACTTTTGGGAAGAACAGGTGTATCGCCACCAGGATGACTCTGTGATGGATATATGATACGCCCATAGTACATCAATGTTTAAAATACCATTAAGGATAAGACAAACCTATAGAAATTATTGTCATGAAGTCAAACCACAGTTTTACCTACACATAAGTAATACTATAAGAAATAAATGAAAATCTATCCAAAGTCGAATGTATAATCAAACTTGTGTCCAGACAGCAATCCTAGAGCCGCATCACATCACTAAACCAACGAAACTGAAATTTAATCTTCGCATATCGTACACGATGTTTACAATAGTACGGGTTGTAGAAACAAAGCCGTTTTCGGTGTGGTGTCAGAGAAATACGTCACACGCCAAACGCGACACGCACACAGCTCTTGCGGTCTTGCGCTTAGAAGCCCTGGTTTGTCTAGTAGATGACGTGGTCAGGCTACACACACGTATTCCGATTGCAATTCCTGTATTGCAAATATTCATTACTTCGATCAAGGTTCTTGTGGGATATGTCGTGATTGCTTCCGACCGATCGATGATAATAGTCAGAAGCAACTAAAATGAATTATAATAAATCTGAAATATTTAAAATGGTGTTTTATATTTGATGAGTTTCTAAAGCACATAAGACTGTATAAACATTTTCCTTTACTGACATACTCGTAAATATATCGAATCAAACATGATATAAACTTGATTACCTACTTACTACATCACTAAAAAACATCCTAAATGTTCCATGAAAGAGCATGACGCCTTTCTTTACCAGGTATTTCAGCCGAAGTTGTATAAAACTCGAAACAATATTGCCAGACTGCGTAATAATTAATTATAATTATTTGTCTAAAAGTAGCACTACTAGCCATGTCCAAAATTTACCCTAATACTTCACAATCACACAAAGTCAGTGAAAATTGAAGTGTATTCTCCATTATAAAAATTATAAGAGGTAGTTCGATACCATAATATTAAAACAGTAAATATAAATATACTCTCCATATTTTCACCATATTCTATATGCAAAGTCAACATCCAAAATGACGTTTCACAAAAGGATACAAAACAAAACGTAATAACAAAATACAAATTACACTGCCATCAGACACACTCCGTATGAATATCATTCCAGCATAATTAATCACTAAATGCAAATGCTTAAAAATAACTCAGCAATATCCAATTTAAGTTTAATTTTCAAACCATAAATTCGGTTTAGCTCCCCGGAGCGGCGCGGGATTGAGTCGCTGACTCTCCGCAAAATTGCAACCAACATTTTTATCCCTTTGTGTTGTAGTTGGGAAATTTAAGAGACCATCTTTTTATTCTTTGTAATTGTGTAACTCTCTGTTATTGTCTATCGATGAAACGAGCCATTGCGGTGTGATTTAGAAGTTCATTGTGGAACTTTAATAATGTTTTGTTTGTAAAGTCTGTTTATGAATAAATAATGTTGATTTATTTTTATTCGAAACCTTTATCTAAAAGTGTCGTTTATTTCGGCCTCTGTAAGTTAAAATACATAATAATAAAAATTTGTACTATTATTTTTATATCAAACTATATGCAGTTTAATTTAATTATAAGCCACTGATATTTTTTCTGTCGTAATTATGCATCGACCTGACGCTAATAAGCTTGCAGATATTAAGCGATTCCTACCTTACTATAAGTAACTGCATTAAACATCAATAGAATTAAACCCACATTATGCCCTGTTCGATAAAAGAAGCTGCCGATAATTACCGTCCAAGCTGAGGTTGTCTAGAAAAATACGAAGAAACGTCAGCCCCGCGCCAAATTAAGTTTACGAACACAATTTTTCTCTAGAAAGTAAATTTATTTACATCCCGGTGCCTATGTACCGAATAGATTGCTCTTACCCATTTTATAATATTTATTTTACTCGTGAACACAATTTCATTCAATTTACTTTTTAAAATCTTCTCTCGTACTATAAATAGCCTGTGTAAATGTGCCTCTGATGCCGTTCCGGTGCAACACCGATACATACAAAAAAGATTTCAAAGAGCTGATGAAAAATTTAATCTTTCTTTCTCAATAGGGTTTCGTATCTAGTCTTACGAAATATGATACGGAGCCGGATTTAAGAAATGAAAGTATGGATTTCATAAAAGATGTCAGTAATTTTCAACGTACAATAGTTTTCTTCATCCGCACTATTAAGCCACGTCGACATTTAAAAATGTTATTTCATATAAAGAGTGAAATTAATTTCAGCTGGGTACAAGGTGCAGACTGGGAAGAAGCCGTATAAAAAGAACGGTGTATTTCTTCAGTTCAACACATTTTATCCTAGTTAAGGCAACCGCGTCGTCGCGCACACATGAGTTAACTCTCCCGGGCTGCAGTCGCAACGTTACATTTAAATATGAATATGTCGTTGCCGCCGCTCCCTGTATGAGCCAGCTAATAATCTGTGATTTTTCCGCACATCTGCTCCCGTGTACACAGCACCTTAGCGCGGCGCGAAGCCAAACGACTTTCGCCTTCTACACATCGCAATTAAAGCCTTGTTGCATATGAGATGGGGCAACTACGTATTTCACATTCCTAGCTTCAGACGCTTGTAAATTTCGTTTGGTGGAAATTGTTAACATAAAAATGATTTTATAAAACGGTGTCTATAGTGGCAACTTTTCCTCGGTGGCACACACTTTATAAACTTACAAGATAACAACCCCGCGACAGGTATTTGTTTGGGAGTAATTCGAGTCAGCGCCGACGGAAAAGCGTTTTCTCACAAATTGATGTCACTCGACGAACGATAAAAGTTTTGATTCCACCGGAAGAAAAAGAAGCGCCGCAGTTCATTCACCTACTTCTTGTACTTGATTTAGGCAATAAGTATCCTTGAAACAGTAGACATCTAATCTTCTTTAAAACTCCGATCAAAATGTTATTTAAGAAAAATATTGGATATTTTGGTTTACGATTACGCGGATATAATACATGATCATACTAATTATTAATTATCATAATTTATTTGTTTTATAACTTGGCATTTATAGTTCTAATGCTTTTTTTATACATCAAAACAAAAAAAAAGTAGTTTTAGTTTAGGGTTTTCGGTCAAGATTGGCGCAGTAATAGCACGAAGTCTGATATTGTTTTTCGATAGACGACAACATGCGTGCCATTATTACTACCATAACTAGATGGGGATGTACCTTTCGGGCATACAGACAAAAGACTATGTGCGTAATTCACTTAAAGCTAATATTTTTTATTATTCTGCATTTGTGTCTTTTCCCTCTTAAATTCAAAGTAACATTTCCCAGATGTAATTCAAATTACGCCCATTTGCCGACGACAACATTTTTCCCAGTTACTTAAAGGTGACAATCGCAAAAATAAAGCGAGTACCCGACAACATCCAATAAAGTGATTCCGGCCAAAGGAACCAAGAAGATAACCTACTTACTGATCCGGCGTATTCTATTTGCCTGTAATAATCGCGATGACAATCTCATATTACATAAAAGATTTGCCCCTCTTTTCGATCGAAATACGATTTTCTCCCTTCGGAGTTATTGCCGGGTCGTCTCGAACTTTTTCGTCATTCAAAATGGAGAGCTACTACTATGGGATATTTTTGAATGTATACGAATGAATAAGGAATTTTGGCGCCACGGAGGATGCATAATACGTAGTCGAATAGACGAAGAGGGGCGGGTAGGCTGTATCTTAGCGGGCGTCTGCCGGATAATAGAGGCCGGGGAACGGAGTGAGCTTAAAGAGACACCATTAATAAAAATATACGCATAATTGTATGGTCGAGTGACAGGCTATCTCTGTATTGATACTTAAAATTGCACACAACTATAGACAAGGATACTTATATACAACAAAGACCTTCCAAGCTATCTCAAAGGAGGATTTGTTTACTGAAATATAAGACGATCAATTACCTTTGACGGTAGCTCCTAATTAATATAGTTCTAATTGACTCTGTACTTATGAAATAACATCTCGGTTTGTTTAAGAAACACATCTAAAACAAGATGTCTAGGTTAATACTGTATACTATTTCAGGCCAAGCTCGGGAACAGAAAACATGCTCTTAGTGGAATAAATGTTAAGTATAATTTATGTGACGTCTGTTAAGTCGTCACGTATAATATATTCCATTTCATTGATAATAATTAAATCAAAGGGGAAACAGAATATCTAATCTATATTAAGGAGCCATGCAATAGGGAATCTGCAAAAATATTAACCTTGATTTTGTGTGCATCTTAATGAAAAGACTGTTGTTTGATGTTCCGTCTAAATTAGCTTGAAGCATTTTCATTCGCTGTTCATACATTATTATGACATATACGTTCACACAAAGACAAACACACGTCCTATGTACATCTAAACACACATTGTGGTGTCAATTACACTTTATAAGGACTTAACTAAATTTCAATCTTGATAGAATTTGGGTCTTTCGTCAAACAACCCCTCGCTAAATTGTGCTAATGTGAGTACACATCCAATACTCCTCTAACACTATTCAAACAAAACTGGGCCGATGGGTTTTGGACTATTATATAGACGTTGTCGCGACGTGCGTGTAACGTAACAAGTTGACAATTCAATGAGATAACGTTAAAGTGAGCGAATTCGGCAGTCGGCAGCGCTTTTGCAGCATTAGTCTCGGGAATAAGTTTGTTCATTACGTGGGGGAACAATGCGGTAGGCTCAGCGGCAGCGGAGGAAACGTGCGCCGACGCCGCGACAATAGGCCCGCCCGCCTTATCACGCCGGAACGCGTCGGCCCGCCGCCGCTCGCCGCACCCCGCGTCGCACCCCCGCACACCCGCGCCCGCCGCACCGACTTGCTTGACGTATGAGCACTGAATAAATGGGAAAACTTTTAGCTGCCGTTATGGGAGAACGAACAATTGGTCATCTGTTGCGAGAGGCAATGCTTAAACGTCCGTTAATCTTGTACGACAGACGGATGACAGGGGAGACATACTCTTTCTTCAATTAATTGTACTGCCCTACTTATTGTAGCACGTCTTCTTCTATCTATAATGTATACACAAACTTTAGTTGTTTGTTTTAGAAAATAGTCGTGTGTTTTATTTATTTATTAGCATACATTATTAGCTTTTGCCTGCGATTTCACGTACATGGAAAGTAGTGCAGAGATTCAAGGACCACAGCGAAGATGAATTTGAAAAATTTTTACCTTTCCATTTTGTAATTATTAGAATCTGATATTATGAAGTATTTTGTAAAGAGCCTGGTTGTTCATCAAGTAAAAGGTTAAAAAAATATCTAATTCATTAAAGCTATGCGTAAATGATTTAGGCATATAGGCGGTCTGAAAATTAGTCATACAAAATTTAGGCCACGTATAGCCATCGTTCTTCTGACATAAACATTATATCATGGCTGTCAGAAGTGAAGCAACAGCAATTGATTTGAAAATATGTTGTATACTTTTGTGGCAAAAGTAGCCAAACACTTGGGCTGTCATGATCCGTGGAAACTCCGCTAGCGATTTAGCAAACTGTAACATAAAGATACACTACTACTACTTATCATCCTTGCTTTAATATTCCCAATTGTATTGCGATCGGCACCCATGCCCTAATTTTAGGTATACGCGTTCCTATGGTTTAAGAATAGCATACAAGGAATTTTATAACAATAAATGAAGTCAAGCAGATCATGGTCCCTCTTTACTCTATTTACTTGCATATGGAGCAAGAGCACATCATAGCAAACTAAAGATATGTTAGTGCTAAATTTATTCCAATTTTAGTAAATCAAATCGAGCTTTTGGACTTATGTGATTGTAGGTTTAGATTAGGTTTCATTTTATAATATTGATACATTGATACCAATCTGGAAAACAAGCGTAAGTCCTGGTGGTATGACCACACTTTTCAGTTACCAGTATACACATTATATAACAGGAGATTATCGTAACATATGATCGCATGCAATTATTATGATATAACGATGGATATACCCAAACTAATAACAAAATTGGGAAAACTTGGCATTCGTGGAACTGAACTCAAACTTTTACAAGATTATTTGACTAAACGTACGCAGCAAATTAAAATTGAAACGCATATAAGTGACGAACAATTTATAACTTATGGTGTGCCTCAAGGTAGCATATTGGGTCCCACATTGTTTAAAATCTACACAAATGATCTCTGTAGAATAAAGTTACCTAATACTGATATATATGTATACGCCGATGCCACAGCCATACTTGTGCATGGACCGAACTGGGATATGATAAAAACCACAGCTGAACTTGCCCTAAATAAAATAATGAATTGGCTCAACTCAAATTCACTACCATTAAACCTTAATAAAATGGTATACATCCCTTTTTCAATTAGAAGCAACACATCACCATCCCTCAATTACTCAATAGCTTCACACTCATGCCCTGACCCGTCGGCAGCCTGTAATTGTTCTTTACTTAGAAGAGCAGATAGTGTTAAGTATTTGGGTGTTCTAATAGATAATAAATTAAGATGGGATGAACATTTAGACACCCTAAGCATTAGGTGCATACGACTCATTCATGTCTTTAAGTCTCTTAGAGACTCTGCTAGTCTTGAAACATTGAGGATGGTCTATTACGCCAATCGGTTTTGGGATATTGTATCTCTGTATAGTGAGGAGCAACAAAAACAGGCATGCTTAAGTTAGAGCGAGCACAGCGAGCCATACTCAAAGTTATAATCAACAAACCCTACAGGTATCCTACGGCACATTTATACTCTGATTTGTGTGTGTGTATGTTTATACTACGATGTGTCCTTAGGACTCATACGACCACACAGCCATCCGACCCATTAAAACGAAGGCATAATCTTCTTAGCAGCAAACACAAGACCACATTCGCTCAGCACGAATTCACATACTATGCACATATATTTACAAAAAAATACATTAACAACTTAATATATTAGATTTAAACACTCACTCGCTAAAAAGTAAATTAACCGATTGGTTGTTAGCCCAGGATTACACCGCCACAGAAAACCTACTCTGCTATATCGCTTAATGAAAGTGTATGACACTCTCACACCCAAGCAATTAAACACACACACACACAAACATATTCACACACGCATATACATACACACACCCGACAAATGAGCGCACGCACGCACGCACACACATTATTTTAATCCATTTTTATGTTGATTTCCTTTATTGTAAAACTTATACCGATCACTGTCTCTAAAGACACAGGCTAAGCCTAGTTTAAGGGGTAGAGTTAATATTTTTTATAAACAGATTTTCTACAATTACCTTCCCTCTTAGTTTTAGTTTGTAAGAAAATTAAATTAAATGCATGTCCCATTTGTTATCTACAATTTTAACCAATTTCACTGTATTATATAAACACTTACTTTGTATTGTAGTATAAATGTATCTGTAAAGTCGAGAAATAAGTACTTTATTATTATTATATAGGTACATAGATTAGGATATTATCATATAGATATAGACATAAGTTGAAGGGTGATATAAGCTACTTTTAATCATTAAAAATACAAACCACGAGAGAGAAGCCACGGTAAAGCTAGTAATTGACAAAATGATCAACTACCAGAAGAAAGAACAGTCGAAGACGTCCTCGGAAGAACACCGCACATACTTCGGGTTTCGCGATGATGAAACCGTGATTAATATTGGTTCGTTGTCGACGAAACCTGCAAAATGTGCGATAAATTACAACAATTGAACAACTAGAACTACTGCGAGCACCAAGAAGAGAAGACTACTGCAAAATGATCATTTATACTTTAGGTAAGAATAGCTACGCCCGCTGCTTCGCTCTCGTGATATGTTGCTAAAATATACCCTATTTTACTTAAGGATTAAGTTGGTTGTTATTAACTAAATAAATTTTTGTACCGCTCTATTCATAACAAAGCTTATCTCCTACTTACTTTAACAAATTTTACCTCTTTCTGATATTAGTAAAGAAATATTAAAATAGATTCTACACTACGATCAGCCTAGAATACATATGTATATTATGTATAGAATAAGCTAACAGTGATGTTACTTGTTTACCAAATTGTACTTATTATGGAAATTGATGTAAAAAAACAAAAATTCTTGACGCATTTTGACTGTACGAATGACGTAGTGGTTTAAGACTGCGCCGAGCGTAAGACGCGGTTGCACTGAATGACAGAGCTCGATATTCAAATCGGCGCGCGGCCGCCATAGTAAAATTGTATGTTTTTTGATAAATATGTATCTTTATTTTCAACCAATAACTTAAATATTGGGATGGACAAATTGTAATACAACTATTTATGTTTTGCTTAAGCTGTGAAATAGGATAGATTTCTACTATTATAATCTAAAATCACGTCACATGAGCTTACCTTTTTGCATTTTTCGTGCAAATTTACGTAATTTTGTAGGCGAAAATATTAATTATTTTAAGTTTTTTACATGGAGTAATTGTAAAATTGTAACACATTCATTATTATGGTAAATGTATATTTTATATTTGTATTAAACAAAAAGTGTTAATTTTATCAACTTAACTGTGACCGCTTGTTTTGGCACATTTCGCTCGGCGCAGTCTTAAATGGCCGCCATACCACTGCCGCCGCGCCGAGTGTTGTGGCTTCGATCCCCACACGCGACAACAATTTGTGTGATCCACAAATAGTTGTTCCGGATCTGGGTGTTCTTTGTGTCCGTTGTTTGTATGTTTGTAAAGTCCCCCGCGCCACGGGAATTATACCTAGTGCAGTAGCCTATTTAAATAACAAAAAGTTTTGCTTTTTTTAGATTTTAACTATTTTGTGCCCGATGAACAACGGTAGCATGTGTTAGTAGAGCCGCTTACCAATAAACATGCGCATGTAGTTCGCGTGAGTAATCTGTGCATATAGCCATATGTAGTATCATATAGCCTGTACGAGTAACTTGTGCATGCATACCACAATCTACTTGCCTCATATACAGGCACTACAAGATTATTCTATCATATAATGTGTATACGTTTAACAAAAATGTGTCGTCATATTGAACTTGGCAATTGTTGGAATGCCAGACATAATTGAAAATCTATTGTGTCTGGCCGCCGGGGTGCCACTGCGCCATAATATATAAAGAGCCGTCCAATGAGTAAACGCTTAAGAGTCATATCAACCGGAATAAGCTTATTTTTGGGCCATTTTTATGAAGATGAACATATATCTACTAATATATTATATTTTTCTCTCTACGCGCTTTTATGAACAGTCGAAATGTATTCGAAAAGGCACGTTTGGCTGTGCATAGAGGACTATTAGTGCCTACACTTATGCATGGAAGTGAATGTTGGTTATGGCAAAAGAAGCATGAGAGCAGAATAAATACTGTAGAAATGAGAGCGCTAAGAAATATATGTGGTGTGACTCTGAAAGATAGAATAAGGAATAGTGTGATTAGAGAGATGCGGCATGAAAGTGGATATAGTGACGAGAATAGAAAAGGGTATGTTAAGCTGGTTTGGGCATGTAGAAAGAATGGATGAGAAGCGACTGACTAAGAAAGTTTATAAAGCTAGTGTGAATCGAACAGTCGCAAGGGGAAGACCCAGGTGAACGTTTCTTGATCAGATCGGAGACGTTCTGGATAAAGGCCAGGTTAAGAGCACCTTAAACTGGCGAGCGTGTATGAGGACTGTTATGAAAGTGAATGAAGCCAGAGAAGTGTGTCAGGATCGTAGCAAATGGAAATTCGTAGTCTCTGCCTACCCCTCTGAGTAATAGGCGTCAATATATGTATGAGTGTATGTATATTTTAGTTATAACGTCTTAGTAAGTAGAACTACTATGTTTGGACCAAACTGGAGTTTCCAGATTTGTTAATTAGTAGTTTAAGACGCGGATTCGTCTTTATGTTTTTAAGAAAATTAACTATTCCACAGTAACATTATTTTTTCCTTTAATCCATCCTATGACCCAGAAACTATCTTTACACAAAATATCCTATGGATCTGTCCTCTATCGCTGCATGAATAAAAGAAACAAGCAAACACACTTTTGCAGTTATTATTTATATATTAATACGTGAATCAAAAACTTTGTACCCCTTTTTACGAAAATTGCGCGGACGTAGGAGTATGAAATTTCGCACAGTTGAAGTTTATATGGAGGAGGAGTGGCGAAACCTATTGCAATTTCACGGCATAAAATATAATAACGATCAAACTTAAAATTTAAATCAATTATGGTTGAATTTCGACCACTTGGCGACCGCTAGTATTAGTAAAGTCGAGTATGAGGAAGCATATCGGCTTTTCCCTAAAATTATATACACGGTATCGGTAAAATTGTAAATGCATATTATCAAATAGCTTCTGCCCGCGGCTGCGCTCGCGTAAGAGTAGATTATTTAAGGTTACGTTAGTAACAGTACTTTTTTTAAATAAAATATAGCGCATGTTACTCGGTAATAATATAGATCTTTAATGGTGAAAAAAATTTAATATCGTTTTTAACAAACGTATAAAAAATTTAATGTTTCCCCTTTATAATATTAGTATTGATTACTAAGATACTCTTATAGGAAACAAACTTAGTGCTCAACCTTCATGTGAACACTGCCGGAGTTTACCTTAATCGTGTGCTCCAGAAATATAACCACATCTTAATGTCACTCGCTGTATATGTTCTGTCATTTCGAACACAATGTGTACGTGGGCCATAGTTTATTTTGAATGTGCAACTCCTTTTTTAATTTGACAGGTGAGTGAACACGCCTTACTCCCGTCTATTGTGTTGTAAAAGTATCAAAATTGAACGAGCGCTGTCCATTTGAAAGCTGTATGGAAGCCGACAATAACTGGGTGGCCATTCGTTTCTCGCTCTCTGAATATCCAAATCATTTTTTTTTTTCATTCATTGCATTGACCGGCTGCTGCAAATGGCAAGCACTGATTCCTGTTCGCTCGATGTGCACCGCTCTGATGTGGAACAACGATACATGATCCGCCGACATTTTGATAATAGCACGTCAAATAAATTGTTTTAGCTTCGATGTGGGTAGGCATTTAGATAGTTTACAAATTTAATTAATCAGCTTCGAACAATACTCTGCGGCGAACTGTAAATTAAACGAGTTACCCACATGTATACAAAGGTTAATGTTTAGACAGCACTCTAAAACCCATTTAGTTATCTATAGTTCGAACAGTGTGTCAATCTCTTCGTTTATCAATAGATAGTGCTTATTAAGAAAGCTATTAGGACGTTGCTGTGTCTTAGGGAAGCTTTTAAGGTCACCTACTTACTTATTAAATAGACGGAAACATTGGCAAGTGTAATATAATGTGATGTTATACAATATTATGATTTATTTTATAGGTGCCTAATGTGATTGTTCACAATGTTATGTTTATTTTTTTTTCTTATTTATGTTATGTACCACAACATGGCGTTGCCAGGGCCGATATGCAACGCAATAATACATGCAAGAGTCTTTAATATTTTGAACTATTTTAATTACTTTACTCTCTCATTTTCGGACTACAAAATAAGCATCAAAGTTTTTGAAGTTTATTATAGTTGATTTATATAACACTTCTTTTGAAAAATGCATATTTCCCTAACCCTATGCACGGTGACTTGACTACCAATCAGACAAATCTGAAACAGATATGGTAAAAAATGCTCAAAGGATTCTCGCAGGCACTTTTGATTAAAACTAAATCTATCATAAGATTTAAAAAGTTTACTAGTTAGTAATCAAACCCTTTGAGTTTGAAATCATTTCTCTAAATAAGTTTATTTTATACTATTCGATAGTGCCGCAGTCTGTAAAAATGAATCAAATAGAAGGTTATAATGTCAATAAACACAAATTAAAGAAAAGCGTTGATTAAAAATAAACTGACACATATTTTTAAGTTTTATGCATATATTATGCGTACCTTAACAATCGAGTTTTTTGAGATGATCTTGAATTTTACTACTATTGTTACACCATAAGCAATGTAAAACTTTTATATAAAAGCTATGATATAGAAACGCATATGCTACAAATAACTAAACAAAACATAACAAACATTAATGTCGTGGTAAAGTCAACAGCTTAATATTAAATAAATTTGTAAGTATATTTTATCAATAAAAAATCTTTATTTATACTTTGTATTTTTGAACTAAGAAGTGAATTTACTTTATACGGATTTAAACGCTGTGTTGTTTTTTAAATACTCTTTTATGTTATAACGTTATTTTTAACTGTTAAACACCGTTACTAGTTACTGTTTACTTCTATTTAAGCTATATACATTTTATAACTATTTCCCCGACTTTGTCCCAAATGTGTGATTTAATCGATTGCCTTTTTCCTATTACTGCTATAACAACTAAATATTTGTTATCATTTTGAACGATAGAGCACATCAACATCACGCATGTGTGTATCGACTTATGTTGCTACCTGCACTGGTTATAATACTTATACCTACATATGTATAGGTAATATCTGTGAGGGATACGCTTCGCGCTAGTAAGTCTGACCCGTACATGACTACACAAATGTAATGAGCAGTTTCCCTACAAATAAATAAATTGGTTTAAAATACATTTTGTGTATGATTGTGAACAATAATTGTTTTGTTGACAACCGCAACAAAAAATAATATTAATTCCAATTAAGTACTTCTCATTCTGAGAAGAGGTGAGGTCCATGCCCAGCAGTGGGATAGTTCATATACAAGGCTGATATTATTATATATTATTGTGTAAACGGCAACTATACAATAATAATCGTCCAAGGTGACATAACAGTGTAAGAAATAATCAATAAATTATTCGAGACTATTAACCGATATTTTCTCTTCACACTAGGTCAACATTTTGTAGTACCTATAGCATTTATACAAATATACGACACAGTTTTATTAAATACCAGCTTTTATCGCTCGCTTAAAAGTAGGTTAGATTATGTAACAGTATTTTTTTAAATAAAATATAGTCCATGTTACTCGGTAATAATATAGCTTTCCAATGATGAAAGAATTCTTGAAATCGGTTGAGTAGTTTTTGAATTAAATCCTTACAAATAAACAAAACATCCATTTGTAAGTAAACATCCTTTGTAATATTAGTATAAATTTGTTTAAACAATCTGACAACGTAGGGACCGTTTAAATACAGTTTCAGAGAATCTGTGGTGCTATTCAGAATTGATAAAAACACAAACACAACAAATAGAACTAAACTTAGAAGATTCTTGATTAAAAAGACTTCTTAGAAAGATCCTTTCTTTAAAATAAAACGGCATTTGAACAGAAAATAAGTGCTGTTAACCAACCGAAATTTGAACTGAAAGTGAGTGAAGGTGTGAAATGGCTGTAAGTAAAAGTCTATATTCAGTCCTCTTTGAAACATTGAGTTGTTAGTAGAAAACCCTACATGCATTCTGTCCATACTTAGCTTGAGATGTGTATTATAGTGATTTTGGAAGATCAATAAACTTATGGACCGACTCTATACAGTTTATTCTTCATATGTAGTTTTCTTAACGAGCTGTCTAAAACAATTCAAACCATATGTATCGATTCGATGTATTACCATATAAGTCCTACGACATTTCTGAATTTAAAACAAAGAATAACTTACTTATATAACACTATGTTTTCTTAGTTTTCTATTCGATTATGTAGATATAATCTTACCGAAATAATAGGCAACTAAGGTAGATACCACATTTTAAACCATCCTACTTACTTTTAGGAAGGAACTGCCATCTGGAATTCAGATAGCATAAGTTAATATAATAAGACTAGATGTTAGAATATTTTGCAGTGCAGGTAATCTCACAATTACTCCGAGGCACAGAGTACGACGCTTTGTAAATTATCACACCTCTATGAGTATAATTTCCGCTTTCTTTCTTTTCGTGTAGTTAGTGGCCAACCTATTGTCAAGAGTTCTTCAAGCCGCCCGTAGACATCTGACATGGCTTAACGACTGCTGTCAATTTGGCAACAACCGGGAACGACTTTTCACTTGCCCTCCGAAGCACGAAGACACTCAGATGAAATACCACTAAGCGGTCACCCATCTATAGACTGACCGCACTCAACGTTGCTTAACCTCGCTAATCGTTTACCGATCAGTGAGTGCAAATGGCTATGAGCGCCATTATTGCCGCATAATTTCTAGACACAGCCTCATTGAAATTTTATAAAATAGTAAAGATTTAAAGCGACGATAAATAATTAGATAAATAATGCTAATGCCGCCAGCCTTCTAGGCATGTTGACAATGATACTGACAAATTCTACGACGCCATATAACAGCTATAACATAGCTGTTATATTACTTTCTATAATAATTATTTTATTCTTATATACGTGTTAATATTTATATTCTTTAATATATAATAATTAATTAATTAGCGTAAAATTAGCGTATAATTAATTATGTATAAATTATTTACAAAGTCAAAAATATATGTGACAAATTTACACCAAATTATTATACTTTTGCACAATATTGCTAAACTAGTTATGAACTCACATCAATGTTCTACTTACTAAATTCTTCTGAGGACATAAAGAAACATAGCAGTGTGTTGTGTTGTTTAACAAACTGTATTTACTTTATTATTTGTAATAATAACGTCCTTCAGACGGAATTGCAGTTACGGTCGCGGCCGCCTAACTTAACGGAGACTGGCCATCTACGAAGATATTTTAGTGCACAAGTGTGTGCGCAAACACAAGTGCACTCTCTGTTCCCTAACTCTCATAATCAAATGGAACGACAATTCGACACGACTGAAAAACGATCAGGTACAGGACCAACGGTTGTAGGTGCTTTCTAAGGCACAGGGAGTATCTAACACCGCTAACTTCCTAACTCCGGGCTGCTATTGATGTTACATAGCACGGTACCCAATATTTTTTGTTGGCTGGCTTTTTCGAACTTAAGGCATTATTATTTTTTACAACAAAGTTGGCAAACAAGCGTATGACCCCCCTGGTGGTAAGTGGTGACCAGTGCTATCACAGCCTATGAGCGCTTGCAATATCAGGGGTCAATCATTCGCCCAATAGTGCAGTTTGCCTTCCTAAAATGCTCGTTCCAGAATAAGTAATACATTATTATAAGAAACCTAGCTCTAGAGTAGTATGCCTTAATAATATTATCCACGATATGCAACCAAAACAGAACATTAATAAGATATTACTTCATTTATCATTATTTATTCAAAACGGATATTATATCACGCTGACCTTATTCCGAACTGAATATAGCTCATATAGTTTACCTACCTCTTCTCAGAAGCGTGCCTAGATAAACTGCTGTAGAGAGTTAGTAATATGAACTTCCGGCACATCTATTCACTGCAATAACCACGTTACTATGACTTTAAAGCTTTCGTGTTGTATGATGTATATTTATAATGCGTATTCTAGAGTACGTACGACGCGATTATACATAATGTTTACCTTTAGATGTTTGACAGTAACACCAAAGGTGGCACAGTTGACTGGTTCGGTGATGTCATGGCTCCGTTTGTGAGGCAGAGAATCTTCAACCAGCCTCACTTTACGTCACACACCACACTCACGGCAGTAAGTGTAGTGGGTGAGACAGCACATGGACCCGGCTAATACCCGTCATGAATTTAATATAATTACTCTAACCTAGGTTTCTGTAAGAGGGCTGTGCTTCTCCGGGCAATAAATAAAGATTTCTAACAATTAAAGTTACATATTACTGATATTCTTGGTAACCCTTCCAGCTACTAGAATGCTTATTAAAAGATGGTGCAAAGGTTGAGATTTGAAACCACGACCTTTTGATTGCAAGTCAAATGTCTTAGTCAACGTGCGATCACCAAAAAATTGTCAAAGGCTTCCACTCAAACAAACTTAATAACCGCTTATTTATTTTTGTCAGAAATATACCCCATATTTCTCCCTTTCAATTGGATATCAATATTGACCTCGTCATCATATAATTCTGATCATCATTGACTTAAGCCATTAGCATTATACGACATATCAATTACCACGATTGGTCTATCATTATGCTATAAGTCCGTATCAATAGGTAACAATCGGGTTCTCATTGACGAATGGCAGACGGAGGCTTGTAGTTGCAAGTAATAATACGTCCATATCAATGCAGATCACTATGAATGGGATCATTAGCATCTGACGGACTGTGATCATCATTTGCTCGATACATACGCGGTATACATGTCGTGTTGTGTAATAAGCTACAACAACGTACCAATATTAACGTGCCGCAATGTACGACTTCCATTTATAGTTATCGAGCTTTGGTTTTATATACTGAAAGTTACATAACTAAAGTAACAGATGCCTTTGACATGGATTGACAAAAGGTGTTCCAATGAATCATAGGCTCATGCTTGCTTCCTAGCAGGATAGTCAAAGACAACGGATTTCAAGTTACGATCGATCCATCGCAATATGAATACAAACCTGACATATCTCTCTTGCTTCATTTACTGCTATGACTTTCTTTAACTACGCTCGTCATTTAAAGTACTCTTTATCTGGCTATTCGCCAGCATAAACGTAATTTAGTAACAGAATGGTTTCCTAAGTCTTACCTTCTAACGACAAAGATGTGGACGAAGCCAAAAGCAAAATCTTTGCCTTATTTTAATGGAAACTTTTACACTAAGTTCAAGTTCAAATTCGTAATGAGATAGTGTTTTAACGTCCAATGTAAAATGTATGACAAGTATACACCCAAGCAAATGTCATATGGTTACAAGTAATGGGTACATTTACATATTTACTAATCACAAGTGACTATTCGTGATTTAAAGAACCGTTAATTAACACTTTATTTCTTTTAAATAGATCATTAAAATTAGTTAAGATTATTTTTATTGACATAATGCGATAGTTATAGTATATGGTTCGACAAGTCTTTATTTCTGCCGACTGCTAACTAAAAAGACGTTAAGCCATATGCACACTCATATCACTTAACGTAGGTTTTTAAGGTAGGTAATGGATGGCAAATTTCTCTGGGAATTTAATAACATGTACAATACTGTATGGTAGTGCAGTGATACCTCCAATGCGAATGCTTCAAATTGATGTAAATTACATAATTATGGCTGTTCTGATACTTAGTAAGTCAACATGAAGACTAAGTAGTCTCCATGTTCAATATTTGTAAAGTCCTTTATGTCATATGGGATGATCCCTACTGGCTCCTTATTTTGTAAAGATCTATGCTAGGGCATATCTTGAGCATTCGGTTCGTTCTTGGGCAACTGTTTCATAGACAACACACAAAAACGTAACTGCTCTTTTTTATAAGTTCGTAGTTCGTTATCAATGATATTAAAAATGACTTTATAAATTCACACTTTTTATTATATGCCGATGACATAAAAATGTACAGTCCCTCCAAAAATACATATGACTGTTTACTACTTCAAGACGATCTTAATGGACTTCACTCTTTTGTATTCAAAGTAAACTCTTTCTCAGTTTACTTAAATGCCCCTCAATCACATTTACCATAAACAAAAATAAGATCAACTTTGATTGTTCCATCAATAGTGTGTGTTTAATTAGACTGATTTAGTCAGTGACCTTGGCGTTAGGTTGGACTCTTGTTTACACTTTAATGTACATATTGATAATCTTATTAATAAGGCCTTTCAAATGTTTAGTTTCGTTATGAGATCCTCCCGTGACTTTGTACGGACCTCTACGTTGTTTCTTCTATACAATACTTTGATATGATCTCAGTTAGAATACGCAGTTCCTATTTGGCATCCCTACTATGAAATATACAAGTCTAAACTAGAAACGGAACAAAAAAGTTTTTGAGTTCTATGAACTACAAATTTCATCGCTCCAGCATACCTTATAAAGATTTACTTAATCAGTATGGGATTCTAAGCTTGGAGTTCAGGCGCTTACTTTTGGGAGCGATGATACTGCGCGAGTTATACAAGAAAAGATTTGACTGCATTGAGATACTAGTTTAGTATTATATTATCTGTGATTGAGATAACAAATAAAATATGTTATATACTTCCTAAAACTGTCATTCGACAAGGAATTTGTGTGCCCCGTCTGTTCTGTACAGACACATATTATTATTAAACGCCGGAGTGCGTGCGCCTTTTCGTAGACTTTATTTTATTTCATAGGAAAACAAACAATTGTACAATTTATATTACGAACAGAAACATAATTATAACAATGGGTAAATGTACAATCCACTACGTTTTCACATATCACCACCAAGTAAGGAGACATACTTACTGTACAGACTTGATGAAGCATACAATAAGTATCTTATTCAGCTGGACATATTTTCTCTCACTCATCAACAATTCAAACAAAAAGCTATTGAATTGTTTAAATATCTTTAGGTTAAGTACAACGTTTCATTTTAGATTTTGTTTGTTAAAAATTGTCAAATTCATCCAATTATGTTCATCATAACTTTCATTTTCCATTGTTAATCCGTGGACAATGGTGTTGATTATAATTATGTTTGATAATTTAATGTAAAACACTATCTTGTAATACTTTGACATGTAATTTTTTTTTGTCCCTAATAAATAAAATAGTACGTCTACACGCGACGCCGAAAACAGAACAGCTTCGCTTCTGATCACCTTGGAACTGTTCACGTAGCATTTACGGTATTTTACGATAATTACATGCTACGTATTTCATAAAATCATAATATTAGCCCTGTACATAAGCTGTCCCTCTGCTGAGCACAGACATCTTCTCAGTATGAGAAGGGTTCTGGCCCAGTGCGGGCTGGTAGACTCGATACATATCTTCAAGAACATAATGTATAACTTCTTCTCCTTAGCCTTTATTATTCGCAAGTCACTTAGGCTCGGTTTAAAAAAAGTAGCGATAGCTCAGTGGGGAGACCAACAGACTGTAATGCAGAGGGTCTCGGGTTCGAACCCACGTCACGCACCTCTGACTTTCGGAAGTTATATGACTTTTCGAAATTATGTGCGTATTGATTGACAATTATCGCCTGCTCCGTGCCTCGGAGAGCACGTTAAGCCGTCGGTCCCGACTGCCATGAACATCTATGGCAGTCGTTATTGGGGAAGTCGACACAAAAGATCCCACTGGGTCGAAGTGTCGCCGGTCTGTACTGACTGGCCCCCACACAAGATAAGATAAGATAGGGTCGGTTTTTTCTAGTCTAACTGAATTTGACTAGATATCAGTTTTTACACGGAGCGGCTGCCACCTGACCTCCGCAATCCGAAGGCTAACGATACCCTAAGGCTAGACCAGTGTCAGGATATTAGGGGGTACTGACTTTCCCAATAACGACTGCCATAGATGTTCATGGCAACCGGGACCGACGGCTTAACGTGCTCTCCGAGACACGGAGCAGGCGATAATTGTCAATCAATACGCACATAATTTCGAAAAGTCATATAACTGCCGAAAGTCAGAGGTGCGCGACGTGGGTTCGAACCCGAGATCCTCTGCATTGCAGTCTGTTGGTCTCCCCACTATTTTCACAGACATTATTAGCAAATAATTTCATTTTGCCTGCTATGGCTCTAGGCCCACGTACTGTTCTTTAATAAGTATCGATCCAGACTTCATAGTGCTAGTAAGGCGTTCTTGACAAAAAAATAATTGTGGATCTATTGACCACGATTGAATGTCACCATTTGAAACAATTATATTGTTACTTAAAAGGACAACTAACAATCTAACAGTGTACTTATATACATTATTTTCACTTGATTTCTGTAGTAAAAAATTTGTAAGTAGACAATCGATTGCCTCTCAACTGCTAGCCTTACAGAATTAGCAACACCAAATTAAATCAGCTGACATGAGTTTCATTTTGATAAGTAGTTGATTAACCTTTTCTTTTCTTTTTTTTTACGTGTGGTAATGCTTTGACGCTTACCTCTCCGCGGGGCAATGGAGAGGTTATGTCGGGCTCACCAGGTAAAAGATACCCCGGTAATACCGACTAAACCTACCACCTGTTCCTCGACATAACCATAAAAAATACTTCCTCCAACGTCCCCCTGGGTGGGGGAGACAAAAACACGATACAGAGGAACACACGTGGAAACACGCACGCCTCCTCTCGGACCTGGTGCTGATCGGGTGGCGAGCAGGCCCATGCAGCCCACCACCCCCAGGTCAAACCTTAGGATGGCTGGAGGTCATCTCGCGCCCTACGGCACCCGGTTCTGCGGTTTGGTAGAGGGTGTAAGCGCCCCCTCTCCCGCTCCGCCGCCTCCTTGACAGACATAACTTCCTCACAGAAGAAGGCGACGGCGTTCCACGATCTCCCACTCCGGACCATAGACTGAACCACGGCCTGGAGTGAGAGGGCAACCAGTCCGACTGCCCCGATCAACTCACAGCGCTGCGATGCCTAGGCGGGGCATTCTGCCAAAATGTGCAGCGCCGTGTCCACCACAACATCGTGGCAGTCACCGCAGCGTTGACATCCGGGCGTTGCCTGCCGACCTATGCGATACAGAAACTGGCCAAAACAACCGTGGCCAGTCATTACCTGTGTCAGCCGGAAGGTGAAAGCGCCGTGTCGCCTCTCCAGCCACTCCTCAAAAACGGGACTTACCGGACCGGCCCGGAGCTTGGAGAAACTTTTATATCTCCGAGAACATTACCATTTCACCAGCTATGTTTTAGATGACACATAAAAATAAATTTATGAATTAATAGAGAATTATTGTTTTCAGTATAACAGCAATTAGTAAATAGTATACAAAATTACTATGATATTGAAAGCAAAAAGTTTAAGCATCAGTTTATTCTTAGTATCCCAAATGGGCTGCTCAGTGTTGATTTTAATTAGATTTAGAATTGATAGATTAAAAAATAATACTTACATATATGTATAGTTGATGACAGGTATTTTTTAATTTGATCATACTTTACAACGTACTCGAATATTATATACAAGATGATATAATTTAAGACTTGACTATATGGACGTGGCTGTATGGCAATTTTAACTGTTAAAACAACAAATATTCCAATTCATACGGTAAACATCTTACTGATTTGATTTATAATATTTTTGTACCTGCTTTTCCAAGAACAAATTCGTGACATTTATTTTTACTAGAGTTTGCTCACGGATTCGCTCGTGTTAATCTAGATTTTGTCAATAAATTTTAATGCCTCGGAAACAGTACTTCTTTATGCTTCATTTTCTGTACCTCTGATAACGTGTATGCGAAATTTCAGGATGATCGATCGTGTAGTTAAGGCGTGAGCATAACAAACAAACAAATAAACAAACAAAGTCACATTTACATTTAAAATATTAGTTAGGATTATGATTAAACATTAGTAGTAAATCTAAAAGGATTTTATTTAACATTTATGAATATCAAAGTGTATGAGTTAGTGAATTAGTAGTAAATTTACATTTAGGTATGTTTAGGTAAAGGGTTGAGTCTAAAAAAGATACCTAGGTACAATTAACTCACGGCTACTCCTTTTAAACTCTTTTTAATTATAATTTCAGTATTATACATGTCTCATGTGCACAAGGTGTTGCAAGCATTTTCGTTCACGTTCATACCATTTATTACTGACTATTTAGATATGAAATAATAAAATAATATAAATCACTTAAAAATACCAAAGGAATAATCAATCACTAACAAAGCGCTTATCACTCATAAGTAACCCATATCAGTTAATGTATTTCATACGAGTCCAGCATTGTTGAGGGTCGAGCCACTGCCTAGCTTGATATTGTACGGATGGCGTAGTAGTATAAGTGGTTATCTGCCTACAACAAGAGTTCGAATCCCACAAGAGACATAAATTGTTTGATCTACAAATGGTTGTTCAAAATCTGATTTTCTCTATGTCCGTTGTTTGAATGTTTGTGAAGACCGCGAGACAGGAATTATTCCTAGAGAAGATTATTAGGAAATAGTTTCTTAAAAAAAAAGATAGATTACAATATAATAATACTCTTCTTAAACACATTTAAAGAAGGGCAAGGCAAGTCGTCGTTCGAGCGAAACCGCGGCATGTAGTTCATTTCAGAGCCTGTAGGTATGTACGTGGGAGAAATGCTCGCTTAAAGTGTACTATACTGGACGAAACTTCTCCAGGTGGAAAGTTAGAACCCTATATTGTTATATTATCGATTTTTCTATAAATAAATAATATAGAGTTCCTCGGTAGCGAATAAGACCGCTGTGCATGAGGTTTCAGATCAGACAATATATTATTGAGATTTTCTGTCAAGAAATTCTCATTGCAGAACAGAAACTGTAATTGAGCACCGGGTAGTTTCTATTTGCGTGCTGCAACTAGGAATTTCTAGACGGCAATTGGCCTTTTCTAATACATGAGACTTAAGCTAGTTAATGTAAATGATTTACGTTATTTACCTCTTGTGGAAGATAACTGAAAAATAAATTTGACTGCACGGTTGGTATAATGTTTAAGTGTCGCCTCGCCCTGCCGTGAGTATTGTAAGTTCGATCACACGGGATAAAAATTTATATTTATTATTTTTATCCACTATCATCAACTAGTTGTGCCGAGTATGGGTGTTCTTTGTGTCCGTTGTTTGTAATGTCTCCTGCGACAAAGAAATTGTTTCTAATGCGGCAGTCAGTTTTTAAATATAAGAAACAATTTAACAATGCAATATGCGCTCGAAGTATCTTGAGATTTAACTCTGTTTTACTTGGTTTTGAGTATACAAGTTTCTATGGGCCAGTAGATTTTAGGAACTGTGCTGTATGTAAAAAACATACATTTACACATACTTGCACCTATTTTACGAATAGGTAGGTCCACTTGATATGCTCCTCTTTCAATCTTATTACATTTATCTTGCGCTCATTGGCTTAGAATACACTAACCTCATAAAAATGTGTTGACACGGACATGCAGCTGGAGAGTTCTCCGAATGTTCTCGAAGTCTGCCAACCTGCACAGGGTTAGATTGATGGTCGATTATGAACAATATTTTATGATAACAAAAACATTCCCAGAAGAAATATAGTGTATAAACAGAACTTTTTAATGTATTTATTTTCAAAGCAGTTCCAATAAAACACAAATTAATACATTTATATGTTTGGGATTCGAACATTAAATTCTACTTATGAATGTAAATAGTATAATATTTTGGAATTTGAATCAATTCACATTTATTTATGGTTCCGCCAATGTAATGTTTATGAGAAACTTACCTATTTGAACAGAAGAACACTCAATGATAGAATATAATTCAAAGTCACCCGTTTCAATCGCCAAATTTTTTTTGGTGTACTACTTATATGTATTTTGATACTTACGCGTGCATACCCCCGTAGGCAGAAAGCAGAAGGAACAGGCAGAGGTGTATGGCGCCTTCATCACCAGCTATGTTTTAGGTCGCACCTTACAGCGAGCGAGCCTGTTCTATCAAGTTAACTATCACGCTAGTTAAAAGTTAAAATTTTATTGTAGTATAATCCGATATACGTTTACACCATCCGGGCATTAAATCAAGGATCTCACTAGGCTACAAACATAAGCGAAACCTTATGCTTGGAAAGCAATCTCCCTCGTTGATTGCAGATCCATCTCATCGGCAAATTTCTGATTAAAATAAAACAAAACATTTTACTATTTCTGAATTTCCTGTGTGAATATAAATAAACTAGTAACTACAGCTATCACATATAAAGCAATAGCTTCCACCCACGACTCCGCCTCGCATTGTACGTCATTAAAACATCCAACAGTCTGTCATTCCGGGATAAAAGAACCTTTTATCAGAAAATTATTTGTAATCCGTTCAGTAGTTTTATTGTTCAGCTAGTAAGTATATGCGTAGATATTATAGTTAAACTATATAACCGACGCCAATCAATTTACAATAATAAAATAAAAGATACTGATTTACAAAAATTTTAATATCCTTGCTAACAGAAATAGTCCACCAGGTACAGAACAGCAGCTTTGTTATATGAAAGAAGCCTAGTGGGAAACTGTTGGACTGCCACGCAAAGGTCTCGAGTTCGAACCGAAGGCAAGCATATTTGACTTTTTGAAGTTATGTGCGTATTAAATAGTTAATTATCATTCGCTTTAACGTTGAAGGAAAACAACGTGAGTAAACCTGCATGTCTAAGAGTTTGCCAACCCGCAATAGGCTAGCGTGGTAGACTATGGCCTAAACCTTCTTACACTGAGAAGTTAGACAGGGCTGATATTATTATTGTACAGGCAGGGAACAAACATATTGATAATAAGTGGCTAACGCACTGACCTCTATAATATCCGCTGGACTAGCTAGCCCAACCAAAACGTGATTGCTATTTTGGCGCTGACGGCAGTGAGAGTAGGAGTGAGTGTACTTAGAACTAATACTAGCGATGAACAATATTGACAAGACATGACATGAACAACGGCCTTTTGCAATTTAATGTTAAAAGGAGACCGACCACTTTGTATGGGTCCCTGGCCTAGGCGTCGACAACTTTATATTGTAATAACAATATTAATTTTCAGTAGCCTAAACTAAATAGAAAACATTATTCTATGAAGTTTAGTATCAAGTTCGATTAATAATAAAATAAAACACAAAATCACGTCAAAATATCTACTTTACGAGCGAACAAACGCAAAGCGAATGATGAAATGAAACAGTATTGACAGATAACTCAAGTGTTGCTAGAATATGAAAATAAATTACCCAACACACTTTACAATTGTGTTATATTTTATCAAATATCATATTATCATTTTTACATTAATTATTGTTGTCGAATTCAAAATATGAATATAGTAAATAATGAAAAAATATCAACGTAGTTTCAGATTTCGTAAATATTTCAAAATGTGATTTGTTTAAACAATTTGTTCCGGTTTTTGCCCACTGTTTTTTACTGGGCAACACAAACAAGCCATTTGGATTGTCCACTTCAGTTCCACGTTTTATACCAAATGAAAATATTTTAAAATCATTTTTATTATACGTCAATTTCATACGACTGGATAATAAACAATATTTTTTATAGGTATATTAAAACAAAACTTTTAATATTTTACTTTGTTTATAAGACGATTGTCCACGTTCAAGCCGAATATGGACGGTCTCCTTTCAAAATAGTTTCATCGTACACTGAAAAGCGGCACTTAAATTGAGCACAAGAAACTAAGTGTCTTGTTACGAGTGATCCAGTATAGCGTGTAAAAATGCAGGCGAAGTACCTTAACCTACGATCATTGACAATACTAGGGTATAACAAACGACTCACTCACTCAAGCATTGTCGACTCTAGAGAAAAGGATAAAAAGGAATAAAAAAAATATTGAGAGATAAGGTATTTACTAACCATAATTTTTATTTACTAAGCAAAACGCAGTAATGTAGACACTTCTTTTACGTCGATTTCCTGTAGAGAGTGAGAGTAGTGAATATGATGTTTTGCGTATATCGTGTTTTGCGAATGTGGTGTTTTACGAATGTGGTCTTTTGAGAATATGATATTCAGCGACGGAGGGCTTGCATTAGGGAGCCAGATCTACCGTACCGTTATCAAATCATTGATAACTTAAAACTTTTTAATGACTGACATTAATACCATGACGTAACTATACGTTATATTCTATAATTCTATAATTCTATATATATATATATATATATATATATATATCACGGGGCATGGACCCATATAAGAGAATTCTTCTTTTAAAATAAGTTTCCAGCGAAATCATAATTCGTTTAGAAGTGTAAGAAAAATCTTTAGTGTCATTAGTTCTAAACTATAACAGATTTATTCAATAGTATCACTTTGCCTACCCCTCCAGGACACAAGGGTACGTCATATGTGTGTATAAACGTAATATAAAACTACCTTTTATTAATAAAGTAGCAAACAAACTATTGGCGTACCTGATAGAAGCGGTTATTGTAGCTTATGAAGGATAAATGTATGCAACACATGAGGCTAAATATAATGTCTTGTCTAATAGACATATATCGAAGTAAAATGGCAAATTACATTTAGGAGTAAGGTGCCCGGCAATCTTACTGACCACAGAAACACGACACAGGGTTGTTTAGTTGCGGTCTTCTATCGGGCGGAAGTAATCGCTCAATCGCACCAGTACAATCAAAGATTAAAATAGACCTAGTATATAAATATATTCTTACAAATATAAAATTTTAAACAAAATATTTTGCATTTTTACTAAATCAATATCTCTTTAAAACTATATTGACTTATGTTTACGCGAATGGTATACATTGAAATTAAACTACTTTATACGGTTTTTGTCGCGTTGTTTATTTTAAAACACTTTTATTACATAATTTTGAAACTCTAACACTACTGTTACTGAACTTTATTACAATTTAAGCTATTTAAATTAATTAAAACTATTTATATTTAAATTTTCACTTTGGCCTGAAGCTTCGGTTGCTTATAGCAGCCATGTTCACGGGGAGTCTGAGTCTCCCATATTATGTAATAAAAGTGTTTTAAAATAAACAACGCGATAAAATCCGTATAGAGTAGTTAAATTTCAATCTCTTTAAAATACTAATACGTACATACATTTTATTACAAATTTATTGGTTATCAACAACTTAAATAATATTTATATTTCTTTAATTCACCCAACAGGAAGTGCGAGAATTATATTTAAAAAGAACATGTCATGACGTTCACACAAAATATAACGCACATTTAATAGCATCTTTGAGTATTTCTTAAGTGTATTATTTTCATTGTTGTTATTCGTTATTTTTTATAACAATAACGAAATCTAATAATATACCAGTAATATTCAGCACACATTTTATTAAGGCTTGTTTTTGCACATAATACCGTTCCATTCTGTTGCCTACCATAATTTTTGTCTCCGGAAGCCTACATTCACTAACGGGCACAATCTTCTATATTAAACTTCATAAATCGAATAAAAATGTAATTCCCAGGCTCGCTGAAAAGCTCCATATGATTCGTATTCATCGGCAGCAACGCAACTTATTCGTTAGGTTAAATCCTATTCGTGAATGGAGCGGCGCGGCGTCGGTACACTGAATGTGCTCCGCATCACCTGACTCTTCAGCGATAGGCTGAATGCATAACGTGCCGTCGTCCAATTTCGCGCGCTAAATTGTTCATAACGGAAGTTCATATCCGGACGTCGGGCCGCCCTGCGCTTCGGGCGAGATTAGGCGGTAATTACCATTTCCTATGACACAGGACGCAGACAGTGCTAGAGAAGAAGCGGTTTCTCGCTAGTTTTATTCACGGAGGAAAAATTGCCACAACAAATACCCAACTTCCAAGATTATCGGTTTCGTAATTAGCACTCGTCTCTCTAGGCTTATATATACGAGCGGGCAGCGCGCGGCAAATAGATACTCGAATGTCGATACGATATACAACAGACAAAGTATGGCTATAAAAGCCCTTCGGGTAAGACATTTGGGGAAGTATTCGCTAGTGAAATGCGTGTATAAATTGAGTGTACGCCATTACCGAGTCGGAAAAACTGATTATGTAGGAATTGAGCGGAACGCGGAAAGGTCGCGTGTTGCGCCGTGCGCGGCGCGCGCGCCTTTCTGCCTCCGGCGCGCGGCGGTGCCGTTGATATGATTGAATAAGCGAACACGGGACATCCTAATGAAACATATTGAACGTGTATCGAATCACTTAGGCGCGCCGGTGCGCTCCTGCACTCAGATTTTAGGGGTAAGTCAACAAGACGTAGGTGAACCCTATAAATAACATTAGGGTGGAGTCTCGTTTTAAGAGAGACAATAAATTGAATTAACTCCGCCAACTTTGAACGTCAAAGGAGGATAAAAAATTTCAACTTCATTTTACGGAATATAATTTCACGCGGCATCGGGCGGCCTCCCTTTGTGTCGCTTAGAAAATATTTACGCAAAGCTGTGCCCCGTAAACCCACAAAAGGGAGAATCCTAATTAATTCATTAATGTCATTATAATTATGACATTTGTGGCATTTAATGTGCATTACTCTCAATCTTCGCCGGCTTTTACTAAGTCATTTAGTAAAGGGCTCATTACTATAATAAATAGATGTTATTAACTGCCTAACAATTCTATAAACATTTTTCTTAACATTTTTATAATTTCTTTTTTACTTGGACATTCATAGTTGTGTGCAAAAAAACAATCATAGCAATCATAACGTATTAAAGTAGCTTTCGATGCTAGCAGCACAAGATCGATGACTGTAATAAATATTATTTTAATCTTATACATTATTTATTATTACTACACTAATAATTAAGCTTATACATTTACACGTATATTAAAAAGACAAACAATAATTATAAAAATACTAATAATTACATGGCCTAACCCTTCTCGTACTGGCAAGAGGCCTATGCCCAGCAATTTGACAGTTTATATACAAGGCTAATATTATTTAATATATAATATTTACGTATAGCACTTGTACTGAATTGACAAACAAGTATTTAGCTCTCTTTAAGATAGACGATTACAATCAATACTCAACGAACCGTAGTAAATCACACTAGCTAATTAGGCTTATATAATAAAACTTAACTTTTATTACACGTCCAATGTGTAAAGCATATAGCCCCTTTTTCTCTTTGCCTATGGACGTCCAGAATAGTCAATTATATAAGAAGCCACATTGCTACGGCTTTATATCAATATATTCTACAGAGCAACAGTTTTTAGACGTAGGCAGTAACATTTTCAATCATACTATGAAGGCGGGAGTGCTCGCTAGGAGTAAGGCGCGATGCCCGAACGCTGTGGGCGACAGCAAAGCTCTTTGAACACCATAAAACACGTTGATAGAAAAACTAGTAGCTTTGTAAGCTGCGCTGCATTCGCTGTCAGAACCAAACGGACTCGTCAAATAAATTCCGAATCTGGAACACACCCTAGCTTTTTTAAACGTGGCTATACTGCTGATTCTGTCGTGTAAATGAAACGCCGCGGCTATTTCTTGTTTTATAGCTCTTTGGAACCTCGTTGGTATCGTTACTTAAGTTTTCGCTTACAGCTGATTAGTGTATCTATTCCTGTATCGGGTTAAACATTGTAGAGTACACTAAAAAAACTTTTTAAACACTCTGCTCAGTACTGACTGGGACTAAATAGGTATGACTGGTCATAAACAAGAGTATTTAAAATGAAAGTTCCGATTCCAAATTTAAATATATTTGAATGATTTTGAACCAGTTTACGCTGAAACGTGAACTTAATTAAGTGCTCAGATAAATGTCAAAACAAACTTTTTATCCACGTATGAGAACGTTATTAGTTGTCATGTCGGCCGGTCACATTTCGTTACACGGGTTTGTCACTCGGCCGACCTGTACCACATATTATGTACCATTATACTTTACGTCACTCTATGAAAATATGTATTGTTTGTCGAAAAGGAAATAGGTCGACGCGCTTGCGACTTCCAAGTACTAGTCGCTATAATTTAAGGGTGTAAGAATGTGTTGCAGCCATTACGAGCAGTTATGAACTCTTCTAACTAAATCTTAGAAATGAAAATATGTTTTAATGGAAGTTGAGGGTGAAGATTTCTTTTTTGATGACTATACTTTGAATTATGGGTGCAGCAGAATCATCGCTTAAATTAAGGCTATCCCTTAAACTGGCGTGGCCCGGCTTCAAAAGTAAAGTCAAACCTCCACGCTACATGCATGTCCTACAGTCAGTAGGATGCCAGGCTTTTAAAAAAGTAGTATGATATTAGGGAAGGACCTAACCTTTTACCCATCGCATTAAAAGCACAAGTACTCCTATTTTAAGATGTTATGAAGGCGCGAGTGTTGTTTTTGCAATCTCTCATTAGCTACGATACCCGGCAGAGTACTAAAATAAAACAAAATTAAGTGGTTCAGCTGTTTTACATATAATATAATATCTTTAAATAGATATCTTATCATAGTTAAATTACAGCCAGTTCGTACTATCTACGAATAAGCCCATCAAAACACTTGTCCAAGTCGATACGAATGCATTTCTTCGATAATCTGGACCTTTTCTTGGGAAATACAAATACATACATACGGACTAAAGCCTGTTTTACGCGGTTTATATTATATATAAAACCTCCGGAGTTGTTACATATAATATACTATCAGCTGCGTATTAAACTGTTCCACTGCTGAACACGGGCCTCATCTCAGTGGGAGAAGGCTTAGATCATAGTCCACCTCGCTGACCCAGTGCCGCATACTTCACATATCTTCGAGAATATGGAGAACTCTCAGACATGCAAGTAACACGATGTTTTTCTTCACTGTTAAAGAGAACAATACATAACTATTTATATATATCTGATTTTTCGAAATTATGTGCGTATGCACATAATTTCGAAAAATCAGAGATGAGCGCCTTGGGATCGAACTTGAGACCTCTGCGTGGCAGTCCAACGGTCTCCCTCTAGGCTATCGTTGCTATATAACCCGAAGGGATTGGCAGAGATGTAACACATCTACATACAGTATAATTTTTTAAAAGTTAAATTGCGTGCGATGCCTATTGCCATTCACTAGGTATATTTTCAATAGCCGTATTGCTATTCAGAATGTTGTAACAACAAAACACAATAACACTATTTCCGATATCACAATGTTTTGGGATTAACGAGGCAATCTCTTTTGATGTAGTCCAGAGCTTTTGATTAAATTATTTGATTTGATTTGATATACTTGGAAATAAGGTTTAGTTAAATGTGACATGATGAGATGTGTTAAAACACAGCTTTCTTTTTTATTTTCCATCCTTTAGTATGTTTGCAAATTAACTAATTAATTGAATAAAATACTGACTGTGATAAAAAAAACAGCAATAGTAAGTCCGACTGCTGCACATGAGGTTTCGGGTTCAAGTTTACCTGGGGATGGTGGGCTTCGTGTGCCTGTCCCCCACCTGATCAGCACCAGGTCCGAGAGGCAGCGTGCGTGTTCCCACGTGTCTTCGTCCCCCACAAGAGGAAAGAAGGGGAAATATAGATTTTAATCAGGGCAGGTATATTCTTGTAGTGTTGCCGTTTCATACTCCGAAACCTCGGCGGCGTCGCAATTGCATGTGAAAGTGATTCGCACAGCCCCGCTGACTCTGGTTACGTCAAGGAACAAAAAAAAGTGTCAATGGGTTTTCAGTCAAGAAAATCTCATTAGCAGCACTTAGTCTAGAATTATGTCTAGTAGATGGCAATAGACTCACCCCTGATGATATATGGCGAAATCTAGCCATTATGCACCTTTGACGACAGAGACTATGTATGTATGAAAAAATATTTCCTATTCGCAAAAATAGATCTGAAGTGAGATGTCAGATTGTCTCGCGACCTGTTCACACATGCATTTATGTTGGTATATATATAATAATTAAGTTGGGCTGCAATATTGAGCCGTATCCTGCCGCGTGCTTGATTACAATGTGGCAGGAGATTACGCACCGCACAGGAACTGAACGGGAAATGGAAAGTCAATTGTTTCCTTAATAGCTTCAGGAAGGACATAACATACGTAACGCTGAGTAAATCTTCATCTCCTATCAACATACCTTATACAAACACAAGCCAAGACGTACCCAAAGTTAGTGGTAATATTGTAATGTATTATAGTAACACTCGTTCCCTATCTTTTTAAGCCTTACAACGTATCCGTCCCGTGCTAGGTACAATAAAAATATATTGTGATGTGTGATTCGTTTGACAAGGAACCTGTTAAATTAAATGAAATAATTTGTTTTAATGTGAGTGTGAGTATGAGTTTGTTTGTAACGCTTTCACGCCTTAACTGACTGATCAATTGTTTTTTATTTTAGTGGTTTTTTTACTAATATTATTTACACATTTTATGGAAATAAATATTTTTGACTTTGACTGATCATCATGCAATTTCGCATACACGTTGTCCAGGGTACAGAAATGGACATAGAGTTCCTAGTGTTCCTACCTTTCATCCACAAAAAAGTATTATTCCCGAAGGACAGCTAGTAAATAATAAATAAGCCTATAACTTTGATATAGTTATAAAAAATCGAAGTTAAAAGTACCTACTCAGCTGATCAGACCTAAACTCTGTCTGCATTAACCGTTGAGATTCATTTAAATATTATAATAGCATGTTATATTACCTACTCATTATATTAAACTTAAGGTGATATCGGGCGTTTATTTTAAGTTGTAATAAAATATTCGTAATTTGTACAAATAAATATTACGATGGAGAATGAAAACGTTACGTTCAGTAAACAACCAAGGGGTATGTCAACAAATATTGCAGATCCATTAATGTTTGATACTACAGTATCAAACATTAACGGATCTGAAATATTTGAACTTGAACTTACGTTTGACGATTACGCTAACTCGACAACACATTGCTTGCCGGACACATTCAATAACCAAGAAGTAAAGAATTTACAGTATAAGATACAAAACTTGCAAGAAAATCTATTAATTGCTAATAATGAGATTGATAAACTGAATACCGCAAATATGGAACTAAAGCAAAAGCTAGATAAGAGCCAGAAAGTTATAGAGGTCTATAAAAAAGTTGGTTACAGATAAACCTTATGACCACCCCCAAGTCTGTAAGTAAAACAGACACCAAAAAATAAACACGATAAATGATTTTTCTACTCCGAAAACTGCAACAAGCTGTCCAATTCAATCCACATCGTCGTGTAAACCAATCAACCAACAAATCTTCCATAAACCAAGCTACCTACATCTACGCAACAGGAAAGGTCAGTCCAGTTTATAGAAATCATTCTTAGTATTCGGCGGTCTAAGAAGAAGAATATGTTGTGTATCATTAGTTCTAATAAAACCAAAAAGGTCTTACCTAAAGTTGAAGACATTTTTGGAAACAGTGAAATATGTAATTATGTATCACCGCATTATGGAATAATTTAATTGATCCGCATCATGAACTATTAACTAAGAAACTTTACAAAAAGTGATCACTGCGTGATATTAATAGGAGAAGCAGACCTCCAAAAATCCAGGTATTATTTTGAGAAAATCACAGAAATAAGAAATACGTTACAAAAGATTCAACATACGAATATTATACTTTGTTTGCCTACGTTTAAATTTAATAGGTACTCTGCTATGTTTAATTCGCGTGTAGAAGTATTTAACAATTTATTATATAACGACCTACACGCACATACTTACGCAACTCTACTAGATTTTAATATTGATTTATCCTATGATCATGATAATATGTTTTTGAAATACAGTGGAAGACTTAACGATTACGGAATGAGGAATATTATGAACAATATATTAATGCATATAAATGATACCTTGGAATTTTAACGTGTCTTCAGAGATTGGTACAATCACGTATAGTGAAGTAATCCCTGATTCTTCCAAAACAGATTTTTCTTTGATCACGTGTTCATTCTTCATTAAAATATTGCGGGACTTTTTAATAAATCAGATATACTAACTGTTCACATTCAGGAATTATTAAATCAACAAATAAATGTAGATATAATAACAATAACATTTATTGTCATAAAAGAAATTACAAATATATAATACAAAACATTACAACAACATAAATTTGCTTTAGTCTTTCATTATTTAGAATCGATGCAATTCTCCACACTAGGCTAAGCCTGTCCTGCGGAAAGACGTGTATAATGGAGCATTTCATGATTCCAGGGTATGAAAAGCTGTTACAAATATCTTAATATAAGCTGGTTGGGTACTATTCAAGATCCAATATAACACGCGGCGGAGCTTTCATCATGATCAGAAGAGGTCTTGAGTGCAGAGAATTACCAGATGTCATGAAATGCTCAATATCAGGAATAATTGAACGCTGTGCCATCAGACTAATTAGGCAAGGTTTAGTAATTTTATGTTTGTATAGAACACCAAAGGTTTATAACATTAAAAAAATTTATTAAAAAAATTAAATCATTTCGAAACTGTTTGTTTTAACCAAAAAATCAAAGTCATATTGTGCAGTGACTTTAATATTGATACCTTGAAAAGAAATAGGCGGGCAATAGAGTCAAATTCTTTCTATTGAGGTACAATTTAAAATTAGAAATAAATCAGCCAACTCGTTTAAAAAATTTATTAAAAAAATTAAATCATTTCGAAACTGTTTGTTTTAACCAAAAAATCAAAGTCATATTGTGCAGTGACTTTAATATTGATACCTTGAAAAGAAATAGGCGGGCAATAGAGTCAAATTCTTTCTATTGAGCTACAATTTAAAATTAGAAATAAATCAGCCAACTCGATTAAACAGCAATACATGTTAGGATAATTTTGCCCACAATCTGAAACAAAAATGTAAATGCGAAGTAGGCGACTTAGCTTTGTCCCACCACACAGCTCAGATACTGAAAAACCAAATTTAAAAATGATTTCATATAAAATTTTGACATGAAACGAAAATGTTTTTAACTTTAATAATCATCTCCAAAATCTAACATTCTCAAACGTTTACAGTGCAGAAAACCCCAATAGCGCATAATATGGTGCCTTTATTAACTTGTTCCTATATAATCTTTGTTTCCCCTTAAGACAGTTACAATAAGTATTCATATTCATATTCATATTCATATTATTTATTTGCAATCCACAATGTAATATAGGATGGTAGACAAGTATCCTTAAAGCTAGTGACAATCGTGGACCCTGTCGGGCACAGCAAATCAATTTTTTATACATAATTATTTATGTCAATTTTCTTGTTATAAATGTTATTATATTTAGTACAATACAACTATGAGATAAATTTTACATTCATGCAAAAAATACTTAAACTATAACATATTCATAAATTCTAATATAATAAATACTATGTCACAAAATTTTAAAATTACAATATAAAATTAATTCAACATTAATATAATGATATTATTATGTAACAAGATATAAGTCGTCTATTTGTTTATCATTTATGTATTCTTGTATTGTATAGTAGGCTTTTTTTATAAGAATATTTTTAAGGGTGTTTATAAATTTCGTGTCGCTTGTTTCATTTTTAAGGCTATCTGGCAGTTTATTATATATAAGCTATAAGCGTGTCACGAGATATCCGAACCTGCAATAAAAGGCAACGCTATTTACTATGGCAAAAAAGATTACAACCTACTGATGAAAATAAAGAGAATTTAATAACTATTCTCGTAAATTTAGAAAAATTGTTAAACTTACGCAGAAAGCTCAAAATAACCATCTCATTAAATTTAAAAAAAACAATTTATGACATTCTGGCAAATAATTAACAATTGCGAAACGATACACGAAACCTATTTCACAGATAAATAAATTTTCAATAAATCCATAATATCATTAAAAAACAACCTCTGAGTTTATTTAAAAGGGATCTCGTATTTTTATTACAGAAATGCTCTTACGCCGTGTCAGAGTTCCTAAGTGATGAAAAGCAACTCTAATTAGATGGGTTAAGTGTGGGCGACATTGTTTATATTATGTTAATTCTGTAATAAATTTTATTAATTTTTAAGTTTCTTTTAAATTGGATTGTAAATTATAGATATAATATAAATATTAAACGTTAATTTAATGTTTGCATGACCAAACGGCAGAATATACAAGGATTTAACCGCACTTTTGTAACCTTATTGAAATTAAACACCTACATTCTAAGCAAATAAATATATTCAAATTCAAAATTCAAATTCATTCATTGCGAAAACAGGTTAGGTTTAAGATGTTACAGAAAATGTGTCCCTCTGTTATCCGTCATAAGGCATGCAATATTATATAAGAAAAGCAATATCATTAGTTATTGATAATATTAAAATACAGTCATATCAAATCATTAAATCATTTTACACTTCATATCATAAATATATTCATCCACGCTATAATAAGCCTTTTCCAGTAAGAGCTGTTTAACATGTTGCTTAAATTTACTTACAGTAGTCGTCTCTAGAATATATTTCGGCAAATGGTTATAGACACGTGGTGCCATACAGAAAACACTATTGTTCATCATTGAGCTTTGGTTTTGGGGACAACAAATTTTATTTTTTGGCGTTTACTTTTGTAGTTTTGGTACAACGTTGAGTTATTTTTAACAAATAATACTAATTCTAAGATATATAAACATGGAACAGTTAGTATACCAAGACTTTTAAAAAAGGGTCTACAGCTATCTGTTTGCTGGAGTTTGCATATTGCCCTTATACACTTTTTTTGTCCTTTAAACACTTGATCTTTTTCTGTACAGTTACCCCAAAATATGATCCCGTATCTTAATATTGAACCTACATACCCGTGATAAGCTGCCAGTACTGCCGTTTGGTTTAGTTTCTTCGTGAGCATATACAACGCATATGACTGTGAGTTTAATTTTGTACAGAGAGCCTCTACATGCACCTTCCAGTTTAGATGGTTATCAAATCCTAAAAATTTCGTGGTTTCTACCTCATTAATAATTTCACCTTTATAGGTTATGTCAATGTTAGGTACTTGTGGAATTCTATTTCTAAATATCATTAAATGTGTCTTGCTTAAATAAATTTTCAGGTTATTACATGCTAGCCATTGTATTATGTTGTCTAAAGTGTTATGTATGTCAACTTCAAGACTAGCTTTATTCTTACCAGTAAAAACGATTGTGCTATCGTCAGCGAATAGTATGGTCGGGTGTTTGGTTATTTTTGGCAGGTCGTTTATATATATATTAAAAGTTTATATATATATATATTATTATGTTTCTCTTACCACAGGTACTTTCTAACATATTATATTAGAAGATACTTAGCCCTTTGGAAGGCTTACACGGAGACATGGATCCAACGTGAAGAGCCCCTTCGAGAGTTTTAATCAAAGGTGGGATGGAATATCTAGAGCGGTGCTAGCCGCAGCAGGCGTAGGACTATTGTGCTACGTATGGATTCTAATATATGGGCTATAGGTATGGGTGTTTGGTGGACCGGTATATTACTAACTATGAATGAAAAACGGCGTCTGCCCTGAATACTCTAATAGCATCAATGCAATGGGCAGACGGTGACTCGCCAACTCACTAGATCGGCCTCCTAAATAGCCACTTTAAGCATACAAGCCAGCAGCAGAGGGCAACACCGGTGCGAGTGGCTAGGGGTGTCGAGCGGTGCGGCGCCGGTTTCACCATCACGGGTCTCGTAAGAACGGAGACCCGGAGCGGGTTTTTCCGTAGTTATACTCTTGAAAATGACACTTCCACCCCCAAGCATATAGCTCTAGCGGCCCCCCTCTGACCGGCCGACCAAGGCAAGCCAGAGTTGAGAGTCCTACGGGCGCTCTTGAAGTTCCACCCCAGCCAACCAGTAACGGCAAGCCGGGGACTAGGCCCTAACCAACTCTCTGCGACATTCAGGACCACAGTGTCGCCACTCACATTCAGCCCGCCACAAGCTGCCCTGCGATTTGTGCGCTTTTATTTAACCTGGTGATACATTTTTTGTTTATATCACAAGGCGAAGGTTAAAAGCTAGTGTACTATGCCCCCCGATATCGCGTTAGTCTCAGGATAAGATAACGACTGTCCCAGAGGGGTAATATTATTATTATTATTTTGGTATGTATACTATGATTTGTTAGGTACCGTATGCGATTGGCGACGCAGTTTTGTATTAGGTAATTATAATCAATAGCAGCACAAAATCTGAGACTGAGTTGGATATACGATAATAGACCTCCATTAGGTAATTGATTTAAAAATAGCTCGTATTATGTGGGAACCATACACTGTCTCACCGCCTTAAGCATATCGTCGTAATGCTACGTTATGTTACAAAAGTAGAGAAAACATTAGAATTATTACAACATATGTACGATATACACGACGCTAATAATTCATTATTTATTTGCGATCACTCATAAAGAGAACACGAATGAATATACAATCGATACTAATACAATAGAACATTAGTGTACGGTGTCGTACACTTGACAGATGATAGTTGGATAAGCGATAATTGGAGTGCTGAATAAAATTTCATAAGTTGTATAAAACACTTCACGATACTTTAATTAGTTATATTACAGTAAGCGGTTTGGCTATGCTTTCACGATCGCGTGAGTATTTGCACTGACTGATTTTATACTAAATTGTACTTTATTGTGTTAACGTAAACGCCTCGGTTGGGACCGCAGCATCAGCAATACCATGCATGTACAGTGTAAAACTATACAATTAGTGTCCGTGGTCTAACTAATTACATAACCTACTTCAATTTTACCTATCGTTGTATAGAGACGTACTACGCAGATATTGGCAGAACGCAGAGCATCGCTTGCTTTATTCAAAAGTTAAAAACATAGACGAGCTGTATGCAGCACTAATGCTCTTACCTCTTTTATTCAAAAATCGAATTTCTTTTGCCACAACTATTAAAAGGAGCCTCGTAAAATATCATAAAATATAATATAATCAAAGTAATTTTAAAATCTTTCAATAATAACCACCGCTTAATATTATTATTTTATGATATCTCCATACAATACGTTTTTAATTAATTCTAAGCTATAAAGCACTAGTAATTTGATTTACGAAAAGATTTAGGAGGAGTATTTTGGGGAATAATTTTGACCTTAGCCATAAAAAAAACTATTCTTCTTTTTCGGTGGACATGGCATTGGTTGTGTTTTAATTTAAATAGTGAACGATTGAGGAAATTGTTACACAGTGGATAGAAGAGATCGTGCTACATAAATTGATCAAGCAATTAGCAGTTTTACGTCGCCGTGTACTACTCCAAATTTGTGACTTCACAGCAATGCGAGTGTAGACCGCAGTGGGCTTGCTTCAACAGTTGCACAATATAACGTGATAAATTGAAAAATAATCTTATTAATTTTAAAAAGTTTGGCCACAGTTGCAGTTTTTGGATTCAATGTCTACGGTAAGTGATTTTTTAAATGTATTTAGTTTAGTTTAGCACTACATCATATTTTATCTGCCTTTTATTATTAAGTGATGATATAACCTTAATGGCTAAAAGTGCCATTAGCCAAAGAGTGATTTTCCATTATGCTAGTGAAGACATATACTATTATCCAACCATTTTTATATTTTAGTATAATATGTTCAAATTAGTACTTATTCGTTTGTTGTATGTTACTGTAAGAGAATATTATGTAACCGTCTTCGGAGATTAAGCAATGAAAATTAATAAATAATTAAATTGTATATGGCTTTTGTAGGTTACTACAAGAGCCATTTAATTTATTAATTTTCTAATTGCGTTCAATTATAATTCATCTTTTTCAACATTTATCTGATAAAAACAATATATTTAATGATAGATTATTTAGTTGGGGTGCACTTCAATTTATTTATTTAACCTTTGTCTCTTTTATGATCCAGATATTCCCGCGCTTCTTCGGTACACGCCATATAGCCATATATTATCTATAATACAATTTTGTTTGTAATTATGACAAAAATAGATGTCCTTAACATTAAAAATATCAATAAAATTGATTGTCAGTTTATCATTAAGTTAAGTAAACAAAAAGGTGGCTTCGAATAATGGGATACTACTGTTCAATATTACGAGTTTAATAATATTTATGAAGTAATACTCTATTGGTCATAAAATAAAATTTATTGTTTTAAAGTTTTAGATACACCTCGTAACGTTCAATCGTTTCAGCACATCTTTTCATAGATTGGATTAGTTCATAGAATGCCACAGAATGCAAGAAGTAAGATATAAATAACTAGCCGACGCGAAGCACTAATTAAGAGTATTAATATGAATAATGATGAATCTATTATCTTATTTTCTATATTTTTAATAAGGTTATTTGCGCATTCATAATACTTATATCTAATGAATATGAATATAATTATTAATTAAATGGATACCGAGAGACAACTGCCATATTATGTCTTAGACTCGCTCTATAAAACATAGGAAACACAAACTTTATTGTAAATAAGAAATATTTCCATAAAATATATAACCACCATTATCATGTAAACATTTAATAGTTTACACATCTGTAACTACATGTATTTGTAATAGACCATAACAACTAAATGGTGCAAATTGAGAGACATCACGACTCCAGGCGATAATCAGTGCATTGCGTTTTAAATCAATGATATATATAACAAATATATATTTTATTCGATATATAAATTGACTTTTTGTCTTCTCATCACGATATTTGATAACTTTTCTGCGTAGATTTGATTTTATAACCACTTTGATGCGGCCAGTATCAACTAGTTTATATAAAAACTATTTTCACGTGATACTGTTGGTAGTCCTGTATCACGTTTTATAAATTACTTAGCGCGCTTTAATGGCTGTTAGTTTGAGTAAAAGATAAATATTTATGTATTTTATTTTGATCAAGATGTATGTGTAGAGATATATAGAGATATATAGTTGCATTTGCTATTTTATGACACTTTTGACTATTTGCAATCGATTTAAATGAAACATCTTAACGGCTGAACTTTAGGATCCTAGGGCCCACAATGTTTTTATTTTATTCAATGTGTCTGATAAGTATTGTCATTAAATACTAAATGTTATTCCAAGCTTATGTCAATAGATCGCTAAAAATATTAGTTCGGCCATTGAGAAAATACGTTTAATGATTTTAATTAATATTATATACTGGTGAGATATCCATATAAATAATTTAAAAATTAATAACACAACAGGTATTCGCAACTGAACGTAATCACTACGATTATTGAAAGACGATGAGATTGATAATTATTAACGCCGGTCCGGAGATTGTCTTAAATTATGAAACTTAAACTCGCTTGATACACCTGTATCTACTTCAATGAGGTATAAATACAAAACTTTACCTTATGTAATACACAACAAATGCATACATAGTATCGCCTATATCCTCGAAAGGGTAGACAAAAGTGTATTATGCCTCGGTTTCTATATTCAAGAATCAAGTCGTTTTACCTACTGACAGTTAACTGTTGACATGTATTCTATAAAAAATATGTCAAAAGCCAGGCCTATACTAACATTGCCAACTATGGTTATAGGTCCGGTTATACGGAACGAACCCTTTGCCTTCTCACAGGCAACGTGCCAGACTCTAAGCTGCTTCTCAGAACATCTTAATATGAAAATCAACAACACTTTGCCCGGCTTGACTTCACAGTAGTCGCAAATACTAAATTGAAATTGGTAATCAGTTAAATACGTCCCAGACTCTAAACTGCTATTTAGAATATCATAATTTAGATAACCAACAATAGTCACAAATATTAAATTGAAATAGACACTCAGCTGAATACAACGCTTTAAATAACGGCATAAATCGATATATCAGTTCGTATGCCAGAACACCTAATGCTTTTTTTTTTTTGTACCTGACATTCCGGCAGATAGACATATAAAGAGGATAGATGCGTGCGTAAACGATTTCAGCCAAATATAACTGAACTTGATTCGAAATGAGCTGTAGGTATGCGTCTATCAGTGTGTGTGTCTATTTTCACGTCAAATTAAGACTGCCATCTGTCTGTTGTGTTTAATTTAAGACACCACAGTAAAACATAGTACGTACAGAGAGATACAAGTAATAAAAACTGTTCAAAATAAAATTCTGATCTAGTCTCAGTGTCACAAATATGACAAATGGTATTTGTATTTTGCATTTCTCATATATGACTTTATTAGACTAGATCTGTGCTCTATTTCAAACAGTTTTTATGCCGAGAATCGGCCCTTCGTTAATTAATACTTACATTTTCTTAATAATTTAATTATCCCTTTTAGCGAAACTTCGATCACCGGTGACTACGATATTATATTGTGCTTGTCGCAACGCTATGTTATACTGATATTTTATTGTGTTCAGAATTCAACTGTCTATAATAATTGTACTGCAAACATATTCAAACATCATGCGATACGTACCTATCGTGTACTAGGAAAGATTTACAAATAGTGCGGCACGACATGATAAAAATGAATACACGCGAACGACTATGACACAGATTACACAGATAAAGATGGTCGCTGATTCATTACTAGTCGTACATACAAGTCAAAAATATACACTTATAAATAGTGGTATGCTTAGAATAATTGCAGATAAAGTTACCTGAATGCAATACTTACTATAATCCTATATCTAAAGAACTCATTTAAAAAAATTGTTTTATCAATAGAAAGCTATATTATCACCGAGGAACAAAGGCAACATTTTATTTAAAAAAAATGTTGTTACAGCTAACCTAACCAACTACTACGCGAGCAAAACCGCGAGCAAAAGCTAGTATATTGTAAAGAGAAATGTGTTTGTTGGTTTGTCTTTCTTTTACGCAGCAACGAATGCGGTTTAATGCATTGAGATAGTTTAAACCAACCCATAAACTTTTTACTATAAATAATAGGATTTAGGAGAACGTAGCCACGAGTAAGAACTACCACCTAGTATGTTGCTGATTAGATCTAAAATTGCTGATTATTGCCCCTGTAAAAATAAAGGTAATGTTACCATATCGTAACGTAATATGTATCTAAGCAAAAAGTATATATCTAATGTTCAATAAAGATACTTTAAAGGTAACTGGTAATGGATACCAAACCGGTAACAGCCCCTGTTTTAACAAACCTGTATTATCATAAAATGGCCTTGTCTCCAAATATTAGAAAAAGACTAAAACCGCGTCAAAACATTGAAGGGAAACGAGATTGCTCGATAACGCGCTTAGTCAACTTTTGTAAACGGGGCTGTCATGCTAATGAAGTTTATGGACGAAACAAAAATGTCACCCTATTGTCATGTCGTCGAGATCTTATCTACGAGTATATATGTAGGAACTCATAGATATGGAGAAAAGACTAATATTTTCTGTTGCATTGAAATTACCGCGTAAAGGTATGAGAACCACACGAAATCAATGCGTGTGAGTGCGATCAATTGCTTTCACAGTCACTCAGTAAAAAAAAAAATAAAAAAAAATATAACTTTATTAAAACAAATTTCACAATAATTTGTCTTACAACTAATGATTCAGTTAGTAGTCGGCCTCGATGGTGTAGTGGTAAGTGTAACCGATCTTATCTTATCTTATCTTGATCCGGGGGCCAGTCATTGTAGACCGGCGACACTTCGACCCAGTGGGATCTTTTGTGTCGGCCCCAAGTGTAACCGATAGTCAAACATTTGTGTGCATGAACATGGCTGTTTGTCTTAGTCTAGGTGTCTCTATGTATAATATGTATGTATTTACAAAAAAAGTATATATTTATGTTTATCCATTGTCTAGTACCCATAATACAAGCTCTGCTTAGTTTGGGGTAGATGGTGTTGTGTGTATGTGGTAGAATATAATTATTATTATTAGTTTCAAAAGAATAAATCGATATAAACACTAACGTCTAAGCAAGGCCGAGGCGGTTATCGTAGACTTTAGTACCTTCCATGGCATAGGACACGAACATGTGCACTTTTTATTTCAAACACAGTACACATTAATAACATTATGTAATATTATAAATGCGAATGTGAATTTGTTTGTATTTGTTACGCTTCCACGCGCTAACTAGGTACTTGACCGATCATTGTGAATTTTCGCATGCACGTTATCAAGGATATAGAATATAAGGTATAAGAAATATAGACAGAGTATCGTACTATCATTTTATCTGATTAGAAGGTTGAGTCAGACCATTCTTTATGTCTGCGGTCTTGAACTAATCTGTAAGGAATTTAACAACGCTACAGATAATAGCAAAAATGTCACTCGATTTTAATGTTTCTGTTAACTTCATGACCAAATAGTCACGATAACACACTTCGTCACACACATCTAATGAATTTGAAAGAAAAACAGTAAGACGAATATCTTAGTCTGAAAATAAAGTTGTCGAATATAAAAGACACACGTCTGACGAAGTTTTACCTTTATTATTTGTTAGTGGTCGTTGTTTGTGTAAATCACGGTGAGTTTAGAGTGCAGCGACATCGCATGGCATCAGGTGCGATACACTCACGCAAATATTTTATGAAAATACCTAGATTATTAACACTAGTGATGTTCTTGATGTCGATATTTAATAGTCGATTTATGAGTTATTCATATTGGCTAGTTGATATTAGATGACATTGATTTTTAGAATAAAGTATGTTTATATAAGCCTTGGTGTGGTGAAAGTCGGTTGTGGGTAGTGGTTATGAATCAAATTGGTTTGGAATAATGAGCCTCGTTTTCTTTATAGACGTTTTTTAAATTTTCAAGCTCATTAAAGAGTTAGAACGTATAGGCCTGTAAAAGATGTAATAAAAATCTTATTATTAATTATCATCAGTGACTACAACAGTGCTTAAAGGCTTGATGAAGAGCTACTATTAGTCATGCATATTGTCATTATAAGTTTTCTTACATTAATGCACTCCAGTGATGTCACGGTACTCGGCAAAAAATAAAGTTATAGATATCATGTTACATGAATAATTAATTAACAACATTTCATTATTTGATTACACATGCGAATTATACGGATTTCTAAGTTATCAGAAACAATTTTTTATGTAAATATTTACGATATTGATTTTTATTAGTATTTATATAATTGATTATGATATTATTAAAATGGCAATCAAAATGTTGACGCCAACAGGTCAATTATAAGAATAGGACAGAAGTAAAGTACTCTTAATTTATCATCAAAACAAAATTTGTATATTCGCTTGTACTTTGAGTAAAAACGAATAATTCCACATTCGAACAGGCATTGTGAAAATTTTTCAATGATTAGATTTTAGTCTGTCACAAGCACTTTGCTTTAAAATTCAATAAACAGCCAACGTCACTATGTGGCGTAATTAATCAATTATCTAGCAGCCTAATAGCATCAGGCTCCATATTTATTTATTTGTAAATTATTAATTCACTTCTCAATTAAAATGCTATTACAATCACGTTTTATGAAGTAAGTGTGGGTAGGGTAGAAATAATTAAGAAATATACCAGCCACATTTGCAACATTTGTCTACTTAATATTAAGTGATAAGTATGAGAACGTTGATATTCGCAGATACCTGGTTTTGCGGTTGATAGAGTTTACCGTCAAGATGTGATGGTATGCTGTTAGTAGAGAAGCAAGTTTGATCTTTGCCCGTTGTGTTGGTAGCAATGTATCCTTTTCTGAATGATTGGCAACGTGCGAGTGACACGCCTGATGTTACAAGCGCCTAGGCTGCTAATTAGCGGTAACTGCTTACTGTCATGTGGGTAGTATTGTTTTTACCACCTCTTTCATATTTAAAAGACATGGCGGTATTTTCGCGATGTTATTCTGCATCGTTAAAGCGGGCGATCTTTGAAAATACTGAAATTGTACTACCACACTATTTCTGCTATTGTTATATAACCATTATTTCTAGTAGTAGTAGCTGTATCTAAGCATAACTCATACTAAAATTAACTCAAGAACAGTTTAATGACAGCACATACAGAGTTTAAATTTAAAAGATTCTGTTTCAAAAATGGCACGCTTGCCCCTTATAATTTACAAGTTATAAATTTTTAAAACATGACCAATTTCGAAATGCTACTGTTACGTGCTGGGTTCGACGGATAAGAATACAAAACAATATTACCGAATAAAACACGTTTTATTCTCGCACACAATTAACTTTAATACACAACAAACACTATACTACACTTTTCCACTGTAACTGCTTTAAACTCCGTAGTATTTTCGCTTCCGTTCGCTTCGATGAACACTTGACCGCTTACGACCGCTTTCTCTCTACACGACTCGTACCGATAAATACGTAGTTCCGTAAGATGTCAATAGATGGTGCTGTAATAAATTATTAGAAGGGACTGCCGAGTCTTCCCCACAGTGCCGTCAGATGGCACTAGCCGTAACACTGCCCCCCTCTTAGACATGTTCGTCCCGAACATTGTTGGATCCGTAGTAGCGTGCCAATCGATCTACTTGAACGATTTTTGGTGTACCTCGTGGTCCTTTCTGGATCCGGTAGGTGACGTCATTCATCTTAGTGACTATGCGATAGGGTCCATCCCATTTTGCCTGCAACTTAGGAGATTTTCCTTTGCTGCGTACCGGATTATGTAACCACACCAGCGATCCTTCCTCGAAGCCTTTATTGTTCTTTATGGTTTCGATCGTACGGGTCTTCATTCTCTCAGACATCTGCTGACCGGTCTGTCTGATGTGCTCATATACATCATTTATCCTGTTGCGCAAATCATTCGCATAATCTGTTATGCTGCTTGGAGATTCAGGTGGGATGCCGGTGATCAAGTCTGCAGGTAATCGTAGTTCTCTTCCGAAGTTAGCGAAAGCAGGTGTTATTGATGTGCTTTCGTGAACGGCACTACGGTATGACAGGAGAAACGGTTGAATGTGTTTGTCCCAATCCCTTTGTTTGCTTTCTACGACTTTCGCCAGATATCTTTCCAGAAACTGGTTAAATCGTTCAACCATGCCGTCTGATTACCCGGGTATCCATCACACGACATGTCTCCTTAAATACTTTAGACTCGAAGTTCCGACCTTGGTCACTGTGGATCTCTAAGGGCACCCCGAAACGACAAAAGACGTCATGGACTAGCTTGTCGGCCACCATAGATGTCTCTTGATTGGGAATTGCGAGCACTTCCGGCCACTTTGTGAAGTAATCCATGACCACCAAGAAGTACTTGTTCCCACTTTGGCTTTCAGAAAACGGTCCAGCAACATCTAATACTATACCTTCCCACGGGGCTCCAACATTGTACACCTTTAATGCACCCCTGCTGCAAGTGTGTGGTCCCTTCACGGCAGCACAACTCGTGCATTTGCGGCAGCAGTCCTTAACGTCTTCTCGACAGTGGATCCAATAAAATCGTTCCCGGAACTTAATCAGAGTTCTCTTGACTCCCATGTGACCTCCCATTATGATTGAGTTGCAAAACTTCCGGTACCTTGAGCTTTGGCACGACCATTTGCAGGTGACACTTGTCACCTCGAGCATTCTCCCATTTACGGCACAGAACTCCATCCTGGATAACCAAGCTTTCCCACTGTGCCCAATAACTCTTGGTGATATAGCTCATTACCGCAACTTCACTCCAGTGAGGTCCCGAAGCACCTGTTTTCTTCCATTCGAGGATAGGTCTTATGTCTTTGTCCTCTTGTTGCGTTTTCTGCAGAGTTTCTTTCCAGTCTTCGCTAAGATTCGTCCTCAACATCCTCACTAGTCCTTCTTGCTTGGCCTCTTGCCTGGCGCAGTGCTTACACTGGTCGGGACACGGTCTACGCCACATATGCATTACCATGTGACTACCATGTGACTTGCCACTGCGATGCTGTATTACAAAGTCGAATTCCTGTAGTTGTTCAATCCATCTTGCTACCTGTCCTTCTGGGTCTTTAAACTGTAGTAGCCATTTCAATGCAGCGTGGTCAGTTCGCAGGTGAAATTTCCGCCCCAACAAATATTTGCTAAAGTGCTGCAATGTCTTTACGACAGCTAGAAGTTCCCTTCGCGTGACACAGTAGTTCCTTTCAGGTTTGGATAGGGCTTTGCTGAAATACGCTATTACAACCTCATGCTCTCCTTTACGTTGAGATAATACGCCACCAGTGCCGGTGTTACTGGCATCTGTATCTACTACAAATTGATGTTCATTGTCAGGATAGCCTAGAATCGGTGAATTACATAGATGTTCCTTCAGCTTCTGAAATGCGACGTCACAGCTCTCATTCCAGCAGAACTTTATCTTATCCTCGGTAAGCTTATGCAAAGGCCGGGCGATGTCAGCAAAGTTCCTTACAAACCGTCGATAGTAGGAGCAAAAACCAAGAAATGCCCTGACTTGTATCTTGTTCTCCGGAACTGGCCAGTCTTTGACAGCAATGATCTTATCCGGGTCCGTTTGGATGCCTTATTCGGAGACCACATGTCCTAAGAAGTTTACTTACCTCTTGAACAATAAGTATATCTTTGGACTTAACTTAAGGTTGGCTCCTCGAATCTTCGAGAGCCCGCGTTCCTGGTTGCGAAGGTGAACCTCAAAGGTGCGTCCTACTATGATAATATCGTCCAAGTAGACCAGGCAGGCGTCTACAATCAATCCAGTAAGTACCTGTTTCATTAATCTCTCAAAAGTGGCAGGGGCATTACACAATCCAAAAGGAATGACATTGAATTGCCACAATCCTTTGCCTGTGGAGAATTCTGTCTTCTCCTTATCTCAAGGGTGTATCTCGACCTACCAGTAGCCACTTTTCAGGTCTAGAGTAGAAAACCACTTCATCCCCGTTAGCGTATCCAGAGTGTCGTCAATCCTTGGCAATGGGTAAATGTCTTTCTTTGTGATGTCGTTTAGACATCGATAGTCCACGCAAAAGCGCATGCTGCCATCCTTTTTCTTCACCAAAACCACTGGTGAACACCATGGACTGGACGAAGGCTCAATCATGCCTTCTTTTACCATACTGTCGATCATAGCGTCAACTTCGCGTTCTCCTGTCACTGGTTCACGTCTTGGTCGCTGGTGGATCGGTACCTCATTGCCTGTGTTTATATTGTGTTGAACTAGGGCAGTCTTGCCTATGTCAGCATCACTGGTCGAGAAGATGTCGGTAAACCGGTTTAACATCGTCTCAGCCTTGTTCTTTTCTTCTCTCGACAGGTTATTCCGGCAGTCCTTTAAGAGAGAAGACACGTCGTACCTTGCTCTTTGAACTTTGGCGTTGGTATCGCATCAAAACTGCTCCTTCACAGGTGCCCAATATCGTGCCCTTCTTGAGTACCAGCTCCTTGTCGCTTGGGTTCAGTGCGTGTACCGATGTAACATTGGTATCCTTCGCCAGAGTGCGTGCAATCTTCCATGGAGCATCATTGTCCAACCCTTCTATGATTACACATCGATTTGCCTGATCAAAGTTCCTTGGTAGGCAAACCGGAATAATTGTTTTCGACCTCAGACGAAGTACTACTTTCTTTAGGCAGTACACTTTTCCCGATGATGCGCCCTCCATGAATACTTCTTCTGAGCCACACTTCAATACTCCTTGACTAACGTCGCAGTCTAAATCTAGGATGCAGTCGTCCACTATGTCAGCCACGATAACGCTGTGGCGATAGATTTTATTGCCTAGTTTCATGTCCACCTCCTTCTCACCTCGGACGGTTATGTGCTGACCGGTAGCTGTTCTAAGATGTACACATTCATGGTTCCCGTAGTAGTCCCCGAGAAACTGTCTTGCTAGTCGCAAACTGACGACTGTTCGAGAAGCTCCAGTGTCCAATGTCAACTTGCACGGCGTTCTGTTAATTTCGCCTTCGATAGTCAGGCTGTTCCCGTCACACGATTGTGAGATCGAGATCCTTGGGTCTCTCCTATCACCAGCCAGCACCCGCCCCGTAGTCCTGGCGTCTACTCATTTCCCTGCTGTTGTTGCCCGGCAGGCACATCAGGTGTTCCTCCTACCAGCAACTGGTTTCTGCTGCGTGGACCCCTTCGCTTCGGGAACCTCAACCTGATGTGGCCTTTTTCGTGGCAGCTATAGCACCGGGGTGAAGCTGACACTTCCCTGATACGGTGAGCGCGATCGTCCCGTCGCACTGCTTCCGCCTCCAGAGCGTGGGCTAGGGCATCCTTCAGGTTTTTGAAGTGTCCGAGTCTCACTGCGGCCTAACCTCCAGGTCTCGGATCCCGTCGGTGAAAGCTTGAATGAGATTTCCATCGATGAGCGCAGGTGAGGGCTGGTACGCCTTTCGAATCAGCTTGTTCACCTCCAGGGCCCACTGCTGCAAGGTTTCACCAACACGTTGCGATCGGTCTTTCAGCTGGGCGTGAAATACGTGTTCCAGGTGTGCGTCACCATATCTCGCTTCCAATGCCTGCAACAGCTTCTCGTATGTGACGTCTTGACCAAGCGCTTCTAACACGGTCAAGGCCTGGTCGCGAAGCCCCAAGGTGAGAGCAGTCAGACCTTTTCTTGCGTCCACCCGTTCGATTTTATGATGGCCTCGAACTGGATCTTATAGGCTGACCATGACGATGAGCCGTCGAATGGTGGGACCTTAAAGCCTCGTGGTGAAGGCGCCACAACCGCAGGTGTCACGATGCCATCTCCAGCCTTGATCCCGCGTATCGTTTTCTCCACCTCGGCGATGCAACTTTCGTGGCGTTGGACTTGCTCTTTCACCTCCTTCATCTCCTTGCCAACCGTTGCGCTGAGGTCTTTTAACATCATCAGCTGCTCCTCCTGGCGGCGTGCCTGCTCCTCCTGGCGGCGCACACCCTCCTCCCTATCGCGTTGCAGCTGATCCTCGAGGCGGCGTGCGTGCACCTCCTGGCGGCGTGCCTGCTCCTCCTGGTGGCGTGCTTGCTCCTCCTGGCGGCGTGCCTGCTCCTGCATAGACGCCATCAGAGTCGCGAGGTCGGGATTCACCGGCGAGTGAGCTGCACTAGATGGTTTCGCTGCAGCCGCGGTGTCACGTGGTCCACCTGACGTCGGCGAGAGGGCGTTTCCAAAGCACCTCTGGTCCACATCTTGCTGGCGCTAGTTCCTGGTACGCACCCTTTCCACTTCCTCCTTTGGTAGTACTGGCATATTCTTATCCCACTTCTGACACCAATTTGTTACGTGCTGGGTTCGACGGATAAGAATACAAAACAATATTACCGACTAAAACACGTTTTATTCTAGCACACAATTAACTTTAATACACAACTAACACTATAACTACACTTTTCCACTGTAACTACTTCAAACTCCGTAGTATTTTCGCTTCCGTTCGCTTCGATGAACACTTGACTGCTTACGATAGTAAACTGACTCGGCGGTGCGCGTGCGCTCTATTTATACGCGGGTAAAGCGTTTCTGGAGTTTTCTAGAAAACGTCATACACGGTACGTAACAGCGCGATGATTCGAGAATGTGCCAGCGTTCTCTCTACACGACTCGTACCGACAAATACGTAGTTCCGTAAGATGTCAATAGATGGTGCTGTAATAAATTATTAGAAGGGACTGCCGAGTCTTCCCCACAGTGCCGTCAGATGGCACTAGCCGTAACACTACTATTTTGATTACCAGTGTCGATATGTAAGTTTGAATTTTATTAAAAGAACATGTTCTGCTTGGCAATGTAACAAAGATAAAGCGACTTTGCGAAAATCCTTACGCTTTTCTGGGTACAAAGGAATGTCGTTTTAATTTGTTAAAACCATAAAAAGTAATAAAAAAAATAAACGGTATCGATATCGAGCGCAAGCGGTGCGCTTGTGACTAGCGGCGGTACGGAGGGGTGTCGGCGTCGCGGCCGCGTCCTACAGCCAAACGGTAAACACTTTGCTGTAATCTCGAGATGAGAAAACTTTCAGTTCTCTTAATTCAGAAACTTATTCAACAACCTAACAACCTTAGAGCGGACCGCCCGGCGGACGCAACACAAACAAACTCAACATTTAATCTTACACTTTGTACGACATTAAAATAAAAATCGTGTTAACTTTACGTCGTTAATGAAGAATACAAACTTAAGTAGTATCCGATAATATTGAATTGATAATCAATCTGTCTACAACTGCCTCGAGAGTATCGTAGTATAAATTTGCAGTCGATCATAAGCACCTGGGTTCGATTTTCGAATTAGATAGTGTTGTTGGATTTTAGATAAAGTGGTGTGCCTAGTGGGCGGCAATAACGAGACTATTGTCGTTAACTGTGCAAATGCCAAATGTGGTTGTACTACACCTTTAACTGTTCCTTCTGTTAATAAATGTAGTCATATAGCCAAGTGTTTGTATTCCAAGTGTTTGTAAATACAAAACCAAAGGATCGACATGACTTTTTGCATAGATTTAAGGTCCGGTCTGATAACTTGGCACACACATAGCCCATGTCCAGGATTACCATTCCGTTGCAGTGGACTTTATTTATTTTATTTTATTTATTTATTATTATTAATTACAACGGTTATACACCAATAACAGTAGTTAATTAATCTCTTATGATCTAAATAGATTACATTATCATTATTATTAAAATTACAACAGTCATATCAAAATTATAAGCTATTAAATACAGATAATAATTAGATTATACAACATTATTCAGATGCAATGTCTTTCACAAAATTTCAAACATGATATAATAATTTGGTTGAATCTATCAGTCAACACGTCACAATCGGGTAGGTCAAGAATTAGGGCATTGATTGCGCCGTGCATGCGACACAATGGGGAATGCGCACGCGACACGGTGCGGCACGGTGCAGTCGCAAACAATCTGGGACGGCGGTTGGGCCGGTGGCGTAGATAATTGCCGGGGACATAAATCGCACATAGTATGTTGTGTAATTCTGGGCAATCAATCGCATTCCGCAGAATTTTCAGAGCAGTGATGACCTGCGTCTGAGCCCGCCGGACAGCTAGGGAATTATATCCTAAACTACCAAGCAAGAAATCTGTAGGGTACATAAATGGATAATACCCATGATTTCTCTTATATAAGTAGCGTAGAAAGGCCTTTTGAATCTTTTCAATAAGTAAGGTGTATGTTGATTCATATGGACTCCACACACAAGCTGCAAATTCCAATTTACTTCGAACAAGGGAATTGTATAGTATTTTGATGATGGTGGGATCACGGAAATCACGTGCATTGCGCAAAACGAAACCCAGTCGCCTATATGATTCGGCGGCCACTGCGGAGATGTGCTGGTGAAATGTCAGACCACAATCGAAGATAACGCCAAGATCACGCATGTTGAATACGCGAGTTATCTCGGTGCCCCCTAATTTGAATACAGTTTGACTAGGTCGTGATTTACGGCTGAACGTCATAGTGTGACACTTACTGGTGTTGAAATACAATTTATTTGTTAGACTCCATTGTAAGACTCGATCAATATCACTTTGGAGGTCCAAGCGAGTGCGACTCTCAGTAATTTCGAGTACTAACTTCAAGTCGTCCGCATAAAGCAGGCATTTGGCATGTTGTACTACGCTGACGAGGTCATTGATCATTAAAATAAAAAGTAATGGACCAAGAACTGATCCTTGGCTCACTCCAGATCGCGTGTGATATGATCCCGATAGAAAACATCCATGAGCAACAAATTGTTTTCGGTTCAAGAGATAGTTAGCGAAAAAATGCAGAAGCTTTGGCGTGAATCCTATGGCTTGTAATTTGCTCAGTAAGATGTCATTGTCTACGGCATCGAAAGCCTTTTTAAAATCAAAATAAAGAACATCTACTTCATGTCCCCTATCCAAACCCTTCGAGACGTAGTCAACGAGCGACAACAGATTCGTTTCCACTGAACGACCAGGTCGGAAGCCGTGTTGTTCATCACACAAGTAGGATTTTAGTTGATGGTAAATTTCTCTATGCATAATTGTTTCGAACACCTTGGCTGGACATGACAAAATCGCAATTGGACGATGTTCCTCAACTGAGGATTTATTATTAGTTTTCGGTATCGGAGTAACTCGGGATACCTTCCATTGATCAGGATATATGCCACTTTGAAGGGCCAAGTTAATTATGTAAGTGAGTGGGGGAGCAAGAAAATCCACACAACCAATTAATACATATGGTGGAATCTTGTCTGGACCGACTGAGCTTCGCGGTTTTAATTTACGAATGCCGGCCTTAACCTGAGATATAGTGAAATTACTAATGTGTATGTAGCCTCCATGAGTTGTAGCTGCGACAGGTAATATATTATCAGCGCCCAGTTTGGGGCTCTGTTGCAAAAACACACTAGAAAAATAATTAGCAAATGCATTCGCTGCGTCACTGCCGGTAAACGTTTTGCTATCGTAGGTCATTGTAGGCTCAAAGCCACCTTTGGACCGAAGACGTTTGATGTGCTGCCAAAATTGAAGTGGATTGTGTCTAATGCAATTCTCAGTTGATGCAATATATTGCTTGTATGAACAATCAATACGTTTTTTTAAGTTGGATCGAATACTACAAAATGCAAAATACACACTAGGGTCGGCGTGACGTTTCCATTGTCTGTGAAGCTTAATTTTGTGCTTTAAATCTGTAATGATGTCATAGGAAAACCAGACGGGATAACGTTTTCTATTAGATATAGATCTCTTTTTTTTTGGTACACAAATATCAAATATGTTAGACAGTATTCTGTAAAACTCACCAACAGCGGACGGTACATCCGTGGCACTAGTGATACTGCTCCAATCAGTCTGTGACATGAGTTCGTAAAGTAAACGAAATTATGAGAAGCTGTACGCAGTACCCTACCTCTCCTAGAGACGAGGTGGCACTGATGCAGCGACCGCGATGTGACTTTGACACGACGTCGACGTAACAGCGACGCGACTAGGACGCGACACGTCGTCGCGTGAAACAAAAACATATTATGATCTTATCCTTGGGCGGTGCGACCACCGTTTTTTATATGAGTTTGTTTTCACATAGTGACTATGGCACGGCCTCACCTCAACACACTTTAAAATGTTGACATATCTTTTGTATTTGTCCACCGATATAAATAAAACGGGGCGACCTTTAGCACAAGTTTATCTCAATACATCACTGGAAACCACATTCAATTGGTTCATTCATTGTAGGTTGCTCCATTTAGCGTGCAAATACGTACAGCTAACAAACAAAAAGACTAGGTTTTGCCCGCGGCTTCGCTTGTCATAATCTAGATAGTGCAAATAAAGTTCTATCCCTCGGGAACAGTAGGTTTCCCTTGGATGTTAGCATGTGTCCTTTTCTGTATCCCTGATAACGTGTATGCGAAATTTCATGCGATGATCGGTCAACTAGTTAAGGCGTGAAAGAATAACAAATAAACACACATTCGCTTTTATATTTATATTATAATCACGTAGTACAAGTATGTATTCTATGATAAAACTGTGAACATGTTTGTTTCTTCAATTAACTTACGACAAGATGTATTTTTTTACCGGCAATTGGCAAAGGACGGAGGACTTACAAGCTACTGTATAATGAACGCATACATAAAAATAAAAGCCGCTTTAAATGGCATGTTTTACAAAGAACTTGTAACGAAAAGGCTTCGAATTCCAACCATTGTCATACTGACGCTAACGTGAAGAATGAAGAACCAGAATACTAATAATATGTTTATCTAGTAATATGTTTATTTATAAAATATTAACTTCAGTATGTTTGCGTCCTCAAAACTCGTAAAGTAATCAATGGATTGATTTGAAATATTTACACCATGTTGCATTGGTATATAGGACGTTTTTATATATATTTAAACCGAAAACCCTTTGGAAACGACAAATTCACGTTGCGCGACGCTAATATGACCCGGTTTCTATATTCAGAAGCAAATAGTTTTAATAGCTAAAACTACTAACTTCTGAATAAACAGGAGAGGCAAATCTTCACATATTTTACATACATAATATCTGTAAAAAATTGACTATCTATACGAGAAGATTTATCTAAAATCAATTCACACATTGAAATTAAACTCATTTATACGGACTTTATCGCGTTGTTTATTTAACACTGTATTACATAATTTTGAAGCTGTTACACTTTTTTTATATATTAGCTTAAAATTAGTAAAATTCAATAGTAGTAGTAGTGTAACGGCTTCAAAATTATGTAATACAGTGTTAAATAAACAACGTGATAAAATCCGTATAAATGAGTTTAATTTCAATGAATAACATTCGCGTAAACAGAAGACAATATTATGTCAATTCACACATATTTTGGAAACAGGCATCTAACTACACTTCTGGTCAGATGAAAGGCTTGTTAGCCAACCAGACGGTTTAAGCTTAGTAATAGAGTCACGTTTACACTCATTAGGTACGGCAGCCTAAAAACATAAGAATAAACTTATGGCATGAGACCAACAAAGAATTATATTCAATCAAGTTCCCACTAAAGCTCAGAGCTAAACCATTAGTGCGTTGAGATAAATCTCTTTTCCATTAATGTAAAGAAACAACACTCACTATAAACCTTGCACATTGGTTCTGAGTGATGTGCGTGCACTTAAGTGCCATATGATGCAATTCGCTTGTCGACCTGTAGCTATACAGGTAATACCTGTAAGATGAGGTCAAATTAAAGCGCTCTTAATATATTTACCTGCTTTATAATCATTTTTATTTTATTCTTTACCTGATTATAAACACGCAGACTTTAAATATCTACATATTCTAAAATAGACTGTGTGTGAGATCTCAGTGATGATTGCCGGTTCGGATAAAGGGTTATTCGGTTTTTCTGCCTAGAAATTCTCAGTATCAGTACGGAGACTAACATTGTGCTCAGTAGACGGCGATAGGCTCGCCCTTTATTATAAAGGACTTAAAAACAGCTGGCAAATTGTAGATGTTGGTAACACACATTAGGGGTTGGGAATAGTCTTCGGAAATATATGCATGAGGTATGCTTATATGCACAATAAGCGTACTAAATATTAAGTCAAAGTAATGATAGGATAGCTTTCTTGAAGTAAAATTAGTTTTAAAAACAGGTTTAGTAATTTCAATGATTATGCCTTACATATAAACAAAAAATTCTTACCATTCAAGTATAGAATACTAATTGATTCGTCTGGTCATTGCAAGGATTTTGCTATCATATCTTTAAGTGCTGGACCGTTCGTTCCTAATTAAACACAGCTTCGAAATTCCTATCCGAAAGCGACCACCGCAGATTCAGCTGCAATACAGACACTAAGCCAATTACAAAATATTGGTATACCACGATTCAGATCCATTCCTAATATTATTTTAGTTGATGATGTGGCGTTTTACGCTTGTATTCGTGCATCATCGAATTCTAGGTCCTCGCTTTCATATAATAAAGGCGGTAGGCAAGCATGGCGGCCATGTGATAGGCAGCGGACATTGTACTCTTCGATCGCAGTATTACTTGCGCGTTGCCGATGCTATCGAAAAGGAATTAACGGTGGAAAGGAAAGGAATGCGAGCTATTTGTAAGCGTCTGCAACTCTTATTCGCCGATCGCACTTGATTTTTTATCTTTTTGGAAATACAACCCTCGCACCAGGAATAAATCTTGTGTCGCGGTGGCTTTTACCAACATATGCGGACAACGGATGCAAAGAACACGTAGACACGGAACAAATATTGTGTTTGTGTGTGTGGGTATCAAGCACAAAACTCCGATCGATCGACTCTATAGTAAGAGGACCATTAAAACCACCACGCCATCCATTCAGTCAAATGCTTGTCTAAATATGTGCTAAATAATAATAGTAACTTTTATTTGCCAATATATTGGTACAAAAATATGAGTACGTTAATGGCTGCAATAGTATTAAACTGTGACGCAGCCATTAGCGCTCACATCCGAGAGCATGGTGGAAATTAACAAAAAAGAAAACAAAAATAACAGAAATGAAATTAATGATACAGGACATAATAAAATTAAAATAACAATAAAGAAAAACTCATGCAGTGTTATGGCCTTAAATGTATGTGTGAGCTAGTGTATGTATATGTGTATGTGATCATGAGTGTGTGTGTGTGTGTGTGTGTGTGTGTGTGTGTGTGTGTGTGTGTGTGTGTGTGTGTGTGTGTGTGTGTGTGTAAAAGAGGCATGTACGTTTGAGTCGGTTAAATTTTTCCTGCATCGGTGCTCTGGTTCAATCGTAGATACTATCTCTAATGAATTGGTGATACCACACTTTTCTATAGCATACTAAACAACATATTGATCGACATGTCCTTTGCATATGAAAATGCATGGAAATACCCGCGGATGACATGTCGAGGTGCTTCAAAAGCTTAGGCCTGATTCCTAGATCAAGAAGCGAGTCGTTTTATCTACGTATAGTTAATTTTAGATACATATTCTTTGAAAAATATACCAAAGTTTAATTGTCCTTAGGTAAAACGACTTCTTTCTTGATATAAGAACCCGGTCTAAGAAAAGGTCATGCTAAACTTTCTAACAGTACCTTCTATGAAACAGTATATATAAGTCACTAAATGCATACGGCATACCCACATACTTCCCATCTCACAGCTAATTACGTTATGCAACATGAAAGTCCTCAAGTTTATTACTTGTAAACACGAACCGAGATTCGATATTGATACATTCATAATAAACAAATATGCGCCACGTACGTATATTTATATTCGTTTACGATACGCCTGTTTATCAGAAGGTTTCTGTGATACAGGCGTGTAGCTATATATAAATAGCACATATATAAATTGCACACGGCTTCGCTCGCGTAAATGTAGGTTTTATAAATTTTCTATCCCTCAGGAAAATCATTTTTCTGGATGAGGGATATCCTATGTCCTTTTTGTACCCCTGACAACGTGTATACGAAATTTCTTAATGATCGGTCGAGTAGTTAAGGCGTGAAAGCGTAACAAACAAACTTACATTCGCATTTATTATATTAAGTAATGTTTTGCAGATCAGTAATAAAATTGATGAAGACTTAGTTGAACTTTGCTTCCGTAGTGTTCAATAGTCGGTATCTAGACACAATAAAAGCAGCATTGTCGGCCTCGATGGCGTAGTGGTTAGTGTAACCGACTGCCACGCCTGAGGTCGCGGGTTCGATTCCCGCACAAGACAAATATTTGTGTGCATGAACATGGATGTTTGTCTTGGTCTGGGTGTTTATATGTATAATATATACGTATATACAAAAAAAAAATTATGTTTATCCATTGTCTAGTATCCATAGTACAAGCTCTGCTTAGTTTGGGCTAGATAGTGTTGTGTGTATGTAGTAGAATATTATTATTATTCATTGAAATTAAACTACTATATACGAATTTTATCGCGTTGTTTATTTATCACTGTTTACAAGATTTTGAAAATATTACACTACTACTACTATTGATTTTATTTTACTAATTTATAAGCTAATAAAATTATTTAAACTATTAAATCTATTTATTTTTGGTTTACACTTTCCCCGACGTTTCGGTTGCTTTTCAGCAGCCATGGTCACGGGAAGACATTATTATTATTATTCTCTTTATTTAAATATTTTCACTATATTTTTCATTTTTAAATATACATATATCTATAAAAATACATTTAAAAATATAAAATATATGGTACCCCACCGGCATCGGGAACAGGGTCCAAGCTGCCGGTGGTTAGGATTCCAGAGATAGGAACCTCCTCACAATGCGTGCTGTATCTAAAAGCACTGCCTTCTGCATCAAACTCTTGATCCAAGCACCCAACGCGAGCCTCTTTAGATGGTGATCGAGGCTCTTGGCTATTAGACCATTGACAGATATGACTATCGGCACAATGATTGCCGAATCAACATCCCACATGTCGACAACCTCGCGAGCCAAATCAAGATATTTAATTTGCTTATCTTTTTTAGCTTTCGCGAGATTGCCATCATGCGGAATGGTGACATCGATAATCAATGCGCGGCGCTCTGATCGATCTATCACCACAATGTCAGGTTTGTTGGCCACAACAGTCCTGTCTGTGATGATAGTTCGATCCCAGTACAACGTGACATGACCATTTTCGAGAACTGATTCAGCTACATACCTGTAGTACGGCACTTCAACATCTACAAGTTTGTATTTCAGAGCAAGTTGCTGGTGAATAATCCTGGCTACTTGGTTATGTCTGTGCAAGTACTCGCCGTTAGCAAGACGAGAACAACCGGAAACTATATGCCTGAGGGACTCACCAGGTAGGTGGCACGCCCGACAAATGTCAACCGTGCCATCCCTCAAGATATATCTCCGGTAGTTATTCGTCTTGATAACTTCGTCCGCAATAGCACAGACAAACCCTTCGGTTTCCCCAAAGAGGTCACCGAAACGTAGCCAGTTCACGGAGGCTAACAGGTCTACATCAGCTCCATATAGAGCCTTGTAGAACCTACCGTGAAGCTCCTTGCTCTGCCATACATCCCTGCGATCGTTAGTGCTAAGTACTACAGGCTTGCGCCAGTTCTCTTTAGCCAAACTGAGCGGGGTGAGTCCGATGTCTACAGCAACTACATCCCGATGCATACCCACGTCTGCCTGAAGAAAGTATTCTCTGAGGTTGCATACCTCGCGGTTATGAAGGGCCTTGGCATTCAGAAAGCCTCGGCCTCCACATTTCCGCGGGATATACAGTCTCATCACAGACGAACGTGGGTGATGCATACGGTATGCCGTCAAGAGTGTACGGACCCGCCGGTCCAGGGCATCCAGTTCAGTCTGAGTCCACTTAAGTATGCCAAAGGAGTACATGAGCACCGGCATGACCCAACCGTTACAAGCGCGCACCTTGTTGCCACCAGATAAAAGACTATTTAAAACTTTTTTCAGGCGACCAAAGAAACGCTCCTGCAACGATTGCTTCATGTCAGCCTCATTGATACTTAACGCCTGTGACATACCCAAGTACTTGTAAGTATCGGTTACAAGAAGTGATCGTAGGTTAATGGAATCCGAAAGTTGTGTTCCTTCGGATTCCACTATCCTGCCTTGCTTTACATGGATGACAGCACATTTGTCCACACCAAAATCCATACTGATAGACTTACTAAAAGTTTCAGTTACTTTAAGTAAATCCATCAACTGTAATTTAGTGTGGGCAAACAACTTTAAGTCATCCATATACAACAAGTGGGATATCACTCCACCACCTCTATGTAACCTGTAACCTAGCCCTGAACCCTCTAGTAATGTACTAAGAGGATTCAATGCTAGGCAGAACCAAAGAGGACTCAGGCTGTCGCCCTGAAATATACCCCGCTCAATTTTTATAAATTCGCCATTCCCAGGGATCTGTCGACATCCTGGATAGCTAAGAACCGTTTTCCATTGCCCCATGCATGACTTCAAAAAGGTGCGCAGAGTTGCATTTACTTTATACAACTCTAACACCCTCAAAAGCCACGCATGAGGCACCGAATCATACGCTTTCTTATAATCTATCCAACATGCCGCCATATCCCTTTGTTTACGGCGAACCTGTTGGCTAATGGCCATATCAATGAGGAGGAGCTCCTTAGTACCACGAGCCCCCCTCTTACATCCATTCTGAGAAGCTGACATTATTGAATTTGTATCAATATGTTTAGATACCTTGGCTCTCAAAATAGATGTAAGAAGCTTATAGATCGATGGCAAACATGTTATCGGTCTATAATTGCCGGGCTCGTTGGTACTACCTGTTTTATGGAGTAAGTGGGTTATTCCCGTGGTCATAAAATCTGGTAACGATCCAGATTCTAGGGCAGATTGAAACTGAGCAGCCAAACAAGCATGTGAGCTACGCAGCCATTTCAGCCAGAAATTGTGCAGTCCGTCCGGTCCTGGCGATTTCCAATTTGATAAGGATCGGACCGCACTAATTACATCCTGGCTATCAATGACCACGTTTTCCATTTCTGGAATAAGCTCACTTGCTCGCTTGACCTCCCGCATCCATTCCCCCTCAGTGTGGCCAACGGGTACCGACCAGATGTTCCTCCAAAACGTATTTGTAGCATCAGCATCTGGTAGCCCCACATCGGCCACACATTGATCTGGTCGTTCCCAGGTTCTATAAACCCATCTTTGGTCACTTTGAAACGTGCGGTTGATGACATACCGGTGCACGCGTTTTTTGTATCTGCGCAGTCGATTTGCCCATGCATAGACTTTCTGCTTCAGGAAGTCAATGCGCTCTGTGGCCCGAGATACGTATTCATGAGGACTGACACCAGTCCCTAGAAAAGCCCGGCCCACATAGCGCATTACCCTGGGCCGTGTGTTCCCTGCCCTGAAGCAAATCAGCTTACCGATGAGTGTCCTTGCCTCAGCAATACGCCGTTCAATCCTGCACTGCCAGGCCGGGGTGACAGATGTTTGTCGTATAGCAGGGACATGTGTGGGTAACTTGATGCCCGCTATACGACTTGCCGCCACAGCAGCACAGTACAGGATCGAATGAGTATCGGCGAGATTCTCGCTATTATCTAAATAACTAGATAATAGCGAGTCCAGGACACTCACCAATGCTATATTTTTTCTATGCATAGGTAACCGAGGCAGACGGGGCCGAATCGTAAATTGCATTATTATTATTATTATTATTGTGTATAGACTTCTGGTACCGAGTTGATCACGTGTTTAAGCTTAGGCCGAGCCGGGTCAAGAATCGTTGCATCTCTTAGGAAATTTTTAGTAGTATCACCAAAATGTACCTAGAAAATTATCTGGCATTAAATTAGCTGGCAGAATGTGGATGTGTATATACATTTCTGCTTATCGCTTCAGGCATTTGGAGGCGAAAGTATCTTGATTTGTAGAGTACAGAAACATAATCCGATATGACTAGAATTGAATACGTTGCTGTAATTATGTCAGTTCTAAAGAGCCGTGTGATTCGATTCCGATTCGCTGGAAATAACGTCATGAAGTTGTTCTGATGAATTAGTATTGTTTCTCTTTAGTTTCAAAGTTTTATAATAATATATATTAAAAATGCAATGTTATATTAGAGCTTTCCTTATTTTAGTTAATTATTATTATTTATATATAAAAAATAATATTGAGACATATATTCCTATATAATAATTCCTTATATAATAATTCTTATATACCAATTACAAGTAAATGTTGTTTTAACCACTTTATGCAATACCTTCTATCCTTCTTTGGTCTCCGCTCGCGTGAATGTCGGTTATCACACCATAAAACAATACTTCTTGCGTCAAACAGAGATTACTTCTATATTATGCCAGTTTTAGTTCCATAGCCTAAGTAATAGTGAGCGAGCCTATTGTCGTCTTAATTTTAATTTCAATTTCGAACTTTATTGCATTCCTTAATGTATAAAAGATCTTATAGTTAGGTATAGTAACAATGAAGGCCTTATCGGGCACAGCGACATTAAAAGAGGGAAAGAGCAGTTACTTCTAAAAATACTTAATATGTTGTAATATAAATGTTTATAAATTGGTTTTTATTGCTAGTTTTACACATTATTACTTTTAAGCTAAAAGTGACAACTGTATACAGTAGTATCTAGTATTATCATCATTTCTATTATAAATAAGTATTTATCTACTGGGCCCATTACCAAACTCGTTGGTACCGAAAATATTCTAACAGAAATACCAAATAACAAATTTTTGGTTACCAAAACATAATATTAGGTTTTCCCAGTAAAACTAATCATTTTTCGGCATGAAAAGTTTTTCATATTTAAATACACATTATGCTATATCTGATTGCAACATTTAATTAAAATCTTATCACGGTTGCGTGTATGAGTAACAAAATTCATTTTAATTTCGAAAACTGAATACGTTCATATTGCTTATATAAGTAGCATAGAAAATGTTAGCTTATTCATACTTTTTATTATTTAAGTCAAATATTTAAACTACCTAAATTCTCAGTAACAAAGAATATTTGAAATCTCCTTAAAATATATTGATGCAGTTCTTTCAAATTTGGTAGTACTGGTATTTAATAACTGACAGAAAAAGGATGCACGATAAAAACTATAACGTACACGCTATTTAAATGCATCTATCCGAGGGCGATAGTAAGATGTCCCCACTGCATCCCCACTATTGCCAAATCTAAATTAAAACTATTATTCACTCCCATAATTTGCAACCGACTTTGATCCTGTGTTCACAAATGAGTTTCCTTTGATTGCTATTTACTCTTTTACACACAAGAAGAAATAATGTACAAAATGAAACATAGGCACCTCGTATTGAAAATTCGTAACCCTGCATACGGTCTGTGTATAATATGGTCATAATACGTAGACTGAAACTGTTTTATACTACAAAGGTAGCATTTAAGTATACGGCAACGGGATAGTCAACCAAGCATACGATCTTTTGGAATACTTACTTACTGTACTACTATACTCGCACGTTAGCAACGCAAGCTTGGAGAGATTGAGAGTGAGACCTTTGACATTGCAAGCAATCTAAATCTACGAATATATTTCTTCCCATCGTTAATCCCATATAGAAGATAGGTATGTCAACTCTTACTCTAATACCGGCGATGAGACACAATATGTGTTTCAATTATTACTAGAATTACTAGATGTGCCCGCTGTTTCACCCGCGTTTATCGTTACTGCGCCTCACCCGTGTATTGTAGCGTGATGATATATAGCCTATAGCCTTCCTCTATAAATAGGGTATCCAACACTAAAATAATTTTTCAATTCCAACCAAACAAATAAACTCTTCAGCTTTATAATATTAGTATAGATGTATGTCATTTCAACTACTGAAAAGTTAAATATTCTTTCGCCGTGTTCCGTTAAGAAGGTGGTACTATTCGAGAGAGCTGGCTCATTCATTGATTATACGGATGGCAAAGTGGTGTATGTGATGACTACGCTACTACCATTGCACTGAGAATTATGGCTTTGATCGCTTCACGGGACAAAGATCTGTGTGATCCCTAAATAGTTGTTCCGATTCTGAATGTTCTTTGTGTCCATTGTTTGAATGTCAGTAATGTTCTCCGCAACACATCATATTTCGTAGTGCGGCACTGCTACTAAAATATGGGATTCAGCTATACCTCTTGAAAATCTATTAATCTCCATAGCAGCGGTCAGCCTGCGACTAAACACAATAAGCATCCAATTATTTCTGGCATGCCAGCAATTGGCTGGTTAAGATATAATTTTACATTTGTCTCTCTTCTTGAACCATTTCTTTACTGTGTTAAGTAGGACCTTTTACATAAGTGTTGACGTTATGTAACGATTGATGTCATTCGTTCAGCGATTAGCTAACAATTAGCAACAATCGTCCGTTATTAGCACATCTTTGCATCTGTAATGAACTATAGCTTAACAACGTTATTTTAGCATATTAAAATACTTAATTTTACTTACTATACTCTTTATATAAGTTAGAGTATGATAGGGTCTAAAACTAAAACAATTCTTCCCCTGCCTTTATTTTTACTATATTTTACCTGCGTACCTAGCGTTAATATAGATTTTGTCAATAAATGTTTATCCCTCAGGAACAGCACTTTTTCTGGATAAAAGGTAATGTTCTTTTCTGTACCCCTAACAACAAACCCCTACGTGTAACATGCAAATTTTTGTGATGATCGGTCGAGTAGTTGAGTCGATTAGTAAGACGGTAAACAAACAAACTCCCATTCATATTACTTAGGATTATAGAATTTTCCCGTACTATCCACAAACTAGGCAGCACGTGGGGCTCTTTATAAACATTGCTACTGACATAAAAACGCCAAGAATCGAAGCAACTATTTCTGATTCACACATGTACATTTTTGTCTCGTGTAGGGATCGAACCCATAATACTGCAGCACTGTGACAAGGTAATTATTAAAACCACTGCGCCAACCCTGCGTTATTGTTATCACGCTTGTATTACGTCGACCTATATATGTATGACTAGATTTTTCCCGCAGCTTCGCTCACATTCATATAGATTTTGTTAATAAATATTCGTACTTCGGGCACAGTACTTTTTTCGGAATGAAAGTTCATTCATCATTCTGTATCCCTGACAACGTGTTTGCGAAATACCATGATGATTGGTCGAGTACATAAGGCGTTAAAGTGTAACAAACAAACTCACATTCGTTTTTATAATATTAGTTAGAATAGTAATGGAATCTTTCAATCCAATCTTCACTCACTTTTAGAGAACCAAATTACCTAGAATTTTTAACGTAACAGGCTTTCTTTAATTCTTTTAATGTTCAATTATTATTGAAGGTGATATCTCTCGGTTTCTCAAGTTACAGTTAGTTGTTACGACATATATCGTCACTATAATAAAATAAATTACTGTACAAAACATTTACTATTAATAAAAAATTGTCTGACGTTTAAGTGAATGTTACACATTGACATTAAATTACTTTATACGAATTTTATCGCGTTTTTATTTTAAACACTGTGTTGCTTTTCAGCAGCCATTGTCACGTGGCATGGCTACTGAAAAGAAACAGAAACGTCGAGGAAAGTGTAAATGTGTTTAGTAATTTAAATAGCTTAAAACAGAAGTAGTTTATAGATTCAAATTAATATATATTATATACATAAATTTGAAACTATAAAACTACTTCCTCTAGTACCGTTTTGAAAATAAACAACGCGATAAAATCAGTATAAAATAGTTTAATTTCAACATGTTCTACTTAATTTGAAACTTATGTAAGACAATGAGCGGAGAGAGAATGTCCTCATGAGATATATTAGTGCATAAATGTGTGCGTAAACCCAAGTGCACTCTCTTTTCGCTAACCCTCATAATCCTGTGGGACGGCAATCCCACACGACTGGAGAGAGAACAGGATACGAATATCTACTGATGCAAAATATATATTTTTAAGTGGTTTTACCACGCTCTTTCGTGACACATTAAACTTCGGTAATGTTGATAGAACTGAAATTAGTCTGCCGTTAATGGACGAAATTATAAACAAAACGAATCAGTATGAGGACCAATACATATCAGCAAAAGAAAGGGTCACTTTAAAAGAGAGTTAAATATACACTCAACGTGTGTTTTAGTAATACATCTAAATTGTATCCTATCTTTAATTTGTATTATAATTACGAATGTGAGTTTGTAATATAATGATAAAATATTTATTACCATTAAACAATAAAAATGTTCCGTTTATTTACAAATGTACCATGAAAATTTTAATAAGCAAGTTTATCATAATACTAATATAATAAAGCTAAAGAATATGTTTGTATTGAATGCTGGAACTACAAGTCGGATTTAAACTTCTTATTAAAGGAAACCTTTCTTTATCCTAACTTTGCTGTACGCAACAAGGTCAAAAGATCGAAATATTGTAATTATCTAACAGCTGTTTCACATTGAGGATAGCAATAAATTTATTGAGTAGCTTTTGCTTGCGGCTTCGCTAACGTAAAAGTAGATGTTAGTTACAGTTATTTAAATAAAATATAGCTTTTACTGGTGATAATATAGCTTTCTAATAGTGAAAAGTTGTGAAAATTGGTCGAGTAGTTTTTGAGCGAAATCCTTACAAACAAGCAACAAAAAAACAAATCTTTACTCTTTATAATATTCGTATAGAATGAGTATTAATCTGTCAAGTCTTAGAATACCAGACATCATTAAGAATCTATTGTATCTGACCACCGGTGTGCCGTTGCACTTAACAGGTTAATATAAAGACAATTTCCAATCACAACGTAATGATCATTAATAGCTTCGTTGGTATAGCGTAGACAATGTTTGCTGTTGGCGCTTTGTTTTAACTTAGCATAGGCTACCGGATATGCGTGGACGAGATCAAACCTTTATTTTGCATACGATTCACCGCTTCGCTTGTAAGTATATATATTTTGACAGTAAATTTATTTATTCATAAAAAATATAAGCTTACAGTATACACCAAATCGCTATGCTATGCTAATAATATTACAACAAATTACATACAATGTTAACATAATATTTGTAACAACAAACTACAGAAACAATATTTTATCAACTTAGGAACTATAAAATTACTTTTAAACATTAAGATATATATAAATATGTTTTAAAATTATGTTTTGCGAATCAAAAAATATATCTGCACCTGGACTACATTGAAGGAACTCATTGCTAAATCTAATTGCTTTAGCAGTGGGGCTGTTGTCAGCTTGGGGCGAACGCCACATAAGCGGATAGCACAGAAGTCTATGTATGTTGTCGTCTTCCAACGCCACGAATATATTAGTTGGGAACATAGAAATGTATTGATTCCTGTACAACAGAGCTATCAACCTTATCCACTAGTATTAGCCAGTAATTTATTATGTGTATGGATTCCCGCCTGAGTTGCAGTGTGTCTATACAGGGTGATTATGAAATCGTGTAATTCCTTTTAACCGCGTATTCTACTGCTGGTATAGAATAAACCTGACCATATTTTTTTTTATTAGAATTATTTTTTTGGAAAAATTAGTGTATCATTATTATTTTTTTCGTGAAATGGTGTCAGACAGTCATATGTACCACCCGAGGAAATATTAATTATTTACTAATTTAAATTTAATTTAAAATAATAATACAAAATCACCCTTTATACATTTGGCTAGCTATATTTTAGGTCCAATAGGGTGAGTCTATAGCCGCCTATCGATTACATACCTATACTCTTTGCTGCTCATCCATAATTGTAATTCTCGATAACTATTTGTTTAAATTTAAAAACGAATCCCTAACTTAGTGCTGTAACAACTAAGACTTAACTCTCAAAACAGAACAGTACCTTTTTCTAGATGAAAGGTACCCTATGTCATTTTTTATACCCCTGACAAGGTGTATGCGAAATTTTATGACGACCGGTCGAGTAGTTAAGGCGTGGAAGCGTAACAAACACGCATTCGCATTAGGAAAATGACACAGGCCTCTAAGAGTGAGAAGGCAACCATAGTCTACCACGCTAGCCCAGCGTGGATAGGCAGATTTCACACATAGAAAACTTCGAAAACATAATGGAGAATTCTTAAACATGCAGGTTTCACGATGTTCTTCTTCATCGTTAAAACAACGATAATTAACGGCTTAATTCGCACATAACTTGAAAAAGCCAGTAGCCAGCCTTTCGATCGAATTCGAGACCTCTGCGTGACAGTTTAACCAATAGATTATATCTGTGCATTTACATCCTAGCCGTCTTACAAGCTAAGGTAATCCGTATATGAGAGATGAAGATTTACTCGGCGTCACGTATGTTGTGTCCTTCCTGAAGCTATTAAGGAAACAATCGACTTTCTATTTCCCGTTCAATTCCTGTGCGGTGCACAATCTCCTCCACGCCACATTGTAATCAAGCGCGCGGCAGGATACGGCTCGATATTGCAACCCAACTTAATTATTATATACATATCAACATGAATGGATGTGGTAAGCGGAGATGTCATAATTATGCTGACCATATGACATCTCACTAAAGATTGTTTTTGGTTATTGTTAACTGAGAAAATACATAATGTACTAAAATATGCTGTGACGGTACTTTATGTATATAAGCACAAGAGCCCAGCTCGCCTTACCAGGAAATAAAATCATAAATTTTTAATACAGATTACAAAAACTATTCGTTAATAAATATTTATAATCAATAATAGCTGAACTTTTAACCAAGTAAATGTATTGTAGTTATTTATTTGTCAGTTATTTTATTACTACTTAAAAATACAATTTTCGCCCTAGAAATAATTACTGCGTTGCCTCTCGCAACTATTGCAATGGAAATAAATATTCGGTATGATTTGGTACATCCAAAACATACCGAAAATTATCTAATAGGACTGGTCTGGTTTTCATGTGATTCGTTTATTCAATCCCGACACAAATAAGTTAAAGATAAAACAACACGATAACAATATTTTAAGCACTTTCTGTACCAATAAATAGTAACATTACTAACTATACCAGCTTCAAGATTGACAATTATAATTATTATTGCTCCAAAGAGTACCTTAACCAAAATTATGTTATTGCAGTATTTGTAAAATCATCTCATCTCGCTACTATAACGGAACCACACTTTGACAAATCTATTTGTCTTCTTATTAATATAAATAATGAACTTTCACTTACTGCTTTATACAGGTCGCCGTCCTTTTCCAACATAAATAAATTTTTCAACTTTCTTCTTAGAGTAATGGAAACTTGTAAAAGCAATACATGCGCGATTGTGGGAGATTTGAATTTGGACATCAAGCCTGGGCATACTGATAGCAGAGCGTCAAAATATCTAGACATTACAAGTCATAATGGGTAGTTCCCTGGTCACACTTTCCCCACGCGGGCTTCTAACTATCTGGATCCTGTTATATTAAAAACCCAAAGAGAAGCGACTGTAATTGTGTGTTAAACAGGTATTACGGACCATTACACTGTTTTTAGAAAAGAACAACCTTCTATCTGATAGTCAGTTTAGTTTCTGTATTGGCAGGTCCACGGAGGATGCAGTTATAAATAATTGAAATTCAAATTCTTTATTTGCGATTATGGGTTACAATTAAAGTTGTTACATCGTTATAATAGGTCTCACCATAGTAAGCCTTTTAGAATGCAAATATATTATAAATACATGTAGCATTGCATCTAATACTAGGTATATTATTACATACAAGCAGATATTAGCAAAATTGTTTTATATGTCAAATTAAATAATTATATTGTAAGGTAGAATTAGTGTCATAATGAAAATAAATTAAATAATTACAAAGTCATAATACACAATATTAGATTAATTTATGTGTCAAATACTCTCTAACAGAATAGAAACCATATGCAGCAAGTAATTCTTTCACATTATTCTTAAATATATTAAAATTAGTTATTTCGAGTATCCTGTTTGGCAAGTGGTTATATAGGCGAGGAGCCATGCAAAATACACTTTTATTAAGCAATGCAGTTTTGTTTGCTGGAAAACAATTTTTTTTATTATGCCTTCGATGTTTTACTTTTTCAAACATAGTTAAATTACTACGTGTAAACAGAATTACTTCAAGTATATAAATACATGGAAGTGTAAGCAGTTTAAATTGTTCAAATAAGAGCTTACAACTATCTGTCTGTTTCAGTTTGAAAATTGCTCTGATGCATCGCTTTTGGGCCTTAAATACAGTTTCCTTATCACTAGAGTTGCCCCAGAACATAATACCATACCTTAAGAGAGGTGTAACATGACCGTGATAAGCTGTAATTATTGTTGGTGTATCGACTGTTTTATTCAAATTATAAAGAGCATAGTCGACTTTATTTCGCACAAATTAGATCAAGGACCATGCACTGGTATCTCCTTGGACCTATCCAAGGCTTTTGATACTGTGTCTCGGAAAATACTTATCAGAAAAATGGCGCTCTTGGAAATCCGTGGTGATTCATTAGCATGGTTTTCCTCATATCTGTCTGACAGAAGACTAAAAGTGATCATGGAAGACTATTGCAGTGAACTCACAACCGTTAATTTCGGCATCCCACAGGGAAGCGTCCTCGGCCCGAAGCTATTTATTATTTATATAAATAGGTTGTGTGCCCTGGACTTGTTTGAAGTAAAATAAGTACGCTGATGACAATCCAATTGTCTTCTTTGGCAAAACCTGGAATGAAATATAGAATACGGTGGAAGAGTGTTTGCAAACAGTTGCTCACTGGGTCCAGATGAATTTATTGACCCTAAACATAGACAAAACAAAAGCAATTAACTTCTACGTGTCTAAACGCTCTGCTCCTAGATGCACAATGACCCTGAGACTACACTCTTGATCGACGACCAATAAATGTATCTGTCTTTTAATAAACCAAATTGACACAATCAAATATCTAGGGATTCATTTGGATAGCCTACTGACGCGGACCATACATCTCAATGTCCTCAAAGGCAGGACAAGAAAGCTCATGCGAGTCTTTAAGCGCTTAAGTAAAATTGCTAACCAAAAGACCATAAAATGGTATAATTTTCCCTCTGCCCATCGTATTTAAATGATTGCATATCTGTATGGGGTGCAGTAGGCAAAAGTAATATGATAAAAATTGAAAGAGCACAACATGCACTCTTAAAAACAGCTCATGGGCGACCATACAGATATTCCACAAATTTTCTATATTCAGAGATGAGATTGCTTAGGGTCTGTTCCGTTGTATATTTTATCTATAACTATACGCTTTCATTAATCTGTCTTGAACACCGCTTTTCATAGTCGCTCTGGTAGGAGACTAAGATGGGATTTAATAAAATGTAACAAATCAATTGCTATAAGATCATACAATTTTATGGGACCCTTCATATATAGAAAACTTAATCCGAAACATGATATAGCCCACTTGTCTAAATATTGTGACAAATAAAATTCAACTGGCTACTTGAACTTGATTATTTATGATAGCCCGGAAAAAATATTAAAAATCGTTCAGTAATAAGCGTTGAAGATCTACTTAAAGTAAACTTGTACACACACGCACGCGCACACCACACGCACACGCATATACACACACACGCATACACACACACACACACACACACACACACACACACACACACACACACGCATACACACAGACGCGCATTCACAACACACACACACACGCATACACAACACACACACACGAACACGCTCTATATTTGTATGTACATTTCCTTTTTGTTTTCTTTTTTTCTTTTACCTTATATTTTTTTAACTTATTGTCTTATTTAGCTACGGATTGAAAGAGACTAAATCCTACGACACAGGGTATCCTAGGGAATATATAAATTATTTGTGGCCTTTTTGAGAGAATAAATTATTATTATTATTATTAATGTAAAAATAAAATAAATAATGTCACACCAAAAAACACTGCCTTTTCAGGTCGGGATAAATATCAACCAATCGTATAACATATTAATTAAATAAATTTGCGAAGGCAATTAAGAATAATAATAAAATAATCCTCTATCACAGACAGAACCTAACTTAGTGTCGGGTAAATAGGTCTTTATAAATATTCTATCACATATCAAATACACAAAACACCATCTAGCCCAAACTAAGCAGAGCTTGTACCATGGGTACTAGACAATGAATAAACATACATATATACTTTTTTGTAATTAACTACATATACATATTATACATAGAAACATCCAGACCAAGACAAACATCCGTTTTCATGCACACAAATATTTGACTTGTTGCGGGAATCGAACCCGCGACCTTAGGCGTGGCAGTCGGTTATACTAACCACTACGCCATCGTATAAGTAGAAAGCGACAAAAGAATGTGACGCTGCCTGGCAAGAAGTTAGTCAATTTCGATTTAATATCTAAAACTCCTTGTTATTAATGCCAATAGTAAAAATAACAAAACCACTTTCGCTCAACCCAAAATCGGATTGCTTACCAAGGAGCTTACCATGAACCGCAAATGCCAAAGTTTGGGGCTAACTGTAACCGTCCCGTGAAACATATTTATTCCGAAATTCGTTCTTAATGTCAGTAGGTAACCTCTTGATTGCCCTAAACTCTTTCATGAAATAGTCTGAATAACGGAGTTATGACATTCCGTAAGAAAGAAAGTCGAATGAACGTCCTTGTAAGATTTTTTGTTAGGCCGAAAGTTTTGAATAGACATTTTCAAGGCAGACCTTCTGCTAAGGAGGTAAACCTAGGATCAGAGGTCATATAATGGATGCAATGGCTTTCCGTTCTCTCAAGGCACAGAGCGACTTGTAACTCCACTAGAATACCATTATCTATTCTTTAACCTTTATTTCTTTTGGTATGTTCCCGTGGGATTTACTCGGGCGAAGTCGCGGGCAACAGCTAGAATTAAAATAAATTATCATTATCATTATTCTTAACACGTCTGTAAAATAATAAAATACAGCTAAAATAAAACAAATACACTTACTTATAGATAGATCTACTGTCCTCATTCCATCTGCTATTCAAATACAGCCAGTTGTAGTATATGTAAGGAAATATAATGTTAGTTATGGAAAAAGTTGTCCCATTCACCTGCAACGAACGCATTATGTAAGATTATTTTTTAAGTGAACTAGATAATAGAGCAAATACAAAATGAATTTCCAGGTCTATTATATTACAATAGCACTTTGTTTGCTTACTATTTACCACAGAGGTGAAATACCATAACCGAGTCCAGTATGAGTCAGTACTATTTCTTACTTCGTGCTATAATCACAAGAAAATCTACTGAAGAGTATTGAATATTTTAATTCTGTGACAACCCCTTTTAATATTCATTTCAAAGAGAACGAATTCTCTTGATAACATCTCGCCGAGTTTATCGACTTATCTTCATAAAGGTAAATTTATTTACTTATATAATTATTTATACGCAGATATTGTGGGGATCTTATTGAAATGTGGCTTCCTATCATTTAATCCTATATTGATTATATAATTATAATAATAACGTCTTACATTTTATATTAGGAAACGGTGAGGTTTAATTTAGGAGCTCTTCGATACATATCACTATCCTAACTAATATTATAAAAGTAAGTTACCCGACCGGTCATCATGAAAGTTCGCATACATACCATGGCCCGAGGGATAGAAAATTGACATAACCTACATGGGCATAACCGGGGGCAACATTTAGATCTAGTACTGCATATTAATAATATATATCAAATATTTTATTGGTATACTAGCTTTAATATAACGCTTCTTCTAATAACCTGTTATTGCCGTGCCGGCCTGTGCGGCAGGCTACGTCTTCCAGATAAGTCAGTATGCCTAATCTTGCATCCTCGGTCATAGACTTTTACATAAGCAAGCTTTTTATAAATATTCGATATGGCACATCTTTGTCAGCTTTCGGGGTTATACTTCTTTCTTCTTTTCGTGTGGTTAGTGGCCAACGTGTTGTCAGGAGTTGTTCAAGCCGTAGGCCTCTGACATGGCTTAACGACTGCTTTCAATTCGACAACAACCGGGACCGACTTTTTACGTGCCCTCCGAAGCACGGAGACGCTCAGATGAAATACCACTAAGTGGTCACCCATCTATAGACGGACCGCACCCAACGTTGCTTAACCTCGCTAATCGTTTACCGATCAGTGAGTGCAACTGGTTATACTGGTGTATATATATTAAATGGCATCACAATACCATCTATTGCACTATTGACGAGAACCTAAACGCAACACAAGCATATACATATATTTAGCTGGATGAGTTAACAAGTATTTTAGTATCGTGTCACCCAAATTTCGAGTAATATTACTGCCACCTCCATATACGATACATAGAAGTGCTGAGCGTACTTGGGAGTGATGAAATCACATCTGCCTCATTTATGTAATATGTAAGGGTATCTATGATTAATACCTTAAATACACCTTTGTACGAAGTATTGCTATCAGGCCCATACTTAGTCCGTCTTCAATAGAAAACGAGTCAATTAACTTAAAAGTATACCACGATAATGAACATACTTCTTCGACGTTCTTTATCGTGTTTATTTAAACTTCCCCCTTAATTTCACTCTGTAACATGATTACAAAATGTACTGTAAACAAATATGTTTAGGTTACATGAATTACCAAAATATTTTACAGGTATATAATTTCTTAAGTGACGTCCACCACGATATCGATATATATTCATGTCAATTTAATCAATCAATTGACAGTTCCAAGTGTTATTCTCGAGTGGAGTAAACTGAGCGACATAACCAAACAGACATTAAAGGATTACACTGGATCACTACAAACGTCACGTAATATGTAGCTACACCTACACGACACTGTAAACAAAGCCTATATATTAGTGCTCAGTGTAAGCTTACCTCGACCGAGAACCGCCCGTCCTCCATACAGTTTATACACGAACAAAAAATGATAAAATAAAAACCCATTGCCTGAAATCAATACGTATAAAGTGTCTATTCGATTACTGACGCCGAGCCTATTGTAATCGACACTTTTAAGGCAATGAAAAAATATATCAGACAGAGATTCAGTAAACATATTACAATTAATATAAAAATAGATAGGTGAGTTGTCTTTCATTTAAAATTTAAGTATTTTAGTTAAATGTGTAGTTAAATTAGCAGCATGACGTATATTTGAAGTCAAATAGTAGATGTTGTAATTAGTGTGAAAACAAAAGAGTGTCCATGAGATATAGTGGTGCTATTGTGCGTGTTGTAGATGAGTCCGGCGAACAGAAGCCCACTGTGCGAGGCGAGCGACTTGCATCCGGGCGTCACAGTCACTGACATGGACACAGTACACGAAGAAAATGACAACGACAGGTATGGAACATTGTAATGACCTACTTATACACTGCGGTATCAATGCAAATTATTGTGTACCGTTATATTATTTTGATCGCGTTCGAATCGCGCTTTTGTTGAACTGTTACTACTGACATTATTTATGTGATATTTGTTTCGGTTATGTATTTTGTGACTCTGGCGGTTGGTGAACTATTTTGTAAAGATGTATTTTTACTGTAGATTACGTTGCCAAATGATTTTTGAGTTCGATTCTCGCACAGGACATTATGTGTGATTCACATTGTTATTCTTAATTCGTATTTGTAATAAATGTGTGTTGTGTTGTTTTAACAACTATAAAAGATGGATTTTTTAAAACCGTGCACACATAATTAACAATTTGTTTTGAAATAATGTATTGTAGTTACTTGTTGTTACGTAGGAGATGATGTATATACCAACTTAACTGGGTAATGAAGAAGTCTGATCATAACATATACATATAGAAAAGGTACATAAGTAATCAGTTGCTTTTTTATTTGCTCCATGTTTGTAACAGAAAAATTATTTAACATTATTATGAATGACCTAAATTCTTAATTTAAGCGATGCTAATAAATCAGCCAGTATGTACTAACAAAAAAAGGAATACTGGCAGGTAAAATGGTTCGTAATTTGAAAATCAGAGTTTCTCTAGTAAAACAAAACTAGCTTTGATGAACCAATGTTCTATCGTTGGAAAATTAAACGTGGAAGGCTACTCTTTTTAAAACCGCGGGAAAGCGGACATGTCGGCGCGGCCGCGTCGGACATGCCACGCCGCGCCATAGCCATCATAAACAAAGAGATGGTAACCATTTAATTAAAGTTTCTTTTAAACCGCATTTTCCTTTGTCCCGTGACTCAGTATTATCTAAATACTAGATCTACTGCGCGTATAGTTTATGCTCAAAGGAGTTAGATATTACAACTGAAGCTACTGTTTTTCCATGTTTAATTTATCTACTAAGAATAATTATAAAGTAAATGTTTTTCAATTGTTGCCAAATTGTAAGCGATTGTGCAATTTTAAAATCCACAGCGCGTCATTCTAACATTTCAAGGTTAGAAGCATATATAATAATTAAGCGGTAATACTTTAACGAAGAAAGATAACATTGTAAGGAAATCTTCATGCCTGTAAATTCTCCATAAGCTTGAAGAAGTTCCAGCAAATCGCACTTGGTTAGTAATGTGTGTCTTTATGGGCGTAGTGTGTGCTGAATGCTTTCAAGCGCATATATTAAATGAACAATTAATTTCACTGTCATTTATTTGATGATACAATAAGTATACAAATCGAGCATGTAATAAGGGAAAGAATGACAGATTTCTTATAATTTTATTCTTTTGTGATACACCATCTGTTTTAAGATGACCATACTTGTGATCTGTAATATATCAATATGTACTAAGTTTATTTTACCTAGTGAACAGTCAGCAACACAAGTATCTCTACATAAAAAAATGGTGAAAGCATTTTATGTACATATTAAAAATCCTAAATATTATTTTTGTAAACTGCGACTAAAACAACTACCTAAAAGTGATATTTACTATCATTCAAACCTTTCAATTGTAAGAATGCCAGACGTGATTGGAAACCTATTGTGTCTTGTCGCCGGTATACAGTTACCCCTCAATAGGTTAAAAGATAGACGCAATTGAAATCTCGAAAGTGTATACTGACTTACATTGCTGATTTGCACCATGTTGTGATATGACATGTGTATGTAGATACGTAAGTGGGGTAGACGATGGTCAAACCCAGTATGGGAAGAGACCAGTGCCCACAACTAAAAAATATCAGGTCTGTCTTAAACTGTCCCTCTGCTGGGCACGATCCTCTTCTGAGTGTGAGAAGGGTCACATTTCACATATCTTCAAGTGCATTGTGGAGAACTCTCAAACATGCAGGTTTCCTCACGATGTTTGCCTACACCGAGCGATAATTAACTATTTAATACGCACATAATATTGAAAAGTTAGAAATGCGCATCTTGGGAGTGAGCTCAAGGGCTCTGCGTGACTGTTAAACGGTCTCCGACTTGGCTATCACTGCTGTTAGCCCAGTACTATACTACAGTATAATAAAATGACAAGACTTGTAGTGGTGACCTTCTCATTTATTGTTGTTTAACCAAACATTGGCATCTGCATTCTAGTCATATCTTAAGCGTAATCCTCTATGACCTCATGCTCATTCATGAGATAAGGCAGCTTTAGTTGATCTACGTGATAATTTTGTTCCAACACAAGTTTATGATCAAGATATCGTGATCTGTAGTGAGAGTTTTTAAGTCGTTATCGCGGTCTAATCTAAACTTCATAAGTAAAATACAGCGCGCAGTACTTATACCGCAGTGGTTTGGGTGATCCCTTCTTTTACTATCAATGCATCAAGCGCAAGAGTTCGATTCTCATTAATAAACAAACAAAAATGTGTGTGTGCCATATATTTTTGTGCCAGGTTAAAATTTCAATGTCTCCCGCGATCTAGGTGTCTTCTATAAGACATATAATCATAATAATCAATTACTTAAGAACTTAATAAAAACAAATAATAATAAAGCACGTCAAAGACAAATAAAAGTTAACCTGTAAAATGTATCTGAAAGTTTATAAAACAGCTTATATTTCTTGGACTATAAAGCTATAATTATTAAACCAAAATAATATATTTAAGATTCTTTCCCAAAATAGAAAAATCTCTACTAGATTCAAATGTATATATAGTTATAAACATTATAATAGCTCATGGCATTGCAAAAATTTAACCCGAGACCTTATGTAGAGCAGTCGCTTTACTACCGCTGGGTGACCGAGGCAGTTATTATGTTGCTTATTTTAAATAAAATGTTAATAATTTTAAAATGATCCCAGCCGTGCTGTTGGAACAGTAAAATCGAAATTCTTTCCGTATATCAATATTTTGAGAGCACGGGCGTTATTCAAAATAGGTTCAGTAAGGATACAACGAAGCTTAGGAAGACATTTCCGGCGAACGGATGCACATTTTGGAGATTTTGCGCTCAGAACTTCCCAGTCGAAATAGTTCAATACAACTCCAGTTCAGACATTTCTTTAAATATTCATATTACAGTGTGTTCACGTTTAAATCGGCAGCTTTTTATATTGCTTGCCTCAGTTGCACAGCAGTAGTCACTGCGTATAGTGTACATAACGCTCGAGTTCGATTCCCAGGCCAGGTCTCAGGTTTTAAATTTTCTGTCAAGAAATTATCTATAGTGCAATGATGATGGAATGCATATAAAATTGGCCTAATCTTTCTCAGGTTGCATTAGACTGCCATCCCATCGGACTATGAAAGTCAGGGAATAGGGAGTGCATTTGTCTCTACGCACACATTTTTCCACTAAAATATTTGCAAATTTGCTGAAATTCTGTCTAGAGGACATTCAACACAGGCTTCTTAAACTAGATCACGTTTGCAGTATCGGTGTCCTATTACTTTCCCTCCCTCTTATCGCTAATGGCCTAGGGGTTTGTAACTAAAAACTGGTTCCTACAGTATGTACCGATCATCACTAAATTTCGCATACACACACATGTCACAGGCATAGTAAAAGATATATATACCTTTCATCCAGAAAAAGTTCTGTTACTAACCTAACTAAACCTACATTTACGCGAGCGACTCCGCGGGCAAAATCTAGTACATGTATAAAAAACTAAAACACTGCCTAAGCTTGTGTTCTATTAAATTTTTAATCACTGGTTCGCACCAAAGGGTTTCGATGTTCGTTTGGCATCGACACGTGTCACGTTGGTCGCACGCCTGATTTTCAAACAGCCTGTAGTTGGACGGAAAGTATGAAACGCATACACAAAGAGGGATTTCGGTGCAGTCGCAAACGGCGTCGAAGATATTTATGACGTTTGATAGACCGCTTTGTGTTCCCGATACACCTGCTGTCTGCTCCTGCATCAGCTACGCTTAATTCTTAAAGGATTGCCTGCTTTACACTTATCAGCTATTCTGATAATGTTAAGCATAGCTAAGCATAGCTGTTGGTCCAGTAACATATGTTTACGTTTAAGTTTATTGCCAATCTGCAATTCTAACAATCCTTTGCGTAGTGGTATTGGATGTTCTATTAATTTAATCTTAGTAACACGACTGAGTATGGCAATATGCTCGAACTATTGTAGGTACATAGTATAGTATAGTACAGTAGACAGCAAAATTCATAGATATCAATTGATGAACCTATAGAAGAGTAGACAACTGATATATGATATAGCATTTACAGTAAACAGATATTTGAGCATCAAAATATGCGTCTATCTAAATAGACAAACAGTTGAACTTTAAGCTTGCTGAAAACCTGGGTCAATATTGCATTGCCGTTTTTGTATAACACACCTTTAACGCAAAATGTAGGATAATTGAAAGACACCATAGTAATAAAATAGTTTTAGCCCTCTTTATAAACTACCCAAGTGCTAGTACAGGTGTTCCCAGAATGATAGAGCCTCCAAATATCGCACATTGCCTCGAAATAATTTCCTTTAACTTTTAAATGAGTGACAGTGAAAATTTGTAGTAATGTAAGATTTATACCTGACTGCGTATTACGACACATGAATCGCGCAATAGCGTTGAAAATGAGCATAAATCCTCGTGCCTTTCGTGGAAAGTATGTATAATCCGATCATGTCCAGCCGAGCGCCCGCCGGGTCTAGTCTGTAGAACGGTCGAGCAGCTACGGTGATTTCTATATGTATTTCGCACAAGCAAAACTGCTTTATTCATAGTAGTCATAACAATTTTACGTTACATACTATATCCACTATACCCTTGTACACAATGTCCCATTTAACCATGGATTGCAATATACGTTCTATTGATTTTAAAAAATCCACTTTTGGCAAACATAAGTACGAGTGTGTTCGACTAATAGCTCTTCTGAGGTTTTATTTGTGTCCTGCTACGGTTGAGGAACAAGCCGAAAGGAATTTCGAGGCCCTAAAATGTTAAAGGCAAGTAAAAGAACACGGGTCTGGTTTAAGTCAGTACAAATCCGACCCTACTTAGCTCCGCCCAGGGCGGCTTTCATTTGATGATATATTCTCTTTAAAAGAATTGACTTGGTGTTTATTACTTTAATGGTTGTGAAATCTTTTTAACCCAACACCTTTTTGTAATTTACCATTTATTTATAATTTAGCGATGATTCATCATACTCGGACCTGGATCGGCTGCGAGAGCGAACGCGCGCAATGCTGGGCACGCCGATAGATCCGCTGATACAGCACGCACACTCACAACCCAACAGCCGTAGGATGTCGAGCGACATCGAAGCTAAGCTTGCTGCTAATTTAAACACAAGGTATGTTAGAAAACCCATATATACGAGCTTCTACAAACGGGTACTATGTCGCTACATCTACTCAAAAAGGAAAGCTACAGAATCATTGAAATTTGGTAAAATAGTAAGAGACATATAATTATGTATCAATGCACGGGATACACCTTAGTACAACGTAACCAAGTTATGTAACTACGTAAACTACATAGTATGGATTAGAAGTAAAAAATCCTATGTGCCAGCTTATGTGCATTTATTTCCGTTAAATCCCATTTGTAGGCATTAGCGATAGGTCCCATTAGCTATTTCTATTGGTCATGTGGTATTCGCTAGAATGCAGTACTTGAATGAACATAATTTATTTATTCCAGTTACGATAAGTGGAAACGCTGCTTATAATATATTAATGATCGCTCGAATACATCGCTCACTTCACATTATGGGAGAATAATTTCAAATGTCATACTCATTGCTTAACCAATATTTAAAGTAAAAATAAAAATAAATAAATGTACAGTGTGTGAAAAATAGTGTAGGTATAGACTACAGCAACATACATAAAAAATAAATTAACGTTTAGTATATAAAAAATATAATTTGGTTTAGTAAATTATTTCAATCCAAATTTCGAATGTTCAATCAGTGTAATTTAATAGTATTACATATATAAATACTATATATAGTATTAGTATTATATATATAAATACTATATATACTTACTATATATACTATATAGATTTTTACGCATTTACGTCTTACCTCGACCGATCATCATGAAATCTCACACACACATTATCAAGGGTACAGAAAAGAAATAGGGTACCTTTCATCCAGAAAAAAGTACTTACTGTGCCCGAGTGAGCCTCGGGCTTAAGCTAGTTCTTAAAAGAACTTTTTAGATGCGTAACATTTGTTTTAGATTTTCATCGATTGCTCTGATTGCAGACGTCCATCAGCTATAATAGCTGCGTTCCGTCGTCCGTCACAAGCACTGGCGCTGTGCGCGGCTACTCAGAGAAGATTCCTGTCTGAATTGACTCCTCACTCGCGCACCTCCGAGGCTTCCACCTCGCATGACACACCGCCGTCTGCTGCCGAGATATTAGGACAGTAAGTAATCTTTATCTATTCTAATATTATAAATAAGAAAGTTTTGTACAGATAAACTTTGAAATTACGGAACCGAAAGCTACTTTAGCCAGAACTTGCACAGATATTACTTATTCATGCGCACTTTTTTAAAGTCCCACGATAAAGGAACTACTTCTAGTGTGGAAGTTGTCTTTTTCTTGTCAAAGGAAGCAAAGAGGGAAAGAAACATTGCCCCAAATATACATAAATAATATCAGCACTCCATTAAACTGCCCTACTGCTGGTTACTGGCCTATTCTGAGAGTGAGAGAGGTTAGGCCATAGTTCGACACGCTGGCCTAGTGCGGGTTGGCAGACTTCACATATCATCGAAAACATTACGGTGAAGTCTTAGACATGCAGGTTTATTGAAATTAAACTACTATATACGGATTCTATCGCGTTGTTTATTTAGCACTGTATTACAAAGTTTTGAAAATATTACACTACTACTACTATTGATTTTATTTTACTAATTTATAAGCTAATAAAATTATTTAAACTATTAAATCTATTTATTTTTGGTTTACTTGGCAGCCATGGTCACGGGGAGACCTCCCCGGGGAGGTCTTCCCGTGACCATGGCTGCTGAAAAGCAACCGAAACGTCGGGGAAAGTGTAAACCAAAAATAAATAGATTTAATAGTTTAAATAATTTTATTAGCTTATAAAATAGTAAAATAAAATCAATAGTAGTAGTAAGACAATATTTTCAAAATTTTGTAATACAGTGATAAATAAACAACGCGATAAAATCCGTATATAGTAGTTTAATTTCAATGAATAACATTTGCGTAAACAGAAGACAATATTATGCAGGTTTCCTTACGATGTTTCCCTTCACCGCTAAAGTGAGCGATAAATAACTATTTAATTAGCACAAAAGTTGCTTGTTACTACTAAGCATTTCTGGACCGAAAAAATGAACAACACTTTGCATAACACAGCAATCGAATCCGTAACCTGCAGCACCGCAGTTCTCTGCACTGAGGCAGTCCTCTATCATTCATATAAAAAATAATACGGACTGTAAAACACAAAGTTTCGTACACCGCACATATGTTACCTTTAATATTTGGAAGCTATCACAGGCGCATGTATAAATCAAAGCGCGTATAAATCTGCAAACAAACATTCGTAGAGGGTTCCATCGTACGTAGTCATACACATATTTGTTGTAGATCTTTGAACGTAGCTTCGTAGACGTAAGTACTACAGGACGTAACCGTAGCACGTCATAACAGCATGCATTTTTGACTCGTTGGTTCTGTGGAATATCCTAACTTATATTATAAATGCGAATATGCGTTTGTTTCTTTCTTTGTTTGTAAGGCTTTCACGCCTTAATTACTCGATCGATCATCATGAAATTTCGTATACACATTTTCATAGGAACAAAAAAGGATATAGGGTACCTTTTATCCTAACCTACATTTACATGAAACCGCAGACAAAATCTACTATATAATAGTTTGCGTGCGTTCGGTAGACTAATAACTCGTGTCCTATTACATGGGTAATAGAATACATATTTGGCCAAAAGTAGCTGTAATAAACGGGTAGTATATACTGCACAGCAAAAAAATACTCATTGCACAGCAAAATATGCTTACCAAAAATACTAATTGCACAGCAAAATATATTTAAAGAGATCAAACTAAGTCGACGGAGCCCCGCCCCTATTTTTGGGTGGGTTTAAGAAGGAATCTTGCTAGGTGATTTTTATCTATTTTGTAAACAAAAATTTATTTTTTGGTTTCTTGCACTGTCCGCCGGCTGGGGCACGTCACCGGCGGGGTGTGTATGGTGGGGTATGGTATACCCACTACAAAACCTGGGTTGTTCCCTCTCTCACCCAATGGGGGGGCAACCCTTCCGAGACGGAATGCAGTGATTTGAGGCGTATAGGTGCTCGTTATGCTGTGCAATATTTGCTGTGCAATTAGTATTTTTAATCCTGTAATAAACCTTTGCTTACGTTTTCGGGAATATAATAATTATATGAGTCTATGTTTCTTTGTTACCGTTGTTAGTAGTAGACAAGCCAATCATCCAGATGGTAAACGGCAACTTCGATTCCTAGATATAAAAATGCAACCAATTATTCCATACCAGGTTTCGAACCTGGGCCACACGATAGACCGCAGACATGTCTACATATAAACATAATATAAAATTAATTATATATATTTACATAATGTTACAGAATAGTATACAGTACAGTATATTTAAACAATTATGAAAGTAAAATAAATTATTAACGCTCAGGTTTATGCTTGATATTTACATACCTGTTTTGAAAGGCTTGATGTTTTGTTCAGGTTGTATTTAATACTGTTTTCGGTCAGTGGACACAAAGCTAACCTTCGGGACCAGGTGGGAAGTGGAAGTAGTAGGGTGGGGAACACCCAAGGTCAGTAATAGAGGTCAGTGACCTTGACCTCAAGGTCAGTAACATTGACTCCCAATGACAGTGAACTTGATCTCAATGTCAGTGACCTTGACCTCAAGTTTAGTGACCTTGACCTCAAGATTAGTGACCTTGACCTCAAGTTTAGTGTCATTGGCCAAAAGTGAGTAACCTCAAGTTTAGTGACCTTGACCTAAACCTGACCTGACCTGTCTCATTTTTGTGAAAAACTAATTAGAATAAACACATCGTCTCTTGTAATGTGTCGACGGAGGCCCACTCCGCGGGGCTCCTATTCCTACGTGGTCACAGAAGGCTACGGTGGGAGTAGAGCTGTCAATATCTGTTTTCTGTTAGATAAACCGTGCAACGAAACCATATTTTTCTTTTCTTTTTATAAAGAAATCTCTTCCTCTCAGGATAAATTATGGGAATCTTTACAAACATTCAATCAACGAACACAAAGAACACCTCCACTCGGAACAACTAATTGTGGAACACACACATTTTAGTCCCATGTGGGTATCGAAACCACAACACATGACGAGGCGATCTCTAATACCAACTTAGACTGTTGAACTGCCACACAAAAGTCTCGAGTTCAATTCCAAAACGCGCAACTCTGTCTTTTCAAAATTATATTTCTATTAAATAATATATATATATACACCATAGTTCCTATTTATAAGGGGAAGGGCAGCAAATACGAATGTTATAACTATCGCGGTATCAAGCTGTTAATACTATGAAGCTATATGAAAGAGTGATTGACAGCCGCCTAAGATCAGAGTGTTCACTGTCCAAAAATCACTATGGCTTTGCATCGGGCTTATCTACCACCGATCCTATGTTTGCTCGATCGCTGAAGAGTATCGCGCAGAACTTCGACCGTTGTATGTCGCATTCTTGGACATGGAAAAGGCATTTGACCGCGTTCCAAGGGATACGATCTGGTGGAGCCTTCGCAAGAAGAACGTCTCCGAACATTAAATAAACATCATAGCCGACATGTACAAGGGTGCGAGATCAATGGTACGAACAGTATTGGGTCAGACAAAACCAATAGCGGTTGCAGAAGGTGTGCATCAAGGCTTAGTACTGAGTCCCTTCCTGTTTTGCTTGGTCTTAGACTCACTTACTGAAGTGGCGCAATCCTCAGTCTCGTGGACTTTCATCCACGCAGATGACGTGGCTATCTGCACCGAGAGCCGCGCAGAGTTACAAGAGGCACTTCTGTTGTGGAAGCAGCAGTTACAGGCCGGGGGCCTAGCGTTGAGTATTGCAAAGACCCAGTACATGTCTTTTAATGACCCAAACCCAAGTGACAACAGTCCGATTCCCATCGACGGCCAACTTGTAACCATGTGCGATCAATACAAGTATCTGGATGGTATGATGCACAGATCTGGGAACATAGAATGCAACATTCAACACAGAATAGCCGCAGCGTGGTTAAAGTGGCGAGAATTAACTGGTGTAACTTGCGACAAAAAGATGCCCGTCAAACTGAAGGGATTGATCTATAAGACCATAATAAGGCCAGTCCATATGTATGGCAGCGAAATATGGGCTGCAACCCAAAAGAACGTGCATACCATCCAAGTTGCTGAAATGAAGATGCCGAGCTGGATATGCGGCGTAACCAGGCTCGATAAAATCCGCAACGAGTACGTGCGAGGAAGCCTAGGTGTACGCGACATCGCCGACAAGATGCAGGAGAGTAGGCTGAGATGGTATGGTCACGTGGAAAGAAGGCCACCAGACTACGTCGGAAATTTGGCACTACAGCTTGACCTCCCCGGTCGGAGACCTAGAGGTAGTCCCAAGACAAGATGATATCGAAGACATAGCGAAGTGGAGGAGAAAATAAAGACAGCTGACCCCACCACCATTGGGATACATAGCTAGGTATAATAATAATTTTAATAATTTATAATAATAATTTATTGTCTCTAAAAGGGCACAAACAATTTATATATTCCCTAGTCCCCACACTAGGATACCCTGTGTCGTGGGATCTAGTCTCTTTCAAAAAAAAGGAATAAAATGTAAAAAAATAAAGAACAAAAAAACAGATAATACAAAAAAAAATTGTGAGTGCGTGTGTGTCTCTCTCTGTGTGTGTGTGTGTGTGTGTGTGTGTGTGTGCATGTAGTGTGCGTGTAGGGTGCGTGTGCGTGCGGTGTGTGCGCGTGTGTGTACAAGTTTACTTTGAGTGGACCTTTAACGCTTATTACTAAACGCTTCTTAATAAATCTTCCGTGCTATCATAATCTAGTTCAAGTAGCCAATTGGATATTATTCTTTTGCAACAATATTTAGACAAGTGTGCTATATCATGTTTTAGATTAAGTTTTCTATATATAAAGGGACCCATAAAATTATACGATCTCATAGCAATTGATTTGTTACATCTTATTAAATCCCATCTTAATCTCCTACCAGAGCGATTAAGAAAAGCGGTGTTCAAGGCAGATTTATGAAAGCGTAAAGTAATAGATAAAATATACAACTGTCGGACCCTAAGCAATCCCAGCTCTGAATATAGCAAGTTTTTGGAGTATCTGTATGGTCGGCCATGAGCCGTTTTTAAGAGTGCACGTTGTGCTCTTTCAATTTTTATCATATTACTTTTGCCTACTGCACCCCATACAGTTATGCAATAATTTAAATACGATTGACAGAGGGAAAAGTATACCATTTTTAAGGTCTTTTCATTAGCAATCTTGCTTAAACGCTTAAAGACTCGCATAAGCTTTCTTGTCCTGCCTTTGAGGACATTGAGATGTGTGGTCCACGTTAGTAGGCTATCCAAATGAATTCCTAGATATTTTATTGTGTCAATTTCGTCTATTAAAGGACAGTTACATTTATTGGTCGTCGAGCAAGAGTGTAGTCTCAGGGTCATTGTGCATCTAGGAGCAGAGCGTTTTGACACGTAGAAGTTAATTGCTTTTGTTTTGTCTATGTTTAGCGCCAGTAAATTTATCCGGAGCCAGTGAGCAACTGTTTGCAAGCCCACTTCCACCGTAGTCTGTATTTCATCCCAGGTTTTACCGAAGAAGACAATTGCAGTGTCATCAGCGTACGTTACTATTTTTGCTTGAAACAAGTCCAGGGCACACAAGCCATTTATATAAATAGTGTCGGGCCGAGGACGCTTCCCTGTGGGATTCCAAAATTAACGGTTGAGAGTTCACTGCAACAGGTATATATATAGGTAGGTATATATATATATATATATATATATATATATATATATATATGTCGGCCTCGATGGCGTAGTTGTTAGTGAAACCGACTGCTACGCCTGAAGTCGCGGGTTCGATTCCCACACAAGTCAAACTTTTGTGTGCAAGAACATGTATGTTTGTCTTGGTCTGGGTGTTTCTATGTATAATATGTATATATTTACATATGTATATATTATTTAATATTTATATTTATATATATTCTACCACATACACATATACTTTTTTTTGTAAATACATACATATTATACCTAGAAACACCCAGACTAAGAGAAACATCCATGTTCAAGCACACAAATGTTTGACTCGTGCGGGAATTTAATCCGAAAAATGGCTAATTATTATTGCCTTAACGAACAAGGAAAACATCGTGAGAAAACCTGCACATCTGAGAGTTCTTCATAATGTTCTTGAAAATAATACGTAGAGTCTGCGAAGCCGCACAAAGCCAGCGTGGTTGACTATCGCCTAACTCTTCTCACACTAAGAAAAGGCCCGTGCCCAGAACTTGGACAGCTTAATACAGGGCTGATATTATTATATATTATATCTTGAAATTTGCTATAGTTGACTGTACTATAAATCAGTGTGCCCAAACTGTCGCTAAAGGCGGCGTCGGCCGGCGCGTCGCAGTCGGCATGTGCCCTCCACACGCCCCGCGTCTTACCGCAAACATACAATCGTTGACACGGGCCTACAGACCACAAACTTATACTGTTTTAATATCACTACGTATTTCCTATTCACAACACAGCGTGTAAGATGTAAGTACCTAGTTATATTTTAAGGTAGAATAGAGGATGCTACGACTCATGTAAGTAAAACTTTTAAAATTATAAAAAAGTCACAGTTATTGATAGAAGTACAAATGGGTATGTATTTGTAGCAGGCCGATACAAGGCCGCTTCTTATATCAAGAAACGAGTAATTAAGGAATAAAAGCAAAACAAACTCACATTCTCATTTATATGTAATAATATATCTTATTTACATTATTTCTTAAGAAGTGAGCATAGTAAGCTACTATAAAACTTAGTTTTTCTTTTTTTTTTTTTTTAAAAAGCCAACTCCCGTATTAGGACTAAATCCTGTGTCGCGGGGGACTTTACAAACATACAACTAACGGACACAATGAACACCCAGACTCGAAACAACAATTTATGAATCACACAAAGTATTGTCTCGTGTGGGGATCGAACCCACAACACTCGGCGCAGTGTCAGGCGGCCGTCTAAACCACTACGCCAACCGTGCAGTCAGTCAGGATTGACTATATCTTGTTATTTAGGTATTTTAAGGCTATGATTAGTAGTAGTTCTCGATAGCCAACAATAGGCTAACTTCCTATTACGCGAGATCTAATTACCATACCTGGCGAAATGTGGGCAAATTTTGCCAGCATAGCAGACTTGCGACCAAGGTCTTACCTACGGGAATGGCCCTTAAAGCATTGTTATTGCATGTGCCAGAATGAGATAGACCTACTTTGTAACTCGCTGTCTCTTTCCCACGCACGCATTAACATAGCTTCAATATGTATGATATCTTAAGGTTTCAACTTATTATTACAACTAGCTTTTGCCTGCGGCTTCGCTTGCGTAAAAGCAGGTTAGGTTGTTGTTGTTGTTAGTAACAGTTTTTTTTTTAATATGCCCTATGTTTCTCAGTGATAATATACCTTTCTAAAGGTGAAAGAATTTTTAGAATCGATTGATTTGTTTTTGAGTTAATTCCTTACTAACAAACCAAAATGAAATATTTCGTCTTTATAATATTAGTAAAGAAGAAGATAGTAGATAAAGATAGTATAGATAAAACACTAAACAAAAATACTCAAAATAGTATCACATAAAAATCTGTTCTCTATTATGCGACCGTCCAAGTTTTATTTATACTTACATCACTTCCAATCCAATTCACAAAATTAATTAATTAGCGATCTCATGTAACTTCATGTACTACAAACACGACACATGACACCTAGCACAACTATTCGTTAATTCCGTGACCAGTGCCCCGAAACATAATGTTTGCCGTGACTCAAAATGTACACCAACAAATAGGCAAGTTCCACGGGCTTGTATTGCGCAACACTGGTTGATGTCATCAGCCGCTTAATTATGAATAAGCACAGAGTGTAGATGTACTTAGAGGTGAATATTATTCAGTCGGATAACGTCATGTAGTGAACAGACAAAGAGCAGCCTCCGTCGCGTCAACACCATTCAAAAGCACACCCTTTATTTGTTAATAGATAGACATGATCACAATAGCGCGGCAAACATTCAACGCAAACATCACTCGATGAATGTAATTAGATTGCGCAAATGTTTTTCAATGGAACTAGTCTTTCTGATGCGGTTGTTTCTGAATCAAAACATACGATGTATGCATAGATCATAGATAAGACACTATATACCATAGATTTACTATTAATTCAAAAAAAGAATATTTCATTCATTATTTCGAAAAACGAATCCATAATTTTTATTATAGCTCCTATGGATGGCTTAATGATTTAAGTGGTCGCCTCGCCATTGCCACTGGGTTGAGTGTTGTGGGCTCGATCCCCATATGGGACAAAAATAAGTGTGTTCCACTAATGGTTGCTCCAAGGCTGAGTGTTCTTTGTGTCAGTTGCTGATTGTTTGTAAAGTCCTCTGCGACATTTATAGCAAGCGATGGAGTAGTCTTTTAAAAAAGAAAAGTATATTTACATATCTTCCTTGACCACATATAGTTATATATTATTGCACTAGCATGTCGCGTCTAGCATCGAACTCACTATAGCGATTGTTTCTTCACATTTTTGGCTAAGGTTCCGGTTGTGATACAGCCAATTGTTTTTCCATAAACTTTCAAACAACAAAACTTTGTAATAATTTCTTACAACATACTAAATAATGACAGATGTATTTGCGCGTTTTAAACTGTTGACAATGAGAACATCACTTTTGTATCTGTTCAATTCTGTGAATGGAAATATTATAAACTGAGTTCCACATTTGTAACACTGCTATTCGTTTTATAATATTTTCATTTCATAGCCACAATCTTAAGCCTCGTGCTAGAGTTCTATTGATATTTATATTTATTTCATGTTTATAGCGAGGCGCTGAGCAAAGCACTATCAGCTTTGTATTGTAAGTTATTGGTAGTGCTGGGCATCGCGTTTCCTGTCACTGAAGTCATCGCTGATGGTGTACCCAATGGATACTACCAGGTAAGAATTATATAAACACTCTAAAGCAAATGTAAGTGAACACTTCACGTTCAGCAGTGGCATCTGCGGTGACGTTAGCGGTGGCGTTCAGAGTGCCTAGTGTGAGTTTGTTTTACGTTAACGCGATCGACATGCTTATAACGTTTGGCGCTCCGATTGGCAGGCACCAATCATAGAGCCAAACGTGGTAAACGTTTCGATCGCGTTAACGTAAAAACAACTCGCACTGGGTACCCAGAAAGTGTATTGTTATGTACAGACTGCGACATAAGCCGATACACACTAGCGATATTTTATTTTTATAAAGCCTATGCTATTTTTATAGCAGTTACAGTTCAAATATATTTAGACATAATATACAGAATACTAATTAGGATTCTTTATTTATAAAATACTTATTAAATGTTCACCTACCTATGTCGCTGACTGTTCGTGATATACAAATGAAGGAGATAATGATGTGTTATCGTCATTATCGCTTCGTTATACGCTTCACTTTAATCTTACAGTGACGTGTAATAGAAAAATTATGTCATTCTGCAGACTCTTCTATAGCCTAAGTATTATCAGAGAGAAACTGTGACACGCAGATTAAGCCAATTCAAATAAATAAAAAATTACAAGATCTTCCTTTCTTCGAAAATATTTTAAACGTTTAATATATTTGCCTATTACTTATATTCCATTTAAATTTATTTACCCTAGAATGGGCAACGAGTACGATACCCTTTGTTAAGCGGTCATAGGCTTCGTTAGCCGCATTCCACCACGCAGGTCTTACACTCGTTAACCACCTCTATTGTATATAAGAAAACCTATGCAATATTTTACGCATTACCTATAGAATACAATGTGTATACTTGGCCTGACAAAAATATTAAGCAAGCCCCACACTAATCTCTTACTTGACACATAAATACACAATACAACGGCTTTTTTCTTTTTCAGGGTTTTTATTTATATCTATACTTAGTATCGCTAATATTCGTGGTGTTTCAATACGTAAACATCATGCGTCAGAAGGCAGTAAACTTAATCATCCACGACTATGGTAAGCTCCAATTCCTATTGAAACAACACAACAATAGCTTAAACAAAACTGCTGGCCATCTGCTTAGTTAATTAGCCACATTTGCTTAACAAAATGCGACATTAAAATCACATTTGTTTGCATAACGACGAAGGAATATTACCTTCTTTGCATTCCACTAACGTTTTTAAAACAATTCTTATAAATATACCGGCAAATGTTGCTCGACATGTGTTTTTTAATGTCACTTGTGTGTATATACGATTAATTTTTACAGAGGGAACATTAAGAGAGGATAAAAATGCAAAGATGCCGGCAGACAGACTGAAGACGAAAGAAAATATATCTCGCTATGGCAGTTTTTATTTAAGATTGGGTGGAATTGGTAATTATAATTACATGTTTAATGTAATATCACGGCTTTACAACGTGTAACACAAAGGTGTGGTCATATTTAAGCGTCACATAATATAGGCACTGTACACTATAAAATACGAGTTATCAATATCAGCACATTTAGGTCGAACCTCAAACAACACTTACAGATGACTCGGTAACCTACTTAAACTCTAAAATGTCCAGGCGTAATTTTGATAGTGATGTAATGCGTTTGTTTCGATGTTTAAATCGGGAATAGGGCGCGTAGGTAATTTTTCAGATAAAAATCACTGTCCTAAAGCATGACCACACCTTACTGTTATACGCTGTATTTCACCCAAGTGTAGACTTAAGTTTAGGTCTCGCATGTTGTAAGCCTTTGCCTGTCTTCATGACAAAGTTTCTATTCGTGTGGAGTCATGCAAACTTTAGTATAGACTAGTTAAAATTAGTGTACCATAAACGACAGTGTATTAAATAAGTAACGAAGAGCAAGTTTTGTTGGGGTTTATGGATATGATAAAAAGTTTAAGTATATCAATAACAAATATTCTGTAGAGTTAAAATATCCGCCTAAACTTTAAGAGTAAAATTTGCCATAATAATTACTCTATCATATTGTATTAAATTCTGCAGCATTTGGCATCGGTTCAATGGTATACAGCGGTCTAGAACTAGGCGAATACTTTGAAATGACGGACAAATGTCGCAACGTACTCTCTGTGATCACTCCGGCCTTGCGTATGGCGCTCACACTAGCACAAATGCAGTTCATGTTCCTCACAAACAAAGACATCGAATCAGGCAGCTTCAAACTGATACAAAGATTCGGCTTTATGCACATGGTTGCGGCAAACTTGTGCGAATGGTTGTACGTACTAGTAGAAGAAACTAAACACGAAATACATCATCTAGAACACACGATACTAGTGCCTGGAAATAGTACTAGTCATGTAACAGAAGGTATTCCGTGCAGACGAGCTAATATTATGGGCGCATTACTCCAAAATACTGCCCCGTTTCTGTTTCCGTGCACCATTGAATACTCTTTGATCTGCGCTGTTATACTATACGAAATGTGGAAAGAGGTAATTACTATCTTTGCTTAACATAAATTCTGGCTACTAAATTTCTACGAAATATATCGCCTTTCTTACAATGTGAATATTTCAGGTCAAATGTACTCCAGAAGATTTTGAAAAGAAATTCAATATCAAAAATAAATCGCGCAACAATTCTGTGACGCCTGAGAAAATTCTTCAGCAGTTTGGTAATAATTTATCTAATATTTAGTTTATATCAATAAAAGATGCATTTGGTAACATAGTTATTTAAAATGTGCTGAGCTATTTGGATAGTGCTAAGTGCTAAGTGTAAAAATATGTGCTGATTGACGAATTTGGCGACACTACTAATGAAATGTGGCAAGAATTGCTCATCGTTGAAAGACAAATCAAATATATAAACTATTTCTAAAGAAATTTTACACATGGCCAGAAAACTCTAGAGCAAAGAGCAAATTATTGGAAAATCCTGGAGAACCGTGGCAAATAGTTTTGGTTATCAATGGATATAATTTACTTGTAACGTATGTTCTAGCTGGAATGCTGGGCGTGAGTTCTCCTCACGGCAGTCGGGCGGCGCTGCACCACTTCTCGGTGGACTGCTCGCACGCTCACCGCGGGCTCTTCGCCGGCATCCTCGTCATTGTCTTCAGCATCATATCTCTGATCATGTTCTTCGTTCTCGCCAACAATCCTTCTACCATGATCGTAAGCCCTACAGTCTTATATTCTTAGATGTGAGGCCTGGTGTCCACTATCGTGACATCGTAAAAGACTTTTAGATAACTAACAGTAAATATAAGTTTAAGCTATACTTGAATACTAACAGCGTTGCTGTAAGCTTTAGAATACCGTCGCCGTAGCTTTTTTTTAGAATAGCTTATATTATCATTCATATTTCAACCATAATGCCACACCATAATAGTATTAAGCTATGTTATTGTTCGTCTTCTAGTAAATATCTCTTGCCGGCTAACTTCTTACTCACCTACTACGCTTCTTCTGTTATTTAAGTTATTACAATGTTATATTTGTTTTCAGGACGCCATATTCGAAGTGAACGTCTGCGAGATAGTTCTTTATTCGTTCTCCATCATAGCTTCGGTAACAGCCTTAATACAGATGAGAGCATTGTCGTATAAACGGAAATCTCAAAGTATGTTAATTTTTATATAATATTATTACTTTAATATTTTTGAAATTAATACATGACAGCTAAAGCTTAGTTACTTTTACTAATCACTAAATAAATGTCAATTTTTCGACATAAAGTTAGAGAATACAGTGTTTTAACGGCTGTCAACAATCGTTGTCAGGAAACAGAAAGTACCGGCTAGTCGATCGGTAGATCAGTACTTTCCTCGCCCGTCCCGCAAACCGCGCATGAATGTCTTAGTCCAATCGTTGGCAGACTAAACAACCAAGCAATAATGTGAAGAATAAGATTTGAGCGAAATAAGATTGGTATGCGGTCATACATTTTTGGTAGGTATTACAAATGGTTTTGTTAAAAACAGAAATTAGTATTTAGGAATTATTTTAAAGTCTTCGCCCGCTTCATCTTTAATCCCTATATAGAGGGATGCTTTACAAACCTTTAAACAAAAGACGGTATATATGTACGTACACACCCATTTGTGGATCACACAAATATTTCTTAAGAGACACAGCGTGGTGGCAATGGCGAGGAGACTGCGCCGAGCGAAATGTGCCAAAACACAGTCACAGTTAAGTTAATAAAATCAACATTTTTTGTTTAATACATATATAAAATACACAATTGTGTAAAAAACTTAAAACAATTAATATTTTCACTTACAAAATTACGTTAATTTGCACGAAAAATGCAAAACGTAAGCTCGTGTTACGTGATTTTAGATTATAACAGTAGAAATCTATCGTATTTACAGCTTAAACGAAACATTAATAGTTATATTACAATTTGTCCGTCCCAAATATTTAAGTTATTGGTTGACAATAAAGATCTATATTTATCAAAAAAGCACTTCAAATCTCCATACAATTTTACTATGGCAGCCGCGCGCCGATTTGAATATCGAGCTCTGTCATTCAGTCCAACCGCGTCTTACGCTCGGCGCAGTTTAAAACCACAATACCATGTAACCACGTGTACGCCATTTTATAATATTAATTTGATCTATTTCTTTCCAGCCATTCTAGGTCTAGATCCATTCCTATTAATTTTAGCTCAGTCGGGGATGTTCGTGTATTGTATGTTCAGTATGATCGGCAGCCATCACACACAAAACCACGAAAATAGCAGCGGCCTAACATTGTTCTTCTCCGAATTTCTATCACTCAATCAGGTAACACTTATAATTAACTTTATGAGAATTAAAAAGAGAATAATGAGATTGAATGAAGAACTAGGTAGAACTGGATTGTAGCTAATGGAAACTGTATTGTCTGAAAAACAGCGTGAATATTATAAATACAAATGTGAGTTTGTTGATTTGTTTGTTACGCTTTCACGCCTCAACTCCTTGACCAATATAAAATTTCGTATACACGTTTCTGGGGTACAGATGACATAGGGCCATTACATAAGCGAATACATTTACGTAAGCGAAGCCGAGCAAAATCTTGTATGTAAATCAATTAATATATATCTAGCAAAATGTAGTATGTATGTATATCAATTAATATATATTTTTGCGTTCCAGACGATTATCCAAACGTTGTTTATAATCGACGCTTGGTGGAGACGTAGCAGTACTTCGGAACAAAGAAGGAACAAACCAGGTCGGCAATTGGTTACTTTCCTGCTTGTCGCCAATATGGCTATGTGGGCAATTAATACATTGGAAAAGGTAATTTTACTATATTTATATTCTTATGTATGATTCATCTTTCTATACGTGTATATGTCACGGAACTCTTCCTAAGCAGTGGTACCGATTCTGATGAAATTTTTGTGTTTGGAGTCTTAGTTTAGGTTTTCAATTGGACTTAACTAAGGTATTTGTATGTTTGTAAATGAATCACGCATACATAAACCGCTGAAAGGATTTCAACGAAACTGAGCATGAACATGGATAGGCAATGTCCTGGATTAACACTACATATTTGTGCCGGTAATGCGTTCTCGAGGAATTCCCTTGAGCAAAGTTGTGGACAGACAGCTAGTGTTTCTTGTTATTCCTGTTTCAATAGTTCAGTAGCTGTTCACACCTTCTTTAATAAAGCCAACTCATGCACTTGGCATAATTATTGCATAGCAGCGGACTTTATAAGCATTCGAACAACTGATACGAAGAATACCTAGCCTTCAAAGAAATATTCGTGCAAAACACAATTTTATTTGTCTCGTGTCGGGTTCGAACCTAAGTTGCCGGCAATGGTGAGATATCTACTTAAACCTCTGCTCTATTCGCGCAGTCAAAGCCAAAATTGAAATAGTAAGTCAAAATTGATTTACTATTTGATAATAGTAAATCAATTTGCGCGAGCGAGCCACGATTCGGCACGAATGGGCCGGCACTACCGGAGTGATACCACGGCCTCACAGAAAACCGGTGTGAAATAGCGCTTGTGGTGTGTTTCGTCGAGTGAGTGATGGTACCGGAGGCCAATTCCTGCCCCCGTTTTCTGGAGGTGGGAGGGGCAAATTCAAACGGCTGGCAATGCACTCGCTACTCATCTGGTGTTGCGAGTGTCCATGGGCGGCGGTAATCGCTTACCATCAGGCGATCCATATAGTTGGCCACCGATAAAATAAAAAAATAAAATGATTTTAATTTGAAAAGGTCTGAATATTATGTAATTTTTGAGATTAAAGAGTCTTATAATATATGTAGACCACAATATTACACGCTATTAGATGACGTAAACAAAGGCCTTAATAAAAATATATTTGTATGAAAACCAGTAAAACAATCATTCGCCACAACCATTTACCAATTAATTAACCTTTAACGAGTAAATTATAGAATGGAATCAATAATTTCAAGTATTTAATATTGGAGACAATTATTTAATGCTCGAATATGTTTTTGTTAATTTATTTGCGCATGATACATATTTATTGACGCAACAATTTATCACACATTTAAATATCATATATGCTGTTTGTTTAAAATTTAAATGGATAATTATTTATGCATTAATGTGAAATTTATATTTACAATTTTCGCAATACCCTAACTATGGTTACTGCCGATCGTTTGATCTCGTGTTTGATACCCGGGTTAGACAAAATAAAATATAATAATATCAGCCCTGTATAACTGTTCCACTGCTGGGCACGGTTCTCTCTTCAGTGTGAGTGAGGATACGCCATAGACCACCACGCTAACCCAGTGCGTGTTTGCAGACTTCACATAGCTTCGACAATATTATGGTGAACTCTCAGATATGCCGGTGTACCCACAATATTTTCCTTCGCATTAAAACTATAATTAAGTATTTCATGCGTATATAACATCGAAAAGTTAGAAGTGCATAGCTTGAGATCGAACATAAGACTTGCGGGTGGCAGGCCCCCATGAGGGCATCGCTGCTATTATAGAAGGTTGGATAAGTGGTATAATAATGAAACAATTAGCCGGCAACTAGACACAATGAAAAACTATTGTATCGGGATCCTGCGTCCGAGCGTTAGCCAAGAGATGGAAACTTTTAGGCCTTTAGGCGTACGAGTTACTCTACCCACGGTATAATACACCCTAAATTATTAAAGATTTTCGATTTGTTTTAATAAATAGCTAACTGCACAGATGGCCTAGCAGTAAAAGGGGCGCCTCGCCATTGACACTGCGCCGGGTGGTCTGTTTGATCCCCACACGAGATAAAATTGTGTGATACACAAATAGTTGTTCTACGTTTGGGTGTTCTGTGTGCCCGTTGTTTAAATGTTTGTAAAGTTCCCAGACATATGAGTTATTCTTTACCTGTGCGGCATAATTTAAAACCATTTGTGACAGGCCGCCGGTGTGCCACTTAATAAATTACTGTGGGCGTCTTTTCTTGTTTAAAAACTTTGTAAATGACGATGTTTTTATTATATTTTCAGAATCGTGCTGAGTTTCGTCCGCAGCATCTAGCTTTCTACGGTCCATGGGCGTGGACCATCATAACCCACGTCTCCATGCCTCTAGCCATCTTCTACAGATTTCACTCCACGATCTGTCTCTTTGAGATTTGGAAGAATTGTTTCAAGAACAAACCGTTGTACTTAAACATTTAACTAAAGTCCTTATAAATATATTTTGATTGTGAATGATGTTAACGAAAATGCAACCTGTAAATAAATGAATATTACTTTTTACGTATTTACAAGTTTATTTTATCACTTAACCCTAAGATAAAAAGTGGCGCATATCTCTTCATAAAAACTCTGTAATGTCAGCAGAGAGTCCAGTACTGTCTTTCCCCAGCCTATCTCTTACCGGTAAAGCGCTAGTAACCCTAGCTTATATTATAAATGCGAATGTGTTTGTTTGTTTCTTACGCTTTCGCACCTTAACTACTCGCATACACGTTGTCAGGGGTAGGTACAGAAAAGGACATAGGGTGTATTTTATCCAGAAAAATCGAGTGAAGCTGCGGGCATAAGCTAGTTGTATCTATTATAAATGTGAAAGACTGTAAAGATGTTTTGATATAATTTTTACTCGTTTTTACCGTTGGACGGGTTTGTATGAAACTTGGCCCACAATTACATATGTATATACCGTATCTTGGATTATTACATAGACCACTTTATACACTAGCGGCAATGTGTTCGAATGGAATATAAAATCGATTTTAAAGATTTTAACAAACTAGTTCTTTGTTTTTTAATAGAAAGAGGGACCTAAGAAAGTAGCACCATTTCTTCGCAGGCTGAGATGTGAACGAGTACTTAAATGAATATAACACTTACCTGATGGTAAGTATCATATTCAACTAAGTACACGTTACGGCGCATAATTGTATGCGATCTCGTCTCTCACGTCTGCCATCTCAGCAGTATATAAAAACAAAGTAATTTCTCGCAGATTTACTATCGCAATAAAGATAAGTGTTGGATGACGGAGGCTTAACAGACTTTAAAGAGGCATAAAGATTACCTAATTTTGGAACAGCTATCTGTGGAATAAATATTATTTTTCGGTGCTGAGATAATACCAACAGAAATTGAGCATATCCATAAATCCCCTTCTACGTTAAGCTTATTTTAACTGTTTATAAACAAAAGCATATCTGTTGGGCACGGACCTCTTCTCAGTGCGAGAAGGGTTAGGCCATACATAGTCCACCACGCTAGCCCAGGACGAGTTGGCAGACTTAACATATCTTAGAGAACATTATGTAGAACTCTTGGACATGTAGTTTACTCACAATGTTTTTCCTTCACCATTAAAGCAAGCGATAATGACTTTTCAATACGCACATAACTTCAACAATTGACATAAACTACATTTACACGAGCCAAACCACGGGTAAATATTATACGTAACTAAAGATTAGCGATAATACTGATACGAACAGTGTTATGTTTTACGGTAACTCTTGGACAGGCAGTTTCCTCACAATGTTTTTCCTTCACCGTTAAAGCAAGCGATAATTAACTATTTCATACGCACATAACTTCGAAAAGTCAGAGATGCGTGCCTTAGAATTGAACTCGAGACCTCTGCGTGGCAGTCGAACGATCTCCCACTAGGCTATCCCTGCTGTGTGTATAATATCTAAATTCTATTCAAATTAGTCTGGCGACATAAGAGCAATAAACAAACTTTTTATATCACTGCGCACGTAAGCTATATATTTTTTATATAACACAAACAATACTTCAATATCATAGATACGGTAGATCGTTTATTCGCGTAGTTTTAGCTGAAGATATATATATCCGTCACTTTTATCCCGGCTATTGTTCGCTTTGCGTGCACTATCAAACGAACTAAATTAATTTACAGCAAGAGATATACCGTTCACCCCGCGGCATAATTTGTAATTGCGCTTACGATTGCAGGGTCCCGGCATCGACTCTCGAATTGGACAAAGTGATATCGGGATTTTGTCTTTGAAAATTCTCAGTATCATCATGGACTCTGGTAATATGACTGGTAATATGACAACATAACTATCAAAATCTGGGTGGTGGCATGTCGGAGGCAAACATAACCTTTGAGAGGAAGGTATGTTAGCCTCTGGCATGCCTACCGAGTACATGAGTTCTATTTATCCAACTTAAACTCTTTACCTTTGAGGTTGGATTCGTGTTAGCGGTAAGGGCCTAAATGGGACACTGTTGGATGGGTCGCTGAAATAGTTCAGTCCTAGCAACCCACTATTTAAGTCAGGAATAGTCAAACCGTGGTAGGTTTAGTCGGTAGGACCCCAGACTTTACATCTTTCCCCGGAGGAGCCCGACATATCCTTCGCTTCCCTTAAAAATCCCGCGAAATGAAATACGTTAACGCGTTCCTTCTTGTTAAAAAATATATTTTCGGCGGATTATCAGGCAGGACACATGACACTCTCGTGTGAAACACGGGTATAAAAAAAAACTTGTCTAATTTCACTTCATAATTATGCCGTGATTAAAGCTGTAGGTACCTTTTTATACACAGTTTTCATTAAATAACAGATCTTTATACAAGTAAATAATTCACCTATTTTGAAAAATAAGTTTATATATTCCGAATAGTGGTCGGTTGGCATAGATATTTAAATTTGCATAGTCGATAACTGGCCAATTAGTAGAGTCCACTGTCCAGTTTCACGCTTTGTTACAAAGCAATATGACACTACAATACGTTATTATTTATTGGGGCATGTAAATATATATACGTTTGTCAGTAATTCTCAGTTATAAAATGCTTTATCTTAGGTCAGTAAGCCACGAAACTTAAAGCGGGATGCACGTACCTCGATGTTCGCTTACTATGTGACGAATATTCAAGCATTTTCAAATAATGAATTCATAGCTGTCTATTTTCTTACTCTCTCTCTCTCTCTCTCTTCCTAGCTATGTATCCCACATAGTGGTGGGGTTCCTTATTTTTCTCCCCGACTCTATCTTCGACATCATCGTCAGTAACATTGCATTCCCTCTTGTCCTTTAGCACTACATCTTTCCACCTTGTCTTGGGTCTTCCTCTAGGTCTCCGACCGGGGAGGTCAAGCTGTAATGACAAATTGCCGACGTAGTCTGGTGGCTTCCTTTTCACGTGACCACACCATCTTATGTTATAGGAATAATAGATTAACTGTAAAAACGTAACGCTATTCGTATCAGTATTATCGCTAATCTTTAACTACTTATAATATTTGCCCGCGGCTTGCATTGTGTAAATGTAGGTTGGTCAATTGTCTATGCCTTGAGCACAATACTTTTTTCTGTGTGAATGATACCCATCCTGTACACGCCGCCCCCGCATGCGATGCCGTGCCGATTTGAAATACTAGTCGACGCATAATTTAACTTTTATTATGAATTATTTATCTAGCCTTACGTATTACTTTTGTAAACGTTGAAGCTATTAATATAATTATTATACTTCCTATAAATCACAACAATAACAATTTAATTACTTATTTTCTCCCAAGGTACATTGTTACGGAATAATTTTTAAAAGATGTATTAGTTGGGAGACATGAACCTGTACTAAGTTAAACTTGTGTTACACAGGTCTCCTGGTTTCCTTATCCCAGATGAACTAGCAGCAATAGCTAGTGCAAAACCGCTGGACTGCCACGCAGAAGTCTCGAGATCGAACCCAAGGCGCGCATCTCTGACTTTTCGAAGTTATATGCGTATTAAATAGTTAATTAATCGCTTGCTTTAACGGTGTTCGCGAAGATATGTGAAGACTGCCAACCCGCACTAGACTAGCGTGGTGGACTATGGCTTAACCCTTCTCTCAGTGAGAAGAGGCCTGTGCCCAGGAGTGGGACAGTTTAATACAGGGCTGATATTATTATATTACATAAAGATGAACTTATCAAACAATGACTAAAACTATAAAACAACAATTGGGGTACGGTTTTTTGTCAAGGTCGGTAATTTCTTAAACCATGTCATTATTATTGACATTATATTTTTTACTATTATCACTACTACTGGCGACAATTATTTTACTATTACTATTATTTAATATTATTATTATTGACATTTCATCGCATTACATACTTTTACATTGCGCTTTTGTATCAATATTATTGACTTACTTCAAGGTGGGATTAAGGTTACGGTATGTGCTAATAAAATAATTATTTAATAAATATTGTGGTAATTACGTAAATAAATAAAATGCAGTTTATGATTTGATATTATTTTATTTAAATATTTCTTTTTTTTTTTTTTTTTCGTGTGGAAATGCATTGACGCATATCCCTCCGCGGGGGCGGACGGAGGGATTATGTCGGACTCGCCGGGGTAAAAGAAAGATGGAAAAGAAATAATGTACCTCCCGGAATACCGACTAAACCTACCGCGGTGTTCCTCGACAAAACTACTATCGACGGGGCCGCGCGAATCGCTTTCGCATGCAGTCGCGACCCCGCCGAGGTTACGGCCCGCCGTATGAAACGGCAGGCCACTACACAAAGAGACCTACCCAAAGGCACTCACTTCTAATTAAACCCTACTGTCTCCCCCCTCGGGGAGAGACGGACTCGAAACAGAGGCGCGCGTGGGAACACGCACGCCGCCTCTCGGACCTGGTGCTGAACGGATGGCGGGCAGGCCCACAAAGCCCGCCACCCCCAGGTCAAACCTCAGGGTGGCTGGAGGTCATCGCGCGCCCTCCGGCGCCTGGCTCTGCGGTTGGGGAGAGGGTTTAAACGCTCCCTCTCCCGCTCCGCCGCCTCCTTGATGGAAATTACTTCCTCACAAAAGGAAGCGACGGCGTTCCACGACCTCTCACTCCGGACCATAGACTGAACTACGGCCGGGAGCGAGAGTGCAATCGATCCGACTGCCGCGATCAACTCACGGCGCTGCGATGCCCAGGCGGGGCAAGCCGCCAAAGTGTGCAGCGCCGTGTCCTCAACAACGTCGCGGCAGTCGCCGCAGTGGTGACAACCGGGCGTCTCTTGCCGGCGTATACGACACAGGAACTGGCCAAAACAACCGTGGCCAGTTAGAACCTATGTCAGCCGGAAGGTGAGGGCACCATGCCGCCTCTCCAACCACTCCTTAAACACGGGACTTACCGCCACGATCGTGGCGTGCCCGATTTAAATATTTCTGCCTTAATAATAATTTTTTTATAAGGATATGGTGGCAAAGCTCATGTACTACTTATCTCATGTAATATTAATATTACATCCGAGTATTTATTACAATTTTATAAAGATATTGTAATAAATACTCGGACTAGGTACCAGTTTTTTCCTGCGGCTTTGCTCGATCATGATGTAGATGAAGATTTCGTCAATTAATTTATATCCCTCTGAAATATTACTTTTCTCTGGGTCAAAGGTATATATAAGTATTTCTATACCCTGATAACGTGCATGCGAAATTTCATGATGGCGGTCGAGTAGTTAAGCCGTGAAAGCGTAACAAAGAAACATACAGACTCACATTCGCATTTATAATTATAATAATATTGTTAGAGTGTTTTCAGTCAGTTTTTTATTGACACTTATCCTAATAAGTGCCAATAAAAAACTGAAACAAAATATACAACAAAAGTCTGTAGTTTAGGATAATGTGATAATATTCGACAAGAAATGTCATGCCATAAATCACATTACTAATCATACAAAACTGCACAGGACGTAGACAACGGGCAGAAACTAAATGTCACATTTTTTTAAAATTATTGTTGAACATTGTAGGTATTTCTATAAGTAAAATAGTACACAGCGTTTCGTACTTGGTCTTGTGATTGAGCGGGCGCTTACCCCGATCATCCTTGCACGCCTGCACACAGCGCGTGCGATCTTGTGCCAAGCTATATTGTGCGAATTTGTGCGAAGCAGTATGAGTCTCCGACTGTATAGACGCGATATCATATTTTTAAAATATTCTAGAAATAAAAGAGGGTTAATAAAATAAAAACATTTTATTCAGAGATTTTTGTAACCGATGTTGAATGTTCTGTGATTGCTACGGACTAATGAGATATGCTTAAAATAAATATATAATATATAAATATATAATAAAGTATAATTTTAATTAATTGTAAGCACAGAGTAATCTTAATCACATCTTTAGGAGTAATTGGCAGGAATGTTCTCGGCGTTCCAGTCAATTCTAACCGATTTTCCAGTGCGCGCGCTTTTCTCGGCTGCAGTCGCGATCTTGCTGACTGCCAGAGTTTGGTAGTCGATCACACTCATTGTTACTCCATCTATGTAATATATACAAAGCTTGAAATAAATAATAACTTTAAATGCAATTTTTGGCCAAAATATTTTTGGTCAAATTTTACTTCCCAAAAATATTATCGCCCTAGTTTCATTTACCAAATGAATATTTAGCAAATTTTCATTTCGCATTTTATTCACCTGGTCCAATTATCATTTCGCATAATTTTACTTTGTCAAGTTTTATTAAATCGAATGTTTATTGCAAACGTTTTATTTTGACAAATATAATTATAAATATTAAATCAGAAATTAACCCACACAAAAAAGATCTGCTGCCAGAAAAGTAGGTTAGGTTAGAACATGCGAGCCGAGCGAACGAAGCGAGCGTGCCGTCGAAGCGCCAAAAACGAACTGCACCGAAATTTTGGGAAAAGAATGTTATGCTAAAATGAAACATGATCAAGGATTATTTGTTAATCAATTACGTGCCAAAAAAGAATTTGCTAACTGAAAAATTGCGATTAGTTGTTTTGACAATTGCTTTTTTTCCAAATGAAAATTTGTGAAAAATATTTGCGATGTGATATTTTAGGAAAAGTTTTTACCCATACATTAGTAATTCGCAATTTTTGACATGTTGGACACTACGATAAAATATATATTTTTAAAGAAAACTTCTTTCACACGAGTAATAATTCCTGCGTCACGTGAGACTTTATGAACATTAAATGTGGGTACAAATGTTAATATAATCGTGAATTAAAATTATTTTTGTAACGTGGGCGTCGAATCCACAACAATCAGCGCAATTGCAGTAGCGACGCGCCGTATCTTATACATAACGCGAAATAAACCGCTGCACCATCCATGCATTTACAAAATACAGTGTGAGTTTTCATAAAGTGCACATATGAAAATGAGTGAAACGACATCATTTTATCGCTAGGAAAAATAATAAAAAAAATAAAAATTAATATTCTTCGATTTACACCTATTTATATTTTTTCTTTAGTAGTTATGGCTTTCTTGTACCAAGAAAACTTGTAACTTTTGAACCAAGTGGTTAATAGTGTTGAAACAAAAACAGTAATAATACGCAATGTGTAGACAATAACGACGGTATACTATTCACATCCAAAGAAATACCGGTGGCATAAAAATAAGGAACATTTTAGACCAATACTGAGTTTCGTACAATGTTTTTTTAAACATTGTTAAAAACTCAAGAAAACATCCCTATTGCCCCTAGTTTTTATCTTTAGTTTTTCCACCTTCTTTTATTTTTAGAATATTTTAAAAATATGATGTCTCGCCTTTACAGTCGGAGACTCATACTGCTTCGCACAAATTCGCACAATATAGCTTGACATAAGATCGCACGCGCTGTCATACTTTGCGTGTACCGACCACGGCAGAGTGACTTTAGTGTATTCGAAACAGTAATGGAGGATATTTTAAAACGCTTAAGTTATGGTAATAGGCATATAGTAGTATGTGGTGATTTTAATATTAATTTACTTCAGCAATCAGTTCTTTCTGTAAGACTTATTAGTTTATTTAGATCATTTAATTTAAATCATTTATTTTTCGAACCAACCAGGATTACATCACACTCTGCTACGTGCTTAGACAATATATTTTGCGAATGCCAATTTCTAAATAGGGCCATATTGAGTGATTTGACATCCGACCACGGTGGGCAAAAGATTGTATTTCCTATAAATACAATTAAAAAAGAAACTTTGATCATATGTAGACCAATGACATCTAATCGCATAAAGGAATTTTATAATAACATTAATGCCAAGGTTGTCAATATGGACCTAGATTGCAATAGTCCAGACGAACTATACGAGTCTTTGCTTAACGTCATTACACTGGAATATATCCAAATTTTTAAAATGAAGACATATTACAAAAAATTAAAAGTTAAGTTTTGTGATTGGGCAACACCTGGGATATATACAAGTAGAGCTAAGTTATATGAATTATATGAAATAAAAATATATAAATTTGATCCAAATTTTATTAAATATGTTAGAAATTATTCAAAATTATTTAAAAAGACTTGTGCTACAGCCAAGTCCCTTTATTTAAAAACCAAAATTCGAAATGCCGACGATAAAATTAAAGCTACTTGGAACATTATTAATAATGAAACTGGACGCACCAAGCAGCGTGATAATACTATTAAACTTAATGTAAATAATAAGATAATTTCAAATAACTTGCAAGTAGCTGAAACATTTAATAACTACTTTGCAAAGATACCTGTTAATACAACTAGTTCCTTAAGGTCTTGCCCAGTAAAAGCGGAATCCTTGGTTAGGGATAGCGTGGTGGAGTGTAAAGTCCTGTTTAGTTTTAAATATGTACATCCGCATGACATAATAAAAGTATTTAAGTCACTTAATTCAAAAAAATATGCTGACTTGTGGGGTATTTCTATGAAATTAATTACAAGTATTATTGATAACGTAGCGCCACATCTAGCTGCAATATTCAACGAATGCATTGATGTAGGCATTTTTCCAAATTTAATGAAATATAGCAAAATGATACCATTATTTAAAAATGGATGTAAAAGTGATCCATGTTATTTCAGACCGATTTCTATATTACCTGCTATAAGTAAAATATTTGAGAAAATTATATTACAGCAATTAGAGAGCCACTTTAACGTAAACAATTTATTTCATACTCAACAATATGGATTTAGAAAGGGTCGATCTACAATAGATGCGGGTGTTACACTTTTAAAACATATTTTTGCTGCTTGGGAAAATTCGCAAGATGCCATTGGCGTATTCTGTGATCTCTCAAAAGCCTTTGACTGCGTTGAACATCAAACCTTATTGCGAAAGCTCAGGCATTATGGAATTCGAAATGCACTCGACCTCGTTGGTTCTTACCTAAGCGATAGATTACAATACGTTGAAATCAACGGAAGTAGATCTTCTAGATTACCAGTCGCAATGGGCGTGCCACAGGGCTCAATTTTAGGACCCTTTCTGTTTCTAGCGTACGTGAATGATTTGCCGTTCTTCGTACAGAATTTGTGCGACATTGTATTATTTGCTGATGACACATCACTTATTTTTAAAGTAGACCGTAAGGTACCAAATTTACAGGGTGTTAATTCTTCACTCGCGCAAGTCCTGGACTGGTTCACGGTGAATAATTTACTACTCAATTAAAAAAAAACAAAATGTATTAAGTTTACATTGTCTAATATAAAGAGTCCTAGCATAAACGTTAATTTAAATAATGAAACAGTAACATTTGTACAATCCACAGTTTTCTTAGGCATTACTTTAGATGATAAAGTTCAGTGGGACGCTCAAATATCGTGTCTTGCAGGGAGACTTAGTTCAGCCGCATTCGCGGTTAGGAAAGTAAGACAGCTTACTGATATAGATACTGCGAAACTAGTATATTTTAGTTATTTTCACAGCGTTCTGTCCTATGGCATACTATTGTGGGGTAAGGCAGCTGATATTGAAACAATTTTCATTCTTCAAAAGCGTGCAGTACGTAGCATTTATAATTTAGGCCCACGAGTTTCCCTGAAAGAGCGTTTTAAAGAAATTGGTATACTTACTGTTGCGTCGCAATATATATTTACGAATATTATGTTTATAAAACATAATATTCACTTATATAATAAGAATAGTGATATTCACAACTTAAACACTAGAAATAAGCATAAGTTGGTAGGTCCGTATCATCGTTTACATAAAGTTCACAATTCATTTGCGGGACTCAGTATACGCTTTTTTAATAAACTACCGATTGATATTAAAAATGTACCTTTACTAAAATTTAAAAGTGCTGTTAAAAGTCAGCTTATCCGGAAGGGCTATTATTCAATCAATGATTACTTAAATGATAAAAACTCATGGAACTAGTTGCTTGTTTCATACAGGATTCAAACAATGTATGTATTATATAAGTCAATTTAGTGAAGGTACTTATTATTATGTGAAGGTACTTCGTGTTTATTTTGTGGTGTTAAAGTATATTTCTTTTCTTTTAAACAAACTTTATAAGTATTAACGTAAATTTTGTTTTAACTAGATTTATTCACGAACTACCTTTTCATGTCACAAAGTGTAAGTGTATGCGTCCTCATGCCATACTACTGTCTATTACAAATGGCTACAGTTACTGATAAATATTATTTCAAATCTCAAATGCTTTTTACATAATATTACCAACATTTCTTTATTTTAGAATTTAGTTTTATATGGACAGTGACATATGGCATAATGACTGCAACACCTGGTACATAAATGAGTTGTAAAATACTAAAATTATAAGTTGATGGCGATTTAAAATAGTGGCCTTGAGTTTCTTGCAGGTATCTCCTCATAGGCTCAACCTTTTGCCTGAACCTTGCAACTAACATAAATGTAAATTCAGTAAATATAATAAACTCACTAACCCCTTTGACGTTCATAAGTGTTACTTTGTGACCTAAGTGAATAAATTATTTTTGACTTTGACTTTTGACTTTGACTTTGGCTGTGTGCAGGCGTGCAAGGATGATCGGGGTAAGCTCCCGCTCAATCACAAGACCTAGTAAGAAACGCTCTGTACTATTTTACTTTGAGAAATACCTACAATGTTCAACAGTAATTTAAATAAAATGTGACAATTTGTTTCTGCCCGTTGTCTACGTCCTGTGCAGTTTTGTATGATTAGTAATGGGATTTGTGGCATGACATTTCGTGTCGAATATTATCATATTATCCTATAAAACTACAGACATTTGTTGCATATTTTGTTTCAGTGTTTTATTGATACTTATCCTAACATCCTAACAATATTATTATAATTATAAATGTGAATGTGAGTCTGTATGTTTGTTTGTTACGCTTTCACGGCTTAACTACTCAACCGCCATCATGAAATTTCGCATGCACGTTATGAATTTACATTTTTATTCATTAAAGTCGTAGCAGTCATAGTCAAGGTCAAATTCGTAGCAGTCATAGTCAAGGTCAAATTCGTAGCCAAGGTCAAAGTTGTAGCCGAGGTCAAAGTCTCAGCCGAGGTCAAAGTCGTAGCCGAAGTCAAAGGCGTAGCCGAGATCAGTCGTAGCAGTCATAGTAAAGGTTAAAGTCGTAGCCGAGGTCAAAGTTGTAGACGAGGTCAAAGTCTCAGCCGAGGTCAGTCGTAGCAGTCATAGCCAAGGTCAAAGTCGTAGCCGATGCGAGGACAAAGTCGTAGTCGAGGTCAAAGTTGTAGCAGTAATAATAAAGTCATAGGTGAGGTTAGAGCCGTAGCATTCATAGTCAAGGTCAAAGTCGTAGCCAAGGTTTAAGTCATAGATGAGGTTTAAGTCGTAGCAGTCATAGTCAAGGTCAAAGTCGTAGCCGAGGTCAAAATTGTAGCAGTAATAGTAAAGTCATAGGTTAGGTTAAATTCGTAGCAGATGTCAAAGTGGTAGCCGAATTCAAATTCATAGCCGATGTCAAAGTCGTAGCCGATGTCAAAGTCATAACCGAGGTCAAAGTCGTAGCCAAGAGCAAAGTCGTAGCCGAGGGCAAATTCGTAGCAGACATAGTCAAGGTCAAAGTCGTAACCGAGGTCAAAGTTGTAGCCAATGTCAAAGTCGTAGCCGAAGTCATAGTCATATCTGAGTTCACGTTCTGAGTAACAGAAAAGACGTTTTTTACTTACGTTATCGGATCCAAATTCGGGAATTGAATTAGGGTCAAAGTCATAGCCCAAGTCAAAGTAGTAGCAGTCATTCATTATCAAGGTCAGTCGTAGCCGAAGTCAAAGTCGTAGCCGAGGTCAAAGTCGCAGCCGAGGTCAAAGTCGTAGCCAAGAGCAAAGTCGTAGCCGAGGTCAAAGTCGTAGTCAATGTCAAAGTCGTGGCCGAGGTCAAAGTCATATCTGAGTTCAAGTTCTGAGTGACAGAAAAGACGTTTTTTACTTACGTTATCGGATCCAAATTCGGGAATTGAATTAGGGGCCTTAAAATCATTAATAAAATCAGCCATTGAGCCAGCATAATCATGACAACACATGACGTGTAAACTACATAAAATATAATGTAGCTTTATACTTTATTCAAATAATGCAGTAATAGTATTACGTTATACGTCAGCAAAAACTGAAAAATCTTATGAAATAATCCAGACAGGCGCTACGAAAACTGGTGCAACCTATATTCGACCTTATTAACATATCTTTAAAAACAAGGTATTCGGGTAATATTGATTACACTGATTCTAAATGTAATAAAAGAAACCTATGCAACATCGATTAGGTTTAAAATTGCTTGCACCTCATTTTCTTCAAGGTCACCGCATAAAGATTATGAAAAACGTAAAGTGGTACTTCATAATAACGTTTTTCCAATATGCTTTTTTGGCTATTATAGATGACACTGATCACGACTATAAGAAAAAACTGGAATCTAGGCAATGTTGATAAGCTTTAAAACTGCATGTATGTGTTTTTCTGAAAGTTCATCGCATATAGATGATGAAAAATAAGTGCCTAGCTTTTATCTTCCTTCCCTGTCCAGAAAAATAATTGTTATCATGATGTTCATTATTTTGTTTTCGCGATGTTCATTTATTTTCGTGATTTCCATTTGATTTCCTTGTGTTTACTTGTTTTTGTGATGTTCATTTGTTTTTCCAAACTGCCTGATAATTCGGAGTATAGTTTTAATTTGACACTTTTTTATATAAAGTTTTGACAATGGAGTTACGAGACCAGATCTGTACTTGTTAAAATTTAGATTGTTGATTTCACCAACTAAATGGAACTATCGGAATTCGTAGATCCTATTGGACCCACAAATGGAGCCATATAAACTTGAGAATCCTATTGGACCCATCAATGTAACTATTTAGTGGAACCAACAGTCCAAAACCCAGGATTATATCTCGGTAGTTTGGGGAATGTTCAAAAGAATTGTAAAACCGAACAAAACAGAACAAGATGCTATGGAATTTGTTATTGGAAGTATTGGTGATGAACGAACACGCACAGAACTTTCAAACTTTAACTTTTCTCTTTTTTAACTTTTAACAGTAAGTCAAATTCTGTTCCTGTGTTGATTTCAATTGCTAGAGACTATGCGCAAACGTAAAAGTACTCTATCAAAAGACACAGAAGCCCCTAAACGACCTCGCCTAGATTCTAATCATGACAGACCAAAACTTATATGTTACGTCTGTGGTAAAACCGAGCACTTTGCTCGACGTTGCTTGGAAAATGCACTACGACGTGGAACATCTTCAGCAACAGACAAATCAACGACGTCTTCATCAACAAATATATCTGTACAGCTCATTAAGGAATGCTCTTACTGCAAAGGCACTCGGCACACGATCGAAACTTGTTTCAAAAGAATTGCTGATAAGCAGAGAAGCAAGAAAATCAACCTTTGCCATAGTGATGAAAAGAGAAAGTCGAATATTATAGTGGTTCAAATTGGACAGGACATATTAGAGTGCATATTTGACAGTGGAGCAGACTGTTCTTTAATTCAAAAAAGCATAGCGTCACGTATTCCAGGAAAAAGAACGAACATAACAAAATGTTTGAAAGGTATTGACCCAATTCCAGTTTATTCTCATACACAAATAACAACCAACTGCAAAATCAATGAAATTTTAATCGAGATGGAATTTTGTGTCTTGCTTGATCATCAATTACCAGCAAAGATTTTGATTGGAAGTGACTTGCTCAGGATTCGTAAAATTAAAATTGAGCTGGCAATTATAGGTACAACTGTGAGTCACAGTGAAGATATCTCTACTGTTTTGCCAGTTCAAGAAATTATTGCAAGTGAACTCAACATAAATATTGAGTTAAGTGGTGAAGATTATGATGCATTATTGCAAGTACTAAGTAAATACCAACATGCTTTCGTTGAAGGTACTAGTTCTAACCGAGAGACTACTGTTGAGCTAAGCATTAGACTAAAGAATCCTAGCTAGATTATAGAACGACGTTCCTACCAAATGGCACCAGTGGAAAGGGAGAAGGTTCAACAAATTATCCAAGATCTTCTAGATAAAGGCTTTATACGAGAAAGCAACTCTCCTTTCGTAAGCCCGATAATACTGGTAAAAAAGAAAATGGACAAGATCGCCTCGTCATAGACTATCGTGAGTTAAATGCTAATACGATTAGGGATATAGGATCACTATCCCTTACCACTAATCAACGACCAACTAGATCAACTATCTAATGCGAAGTACTTTTGTTGCCTTGATATGTTGCTAGATGCCATCAGATTCCTGTGGCCATAGATTCTATCGAGAAGACAGCTTTTATCACACCTGATGGACAATATGAATACTTGACCATGCCTTTTGGATTGACTAATGCTCCATCTGTGTACCAAAGATGTATTAACAAGGCGTTGGGAGCGTTAAGAAGTGAATCAGCTCTTGTTTACATGGATGATATTCTCATGCCGGGAAAATCATTGTTGAGACTCTGCACCGATTAGATTTGGTATTGGAAGCACTCAGCAACTTGGGATACGCCATAAACTTCAAAAAATGCTTTTTCATGAAGAGATCAATAGAATAGTTGGGATACGTTATAGCCGGACAAGTAAGACCTGATCCTTGGAAAGTAGAAGCTTTGGCAAAATCAACTATCCCTAAAAAATATCAAACAACTCAGACAGTTCAATGGATTAGCAGGTTATTTTCGACGGTATGTATAAAAATTTTTTGCGCCATCGCCGCAATATGAGTTGACCAACACAGAAACTAAATGGGAGTGATCTAAACACCACGAAGCAACCCGCATGAAAATAGTAAACTACCTGAAATGTGCACCGCTTCTTACCATTTTTCAAAAGGGTTTGCTGATTTAACTCCACACCGATGCAAGCGCTTTGGGATTTGGCGGAGTCTTGATTGAAATTAAAGAAGGAAGACAACATGTTATCGGATACTTTAGTCAAAAGATAAATAAGGTGGAATCAAATTATCACTCAGATGAGTTAGAGACATTGGCTGTGGTGAGATCGATAAAACATTTTCGACACTATTTGTACGGCAGGAAATTTACGATTGTTACAGATTGCAATGCTTTAAAGGCATCCCGATACAAACAAGAACTACTGCCTCGTGTCCATTGCTAGTGGACCTTTTTACAAAACTATGATTTCGAGGTTGAATATCGCAAAGGACAAAGACTGAAGCTCGTAGATTTCTTTAGTGGAAACCCTGTGACCCAGAACATCTTGAGTTTAACATCTGACAAAAATTTGATAATAATGTAACAGTATCGGGACTCCATATTGAGTTAAATTATTAAAAACATTAAACAGGACAGTGACAAAGAAACGGATTATTTGATAAAAGATTAAGTTTTATGTCAAAAGATCAAGTTAGAAAACGAATATCTGGAATACTGAAGATAGTATCGCAGTCTTATTAATGGAGTAAAATAAATCATTATCACGAAGCGCTAAAACACTTTGATTGGGAAAAACACTTCAAAAACTCAAAGAACAGTTTTGGTTTGAGAAAATGAATTTGAAAGTCCGAAATTTTGATTGATAACTGCGTAGTAAGTAAAACTATGAAAGGAGCTTCGGGTGCAATACAAGCCGAATTACATCCCATTGAGAAGATAGCTGAACCATTCCACATACTTCATATCGACATCACAGGAAAACTAAGTGGATTGTCATCTGAAAGAGAATACGTTTTTGTTGCGATTGCTGCGTTTTCGAAGTTCGTCATTTTAAAGTATGCCGCAACAAAAAATCAAGAGTCTGCCTTGCAAAACATTAAATATATAATATTTTTATTTGGTGCACCCAAAACAATAATCGTTGACGGTGACGGTGCGTTTCTGTCACAATATAAAAAGTACTGTAAACAATATGGCATTGATCTACATAACACTGCAGCCTATACTAGCAGAGCAAATGGTCAAGCGGAAAGGACAATGCTCATCATCTAAGACGAGCTTACAATAATAAGCAACATAGAAAAATCTCATTGGGAACATGCTTTAGAAACTTTACAACTTGCCATTAATTGCACAATATCAAAAGCAACCGGACAAAAACAATAGAACTTCTCACAGGTAAAAATGGATGCGCCCCTCCAGAACTTATTTCAATAATAGATAAAGAAAGTGAGAGACTCAAACCTGAATCTTTGAGACCAGCTGTTTTTGAAAGCATGACCGAAAAGTCTAACATTAACAGCTAAATTCGACAGCACAAAGGCAAAAGTAAAGAGATTTGAAAAAGGCCGATACGTTTTAGTAAAAGAGCCTGTTCGATTTGGCACAAAGTTAAGTCAAAAATATGGTGGTGTTACCTTATGAAATTAAGAAAATACTGCCCAATGACCGCTACGAGGTTAAGAAAATTACAGGCCGCGGGAAACCAAAGAAATTAGTCCACGAAAATATACGAGCCGCTCCAAATTTTGGGAAACAAAACGAAACAGCCGCGTCGGCACATGTACTCGGGCGAGAAACGACATTAGAAACAGATACAAATTCTGAGATGTCAGAACTTATGGATTGATCCTTGCAGTTAAGTATTTTTTATTTCTAATCATTCTCATTATCGTGGCTGATTTTGTAAAAATGTTAAGGCGTCGAGGCGCAAATCGTGATTACCAGTATTGAGACTTGGTTGTATCAATAACTGCAAACACCAGTGACAAGGCTTGTTTGTTGTTATGATGCAAAAGCAGTATTAATGCAAAATAGTTTGGCTAAAACATCTTTAGTTGGCATGAGTTAATGATGAATGATGACAATTGATAATACTCGATAGGCTGAACTAGAACTTTGACGCATAGACGCGTCTTGTGCAGTATGGCCGTGTCGGCGCGTGCATTACACACACACATTATGCCACTGCCCGGTGACTCGTGCTCGTCGTCTGTTGTAAACAACACGCTCCACTACTTCGTGAGACGCCTGAGCGACAACCTGTTCGTGCGCGCCGACGGATCGCACGCCCGCCATTTGCGGGAGCTTGCGCCCTACCATCGGCGACCGCCGGACAGGATGGCCCTGCCGTGAGACCTCGTCTCCGTGGCAACCCTCACCGGACCTACGTATTGCCCCTCCCTGATGCTGGCTGACGGGCGCTCCCCGAGAAACGCTTCTCGAGGAGCTCGACCTCGCCAAGCGCAGGAGGGACCCATCGGACACGACCCAAGCGCTGCTGGCATGTTGGTCGCCCGCGGGGACTTACCTTTGCGGGCTGGACCTCGCTAGCTGCGCTACCCACCGGCTTCCACGACCCGGACTGACCAACGTTTTGACTTGACTGACAACTGTTTTAGCAGGCGGCGACGAACACCATAAGACAAGCCCACGGCCTGGTCTGGTTACCCCGAGACCCCGTAGGGGTCTACGAGAAGAACCACTGATCCGGAGCTCAGACGAGAGCGAGTCGCCGTGCGGGCGGAACGTTCCTGCGTTTAGATAACGTTCTGAACTCTGAAGTTAAATTAATTCGTTATTTAAATTTTAATCAAAAGTAAATATTATTTATACAATATTGTTGTGTAATAAAGTGATTAATTACAGACTAAGTGAATATTTAATTATGGCATCATCTCCGAACCCTGGAAACGATCCAATTGATCCAACATTATACATGTTAGATCAATTGGATCCTTTCCAGGGACACAACAATTTTTAGGCGAGGTTTGTGCTAGTCCGCTTTCATGCACTAGCGAAACAAAGTGAGGCGGATGGAGCGGATCCAAGACATGACAAATGAAAAAAAATATCAAATTTAAAAAGTGCAAGACAGGACTGATACTCAACCAAAATGCCAGACTATGTCCGGCTCTATCCGGTTCCGGACGCCTGGCAACGGCTAAAAGTAAGTAATTATGAAGTACCACTTTACGTACGGTAAAGTGGTACTTCATAATTACTTACTTTGTGACTAATTGAATTACTGGAATATAATTAATTATATTTTTATATCTTAATTGTATTACTTATACTTGTCGCGTTTTTATGGTTTAACACTATTATTGCAGTCAAATGTAACCACAAATATATGCCACGGTAGAAATGAGTATGTATATATGGACTTGCCCGCTAACTTACTGAAAGCACGTCCCGTATGTTGCTAAACCTCTAGCTCAACTATGGGCCAACCATCGGTATCCATAATTTATAATATGTCAGTTCAAGGTATTTACTGTTTACAAACGGGAGATAAGTTGAGATCAAAGAGCACAACTTTTTATACTTACATGTATTTCTCTGCGTAATTAAAAACATTTTACTATCTTTATTATACATGATAGTATAAAAAAAATATTGTATTTAATTATTCACAGAAACTCATAATCATGTCATGTTGTTTGGTAGTTATTGTTACCACTTCTTTAACCTACTACTCAACCGATTTTTTTAATAAATATTGTGTTAGTAACTAATTAATTATCCAAATTAAAATCAATCTGTATTGAAATTGCTGTAAGCCCTACAATACTTAGATTCCACCCTTCCATAAATAAGTTAGGGCCTCCTACTTCTAACAACCGAATGTACGTTCCAGTACCCGAAGAAACCTTCACGAACCACTTATAAACAGAACATGTCCACGAATCAGTAAAGGCGTGCAACGTCACGTAAATCCTGTGTCGAGGAGTACTTTACAAGCATTCAAACAACGGAAACAAAGAACATACAGACTCAAAACAACCATTTGTGGATCACAAAAAGTTTTTTGCCGAGCGGCATTCGAAACCACAACACTCGGCGCAGTGGCAGGTGTGAGACAACCACTTAAACACCTACACTATCCTTGCAGTCAGATTAAATGACCCATATTCAAGATACTGAAGGTGGAGAAATAAAGGCGCTCACCATCACCAATTCTAATGCTAAAGATAATCTTGTTGACTAAGAAATAGTGACCCAGAACATACTGTTTGAATTGCAAATATGTAGACGATCGAACATAGTGTGGCTGAACTATGAACGCGGTCCGCTCATGGACCATATTCAATCGTGTGGCGCACAGTGCATTAAAGAACATTATCATTATTAAGTGGTTCGATATCGAACTTAGTGCGGTACCGAAAATATATAACTGTCCGTTGTGCGATCTGAATCTATTCGTAAGTGTAGTTAGATTTACGACTATTTTGTTATTGAGATGCCAATAATAAACAGTTTACATATGGTTGTTAAATTCTAGTAGATAATTGAGTTTATCTGTTGGTAGGTTATTGGGACCGGCCGTAAGTTAAGTAACTGCATCGTATGTCACGCTATTGTAAAACGACTTACAACTCATGGTACAGTATCTACAATCATTTCAAACACAATTATTTTAACACGCCGTAATTAAATGTCGCAATATTGAAAATATAATGGACTCGTATTTGTCTCAATACGTAAAAAACATTACAACCATCAAACAAATGGATGCCCTGGAAAAGGTAAGCAGAGCAGTGTTTTATGTCTACGTCTTGGCTAATGTCACCTGTCTCGCACAGGACTCCGTGCTGCTACTGATAATTTTCCCTTTAAGCGGACCCAAAAATATTTTAATATTAGACTGGACAAATGTGTATATAATAAATGTAAAATAGATAATCTATGTAGTAGGAATTGATTCTGAACCTTTACCAAACTGTATCATTTTCTGACCGACACCACGTATTGCAATTTTACCTCTTAATATTATTAATATTATTAATGCGTAAGTGATTTTGTTTGTTACGCTTTCACTCCTTAACTACTCGATCCATCATCATCAAATTTATGTCAGGGGTACAGATACATTTCGTACAGAAAAAGTACTGTTCCAGTGGAATAGAAATATATTGACGAAATCCAGATTAACACGAGCGAAACCACGGGCAAAATCTAGTAACTAACTTATCTTATATAATAAGAGTAAATAATAATTTTTTATTCAATAAATAGAATTCATTTACCCATAACTGACGATAGTAAAAGATTTCCTGAACGGAAATATACGGCAACGGTAAATTCTGCATATAATCAGCATGTCTTGCTTTACAGAGATTTTTGATTTGTTCATTTTCTTGTAAAACTTCTTTGCTATGGATTTATGAATCATCAATTCACATACAGCTGCTCTCTTTGCAGATTCGGACAAAAAGTACTTTTTGGTTTGACGTTTAATTCCTCACACTTTGAGCAAGCATCAACTTGCGTTCGCCCGAAGCATAAACTGTAGTTGTCTTTGAAAAAACGTCTGTAATAGGAATAGGTTAAACAACAACGTGCTGTTTGTTTTGGGAAGGGCACTTGTTCTGCACTAGTGCCCTTGCCAAAATAAACACAGAAAATGACTATGGCATATTACAATGAATATGAGTTAGACTAGTGCCCTTCCCAAAATAATCGATTAATTTAATCTAAAGGAAAAACATTTACAATTTAAATATTGGATACAAGAGACTTATTTATAAAGTCTGTTATTACATTGTATTACCTGAACTACGTCAGACACCTGTGTTTCAGGCGTATATTGTTGTTTTTCTATCTGTTTGAGAATAATTATGCACATATTATCTCCTTCGGACACATTCAATTATATATAACCTGCTGCATTCATACAAAGTAATTACCTTTAACATAATTCAAAGCCGGTACTTATGTTTTTAAAATATTAATTAAAACGTTGTTTTGAACGTTTTGGTGGCAAACGTGAATGACTTCAGTTACGTTGTCGCGTCAACGGTCAAACAGTTGTGCGATGTAGAAGTTCTGAGTGTCTTGTAGCGAATTTTTCAATGCTTCTGCGGTATGTAAAATATAATTTTTTATCCTATTTTTTTTATAGACGACTAGCTATTCGCGGTGATGCGGCGATTAATAGTTTAACAAGTGCAATTCTGTAATAGATTAGATGGCTTACTTTTTTATTATTCAAGTCGAATAGTTACAGTTTCCAAACTTGTAGAGTACGGAAACTGTAACTATTTGACTACAAAGAATTTTTAAATCTACTCAAAAACATAATAAAGCAGTGATAGCTTAGTAGGAAATCGTTGGACTGCCACGCAGAGGTCTCGAATTCGATCCCAAGGCGAGCATCTCTGACTTTTCGATGTTACGCATATTTAATAGTTAAATATCACTTGCTTTAACGGTGAAAGGAAACACCGTAAAAGAGCTAAATGTCTAGGAGTTCTGCATAATGTTTCTGAAGATGTGTGAAATCTGCCAACTCGCGCTAGGCCAGCGTTGTAGACTATAGCTTAACCCATCTCATACTGAGAAACAGCCCGTGCATAGCAGAGGAACAGTTTATTAACAGGGCTGATGTTAGTTTATGTATTTATATTTATAGATAAAGTACGAACTGCCTGCAACATTGACTAATAAGAGGATGCTAAAAATGTTATAGTTGTTACATCGTATGTTACGTAAGATCTTAAAACTGTGTTCTGATTGATCAATAGTGCACGTTAGCTTATAAATTAAAGGCAAGCCATTGCGCCGTAAGATTAAGATTACAATCTAATAAAAATTAACTCTATAGGTATGCACAATATATACATGTACATAAGCGAACTTAATGCCAATAGCTACCCGTCAATCAGTACAACATAATTCACAATATGCCGTCGGTTTACAATTTGACCAAGTAATGTAATTATAAATTGTCTGAAATGTGCAAATACCCTTGTCGTCTACAAGATCCATAGGCACTAACTTGCCTCTTAAGCAGTCAAGTCTAAGATACCAGATATAATTAAAAATCTATTGTTTTTAGTCATCTGTATGCCGTTGTGACTTAATAGATTATTATTTTTTTTTATAAACAGACGCACTTAATCAGTTATCCAGTTAAAACAGATACGGGCAAAGTCTACTCATACTTGAGCATGAGGACGTCATAAGCATTATAGTCTTGTACACGTAAACTCTTGTCAAGATAACCTACTATCTGAAGATTACTACGCCTAGGACATGTTTCTTAGTTAATCGTTGCGCTCAGTTGTGACAATATTTTGTTTGAAAGTTATGGAGGACGTCATACAAGAAGGCGTGGAATGGTACGTTCATATTTCTGTTTTTTTTTTATATTTATTATATCAGTCCTATTTATAAATTATTCATGTGCTTGGCACGGGCCTCTTCTCAGTATGAGAAGGGTTAGGCCATACACTATCACGTTGGCCTAGTGCGGGTTGGCAGACTTCACATATGATATAATCATATAATCGAGCACATTATGGAGGAATCTCAGACATGCAGGTTTCCTCACGATGTTTTACTCCACCACTTTTTCATTTCTTTTATTTTTATAATCATAATGTGATGTGAACGTCCATGCGTAGATAGATCTTTGATTTGTTCAGCTCTTTTCGAAACTAACCACAATCCTTAGACATATAAGTGTAGCGCTGTAGTGTCATTATGTCTCAAGCACCTAATTATTAAGAAAGGCCCTAGAAAAACGTTATGTAGAATAATAAATTTAAGATATTGACATAGAATCCATTAATTTTAGGATAATATCAATTAAATTTCAAGCATGGTGCAATGATTTAAGTAGTGCCTACGCCGCGAATCAACAATTAATGCTCGCCAAACATATTTTAAAAATAACTTGATTTTACAAATGATATAACATAGAACGAGTAGCTTAGTTGAAGTAAAACGGCAGCAAGATTCACTGAAGTTTAAAATTCAGCTTCAATAATTTCTAATTATATATTTAATTGAAAATTTTGCTACAAAACCATGGCTACAACATTTTTCTAATGTAACACTTTCAAAATACTATTTTGTATGAATTTTCGCCGCGGTTTACTTACGCATATCCAGTGTCACTATTTATTACCTACGAATGTAGGTAAACGTTAAAAATATACAAAACGTTGGAATAAATGTCAATAAAAAACTGAAACAAAATATATAACAAAAAACTGCAGATTAATGTCATACTCAAAAATGACGCACTTCTTTAATCGCATCAATTATGTTGTAAAGCTAGTGAAATTTAAACAGATAACGCAAAAATAGTACAGGTTAAGATTCCAGACTATAGGCAAATAAAATATCTATTATATAAATAGGTACGTTTACGAATTTAGGTTGCTTGCTTATATTTTACAAATACGTATTGGGTTTTTAATCTGTCAAGCCTTAGAATAACAACCTAATAATAATAATATTAATATCTGGATCTGGCGCACCAGATTGTCGACATGTGGGATGTGGATTCAGCGATCATTGTGCCGACAGTCGTATCAGTCCATGGACTGATTGCCAAGAGTCTCGATCACCATCTGAAGAGGCTCGCGTTAGACGGCTGGATTAAGTCTCTGATACAGAAGGCCGTATTGCTTGACACGGCACGCATCGTGAGGAGGTTCCTCTCGCTGGAGCCCTAACCACCGGTAGCTTGGACTCAGTTCCCGATGCCGGTGGGTCTTCATAGTTTTTATATTTTAAATGTGTTTTTTTTTATAATTATATATTTAAAATATAATTATTATTGAAAAATGAGCCAATAAAGAGAATAATTATAATAATAAATATCCCACCTTCTTTACATGGATAACTTAAAACTATGTATTTGCCTCCACCAGACCCCAACTGACAGCGTTACTTAAGGTAACGGAAACCTTCAGTAAGTCCATCAGGATGGAGTGTGGTGTTGACAAATGTGCAGTTATGTATGTAAAGCGAGGCAGGGTTGTGAAATCTGATGGCATTGAACTCTCAGATTTCACTAGACTTAGATCTCTCTCTGCAAACGAAACCTATAAATAAACGGGCGTTGCAGGAGCGCTTCTGTGGCCGCTTGAAAAATACTGAAGAGCCTTTTGTCAGGCGGCAACAGGGTGCGCGCCTGTAATGGTTGGGCTATGCCGATCCTTATGTACTCCTTTGGCATACTCAGATGGACGCAAACGGAATTAGATACTCTGGATAGAAAGGTCTGTACACTGTTGACTGCATACCGAATGCACTACCCACGTTCCTCGGTAATGAGATTGTACATCCCGCGAAAGTGTGGGGGTCGCAGTTTTTTAAATGCCAAGACTCTCCACAGCCGTGAAGTGTGTAATCTCAGAGAATATTTTCTCCGATCTGATGTGGGCGTGCAGCGCGATGTAGTCGCAGTGGATACGGGTTTCACCCTGCTTGCTCTGGCTGAAGAGAACTGGCGCAAACATGTTATACTTGGAACTGACGAGCGCAGGGATGTACGGAAAGGAAAAGAGCTGCATGGACGCTTTTTTCGGGCCCTGAATGGGCCTGACATAGATTTTCAGTCATCGGTGTCCTGGCTATGATTCGGCGATCTCTTCGCTGAGACCGAAGGTTTTGTCTGGACAATTATGGACGAAGTTGTCATGACGAACAACTACCGGGGATATATGCTGAAGGATGGGACGGTTGACATATGTCGGGCATGTCACCAGCCCGGAGAATCTCTCAGACATATTATCTCCGGTTGTTCTCGTCTTGTCAATGGAGAGTATTTGCATAGACACAACCAAGTTGCCAGGATTGCCCATCAGCAACTTGCCTTGAAGTATGACCTTGTGGAATCTGAAGTGCCGTATTACAGGTATGTGCCCTATCCAGGTCTCGAAAATGGTCGTGCTACTTTGTACTGGGATCGGTCTATCATCACTGATAGGACAATTGTGCGAACACGCCTAATATTGTACTGATAGACCGATTGGAGCGCCGAGCAATGATCATCGATGTCACCATTCCGCATGACGAGATTCTTGTGAAAGCTGAAAAAGAAAAAGACTTGAAATACCTGGACTTAGCTTACGAGATTGTTGACATGTGGCATCTGGACTCGGCGATCATTGTGCCGATAGTCATTACAGTCAATGGTTTAATACTTAAGAGCCTCGACCACCACCTGCAGAGGCTCGCGTTACACGGCTGGATTAAGTATCTGATGCAGAAGGCCGTATTGTTTGACACGGCATGTATCGTGAGTAGGTTGCTCTCGCTGGAGCCCTAACCACCGGTAGCTTAGACCCAGTTCCCGATGCCGGTGGGTCTTCATAGTTTTTATATTCTAAAATGTGATTGTTTTATATTTATATATTTAAATTATAATTATTATTGAAAGAATAATAATAACTAGCGGTCGTCTAGTGGTCAAAATTCGACCAAAATTCCTAAGCTTGCTACTTTGTTTTTTTTCTTCATTACATATAAACTTGTAACTATAGTTACTTATAGTTAACCATAGTTACAAAAAAATTGTACGACGTCGGACGAACAATGCCGAAATACTACAAACGCGATTCGACTGCGTGTGTCAAATGCATGGTTGTGTGTGTAGTGTTTTTCATTAATTTAATGTATTTCTAATGCATATTTTATAAAAATATTAGGATTCGACTCTCCTTCTCCATATAAACTTTAACTGTGCCAAATTTCATACTCCTCCGAACGCGCAATTTTCGTAAACAGTTTTTGCTTCACGTATTAATATATAGATATTCTATCACATACATACAACACCATCTAGCCCAAACTAAGCAGAGCTAACTTAACTTAAAAGACTGCACGGATGCCGTAGTGGCTTAAGTGGTCGTCTCGCTACTGCGCCGAGTGTTGTCCACACGGGACAAACTTTGTGTGATCCACATACAATGGTTTCGTGTCTGGGTGTTCTTTGTATCCGTTGTTTGAATGTTTGTAAAGTCCCCCGAAATACTGGTGTTATTCTTAGTGCGGAAGGTCTAGAAATCTATTGTGACTGGCCGCCGGTGGGCCGCTGCGACTCAAATGGTTAACTATGAAATTGCCGTTTCCGTCCTGCGTCTAACTTCGTGATCTCTGTACAAAATGCAATGGTTATTCCAAAAAAATATTTATATTTCGCGACTATATGTGTATGTTATTGATAACTTTTTATAGAATATGTATATAAAGTTATATCACTTAGTCTGCCCGTGTCGCTGTTTTAATTTGCCGTAATTACATGATGGTTGATCTTTTTGTTAATTTAAGACATACTATAGTGGCCTGAACACAAGGAACCATACATGAAAAACTTAGAATTCGAAGAAATGGTTAATATGAAACTCCTATTATTTGTTAACAACATGTAATCGTAATTAGGCAATTACTGTCTAAGTTATTTCGTTTATGAAGCCTATAAGCTATTTCTAGTGCACGCTAAAGCATTAACAGCTAAATAGAGTTTAATAAATAAGTTGTTTTAGTATACATCTTAATAAAGAGAAAAATACTCAATGTCACCATGGGGTATATTATTATATTATTTTCGTAATAATAACACATGGCCGCCGCTAGACGTGATTTTGTGCCGCCGTAGTGGCCATTTTCTGAACCCTTTCTGCTGTTAGATTATACATATTTTTTTTAATATGCACCGTTGCCATATATTGCCAATGCACCGAGTGTTGTGAGTTCGAATCCCAAATGGGACAGAACTTTGTGTGATTCACAAATGGTTGTACCGAGTCTGGCTGTTCTTTGCGTCGTCCGTTGTTTGTATGCTTGTAGAGTCCCCCGCGCCACAAAAAATTCTGGTGCGGGCGTTATGTTTTTTAATTATAACATTGTTTTAGGAACGTGGAGAAGCACGACTCGAGGTCACTAAGCTACGAGCACGGTTTGCATCACTACCACCCAATCAGACAATGCAGTACAACGCTAGAACGCAAACTTCGACACAGCAGGTTAGTATTAAAATTATACTTAACTTGCTTTTATCCACCTTCGCTAGATCGCAAGCAGTATTAGTTGGCTACTGTTTCCTTATCTCTTTCTATTCCTCTACAATGTCGCAATCTCTTAAATAACGTAAGTAGTCAACATCAAAGTATTCAATTATAAATAAACCGCAGTACATTCCTCCAGACGTATTAATTTAACATTAAAAAGCTGTATCATTTAATACGTTCCTTCATCACCCATATCCGAGAAAAAGTTATTAAAAAAAATGTCGCTGCGAGCGTTTCCAGATAGAAGACTAATTAATCGCCTAGAGATAAGAACAGGGGAGGTTAGTGCGAGGGGGGAGGAGTTACTGCATCTGCATATATATGCGGAGCTCGTTAGAACGACCGTCTGAAAGTGACACCGCCATCGCTAATTACCCGTGAGGACAACATCTTACCGACTCTAACAGATATATATTTTGCAGAACACTAAATAATATTTCGCTTAATTTTTTTCTGGTGGTGATGTGTAAACAATTTTATGGTAACATAAAAGTTGTTGACTATTTTAAAGTTGTTAGAGAAAAATGCACGGGAATAGTGTAAGGAACTAATAAGATTTAACACACGTCCTAACTAGTTTTATAAATGCGAAAGTGAGTTTGTCTGTTTGTAACGCTTTCACGCCTTAAGTACTCGACCGATCATCATGCAATTTCGCATACACATTATCAGGCTACAATAAAGTAGTATCTTGAAAAAGAATTTTTCGAGAGGGATAGGAAATTGGCATAACCTACATATACACGAGCGAAGCCACAGGGAAAATCAAGTATTAAATATGACCAATAGCACGAATGGCGTAGTAGCCAAGCGTGATTCAAAAATAATCGTACTATATCTGGGTGTACATTCAGTCCGTTAATTTAATGTTTGTAAAGTCCCCGCCATACTTATGTAAATAGATATCAATATTTCTTATTTTTCATTTTATTTATTAATGCACAAAACACATTACAATTTTAATTACATCTTATATCATAAGTACATTGTTTAGATCTGGATCGTAAGGTAATTAATAATTTAACGTGCACATAGCACACAAAGAAAAACAAAAAGGATTACACAAAAATTATCTCTGATTTATGAATACCTAATATTGCAAATAACATGATTTTAGATTGAGATACCTCTGCCGAAATCAGAACCATCCGAACCCAACTTACTATGGAGGATGTCTTTCACTATTTTAGTATATTTGTTATGGTTGCGATCAAAAATGTCTAGTAATTAAGTTTTGCCATATCATTATATTGATTACTGATTCTTGTTAATGGATTATAATAAGAAATATTATTTTTATATATTTAAGGGCAAATATGTTTGTATCATTAGCCGTACGGGCACTAAATTTAATCTTGAAGCTGATTTGAGAAAGTAACTATGGTGAATCGATAATATAGTGTATTATTTTGTAAAGATAAACTAAATCGAAATATATACGTCGGGTTTCTAATGGCTGTACCTTATATTTGCTGAATCTACTTTCATAATTTAAACTTGACCGACCAGGGATTTTCGGTAGTTGAGAATTTTAAGAATTTTTTTCTGAATACGTTCAATATCATCAATATACGACCATATGGAGCTACTATATTTGAAGATACTCCTCACCAGGACAAAGTATAGGTACAAAGTACTGCTGGGCTTTCTAAGACCTTTCGTTGATCTCAAAACAAAGCCGTTGGCTTTACATATTACAAAGCCATGTAAAGCCAACCAACTCCAAAGCTTTGTTTCTCATTATAGCCATAATGAGCACGAAATGAAAAAAATTAACAATTTGTGTTCGATTTAGTATTTAGTAAGTAAGTCTTCTTATATTACTTTTAAAATTAGGGATAACCCCTCAAATTTGTTAAATCACCACACTATCAGGATACACAACAATACCGAGTGCAGTACTTCATGTACCTGTCCCAAACTTACCCAAACGGCTTCTACTCGTTACTTGGGTGTTATTTTAGACAAACATCTCTCTTTTCAACCGCACATTGACAAGATGGCAGGTAGGATTCGTAAGCTGATCTATGTCTTTAAACACCTCAGGCACGTAGCTGAACCTAATGTTATAAAGATGGCTTATTATGCATTATGCCAGTCCCTATTGGGGTATTGTATTTTAACATGGGGTGGAGCATCAAAAACCTATTTAATTAAACTTGAGCGTGCACAAAGAGCTGTGCTGAAGGTTTGTACTTTCAAACCGTACCGTTTTCCTACTAAAGATCTCTACGAATATTGCGAAGTTCTCACAGTGCGGCAAATATTTATAGCTCAGACTATATTAAAACAACACACTACTGCGCTATCCTCTTCACAAGCTTCTGCCCAATCCCGTGTTAAACGTAAAAACACTATACCGCGAACAATCACATGTAAAACATCCTTTGCGCAAAGATTCAATTATTTTCTAGGACGATATTTATATAATAAACTGAATAACTCGCTTGACTTTTGCACTAAAACTAACTATGAGACTAAGAAGATTATCACTAAGTACCTACAAAAACTGACATACGCAGAAACAGAAACACTTATTCGTCCGTCTCTATAATCGATGATCCTTCTTGTTGTAATTATACAGGGATACTTAAAAATCACATACTTGGCAGCTACACACACGCGAACACACACACAGACAGACAGACAGACACACACACACACACATACATACACACACACACTATCGCACACACACACACATACATACACTGTGAGCCTAAAGCTGTTAAATAAGTAAAGATATATACCTTGTATATGTATATATATATATGTCTGTGCATGCATATATTTATACATGTCAGGCCTTAATGTTTTAACTACTATTTTCCATGTATAACTAAACACTAAATTTTCTGTGAAACTGAAGGGTGCTGGTGCTTATAGTACAGGTCTACCTTTTTTAAGCACCGGCCGTATAAACTATGCAGTGTTTACTTTAAGCTATTTACTGTGTAATATGTAAAACAATTGTAAATTGATGCAAATAAACTTATTATTATTATTATTTGACTATCAATATTATAGGCCCATATAAGTTTATTACGAGTAAACGATATAATAAAATACTTATTAACATTTAAGAACATCAAATTGGCCTTACATCACTCAGAAATTGCATTAACATCCTGCTGAAGGGCTAAACAATCATCCTTTTAAGAGATTAACGTAAATAACTTTAAATCATCAGCATACAAGAGGCAGTTACAAGACAAGTGCTAAATTAAATTATTGATAAATGCAATGCAAAAGGAGAGGTCTAAGGTGAGAGCCTTGAGGCACTCCGGATGTTACTGCAGTAGCTGAAGAAACAAAAGCTTTTAACGCAACCAATTGAATTCTGTTCTCGAGATATGAGCAAATCCATCGATATAAGTTTCCGTGGACACTGTAAAAGGCCATTTTATGACAGAGCAAGTGGTGACTGACCTTGTCGAAGGCCTTGGAAAAGTCGGTATATACAGAGTCGACTTGACCACCGGTTTGGCAAATGCCTGACAAAGATAATTTTTATACACTAATGGGTTGGCGATTGAAGACTTGCCCTTAACAAGCCCTTAAGCCATGCTGCTTATCTGAGAGAATTGGTTTGATATGACTGTATAGGTGATTATAAACTAGAGACTTAAATATTTTAGCGAATCATGATAAAATGCTTATAGGCCGATAATTCTCACGATTTGACTATCACCACACGTATATATAGGGATGATATGTGCTGTTTTACAACATTTAGGGAAGTAGCCGCTAGTTAATGACTTATTTAAAATAACACACAAAGGACATGATAATTCCTTTCCAAAACACTTAACAAAAGAGGCAGGTAAAAGATCAGGGCCAGGTCCCTTATTTACATCTTATTCTTTTATATTATTTAATATATCACTCTCCTCAATTGAATAGCCTTTTAATGATAAGTACCGCTTAACACTGCAGGAAATGATCGTGATGATACCTGCATGTTTAAGAGTTCTCAATAATGTTTTCGAAGATAGTCACATGTGGGCCAACACCGAGTAGGCCAGCATAGTGAACTATGGCATAACCCTTCTCTGATAAAAGAAGACCCGTGCTCAGTAGAGTAACTTATAAACATGGCTGATATTTAATACCCAGGCCTGAAATAGAATTACTACGGATTATCATTTGCATTATTTATTCTCACTACTTTCTTCATATATTCTAAACTAGCTTTTGCCTGCGGCTTCGCTCACGTAAAAGTAGGTTAGGTTAAGTTATGTTAGAAATCGGGCACGCCACGATCGTGGCGGTAAGTCCCGTGTTTCAGGAGTGGCTGGAGAGGCGGCATGGCGCCCTCACCTTCCGGCTGACACAGGTTCTGACTGGCCACGGTTGTTTTGGCCGGTTCCTGTGTCGTATACGCCGGCAAGAGACGCCCGGTTGTCACCACTGCGGCGACTGCCGCGACGTTGTTGAGGACACGGCGCTGCACACTTTGGCGGTTTGCCCCGCCTGGGCATCGCAGCGCCGTGATTCGATCGCGGCAGTCGGATCGGCTGCCCTCTCGCTCCCGGCCGTAGTTCAGTCTATGGTCCGGAGTGAGAGGTCTTGGAACGCCGTCGCCTCCTTCTGCGAGGAAGTGATTTCCATCAAGGAGGCGGCGGAGCGGGAGAGGGAGCGTTTAAACCCTCTCCCCAACCGCAGAGCCGGGCGCCGGAGGGCGCGCGATGACCTCCAGCCACCCTGAGGTTTGACCTGGGGGTGGCGGGCTTTGTGGGCCTGCCCGCCATCCGTTCAGCACCAGGTCCGAGAGGCGGCGTGCGTGTTCCCACGCGCGCCTCTGTGTCCTCTAGGGGGGAGACAGTAGGGAATTTTTCGAGTGAGTCCTTTGGGTAGGTCTCTTGTGTAGTGGCCTGCCGTTTCACACGGCGGGGTCGCGACCGCATGCGAAAGCGATTCGCGCGGCCCCGTCGATAGTGATTTTGTCGAGGAACACCGTGGTAGGTTTAGTCGGTATTCCGGGAGGTACATTATCTTTTCAACATCTTTGTTTTACCCCGGCGAGCCCGACATAATCCCTCCGCCCGCCCCCGCGGAGGGATATGCGTCATTGCAATCCCACACGTAAAAAAAAAAAAATTTTTAGAAACAGTACTTTTATAAAAGAAAATCTTGCCTATGATACTCGGTGATAATATAACATTCTAATGGTAAAATAATTTTGATAACCGTTTTATTAGTTTTGGAGTTAAATTGTTACAAACAAATAAACAAAATATCAAATCTTTCATCTTTATAATATTAGTATAGATAGATATATCAGCCTTGTATATAAACTGTCCCACTGCTAGGCACCTACTTCCACTCAATGTAGAGGATTAGGCCATAATTCACCAACTTGCCCAGTACGAGTTGGCAGATTTCACTTATCTTTGAGAACATTGTGGAAAACTTAGACATGCAGGTTTCCACACGATGTTTTCCTTCACCGAGAGTTTTAAAGTGAGTAGTAATTAACTATTTAATAATAAGCACATAAATTCGAAAAGTCAGCAGTGCGTGCCTTGGAATCGACGTCGAGACCTCGGCATGAATATCCACCAGTCTTTCACTACGCTAAAATAAACTAAATGAACATCCCCTCTCTCTACGACTAGTCCAGTTTATGACACCAACCGTCAAGGTTATATTAGGTGGAGCCGCTGTACCTTCCAGTGCCCGAGATCACCTCCCGGGACCAGTTATAGATAGGTCTTGTCTCCAAATCTCGACTTTCTCCACCCTAATCTCAGAGATTCGGTTCTCGTAAGCGAGCTACCTCGTGCCCAAGTGACACTACCTATTCTCCAGATAGGTACCGGAGCAATAAAGCCGCTCACCACCCGCAGCTTTGGGAGTTGTTAACGAAAACCTCGCTAAAGCCGACGGAGAAGCCGCCTCCCATATCTCCAGTATGGTGCCGGAGCTGTGTAAGGCACGCTAGCTTCCCGATGTTCATCCATACACCTACCCAAATAGGCCTACAAGCCGAGTGTGACCCGAGTCACTCCAGCTATGACTCTTACTTGCTGAGCAGGCAAGCGCCCGAGACACACTGCCACTTCGCTAAAGACAACTCCGTGCCTCGCGCGACCGACTGGTTCGCACTAGCCGCACCTGAGTCCGACGCTCGAACGCCACGTGCTTGCCGAGCAACGAACATGTCGTCCTCAGCGGCTAACCACATACCCCTGCGAGTCCAACACCAATGTCAGGCATCGCGCACTCTAATCAGCGCGGTCGATAGAACACGCCCTTCGAGGTGCAGTGGGCTTCCTGACCCCGCAGTACCCTAGTCCAAAGGGGGAGACCCGTTGTTCGCCCCCGAAACCCTATCTACTCGGGTCCTGAAGATAGGGGAAAACTAAATTACAACATTAAACAGTATCAATTTATAATCATAATCATAATCATAATCATAATCATAATCCTTTATTTGTGAAACATAGGTTAGATACAGGTGTTAGTGTTATTATTTTTAAGTACCACTACGTCTTACCACATTATGTGGTGTACAAATAATATTCAATAGAAATAAAGTTACAAAATATAATAATTACAAGTCAGATAGTAATTAAATAATAGTTTAAATAATAATACTTGCAGTCAAAATAGTAAAAAGAAAATAATTATAATGTCACAATTTGAAATCTTTGAGGCAGTGTACATATATCGCTAAAAGTTCGCGATCGTATGGCGAATATTTTTGTTGGCAGGGGCTAAACTTGCGCGAAAAGAAAGCAAGTGGTTGCCAGTTGCTGTCCTTGAGTTGCTGTAGAACTGCACCCATTGCTAAATCAGATGCGTCAGTGACTAGCGCCAACTTACAATTACTGTCTGGGTGTGATAGCAATGCAGCATTAGCAAGGCTCTGCTTAAACTGTTCAAAGGCAAGAAGTGCATCACCAGTTATATCAACTGGTTGAGAAGCTTTTACTGACCCAGTAAGTAGTGTGTTTAGAGGGGCTTGGATTGAAGCAGCCTTGGGCAAAAAGCGCCTATAAAAATTGAGCATGCCCAAGAAACGTCTCAGTTGCCTGACAGTTTTTGGGGCTGGGAAATCTAGAATAGCCTGAACCTTGGACTCTAAAGGTTTGGTGCCAGCTTCCGAGATACGATATCCTAAGAAATTTACCTCACTGGCTCCGAAAACGCACTTTGATGTGTTGACGAGGACACCGTATTCTTTCATACGCTCGAAGAGCTGCTGTAGGTGACGCTCGTGCTGGACCTCATTCACAGAAAAGCATAAAAAATCGTCACAGTACGGATAAACAAAGTCGAGTCCTCTAGTCATCTCGTCAACAAATCTTTGAAAGGTTTGGCCTGCGTTCCTCAAACCAAAGGTCATACAAGGGAACTCGTAGAGGCCAAAGGGAGTGGTGATGGCCGTCTTCTGGATATCGTCCTCAAAGACTTTAATTTGATTATAGGCCTTCACTAAGTCTATAGTACTAAAGACTTTACACCCAGCTATACTATGGGAAAAGTCGTGAATATGCCTTATGGGATAGCGGTCTGGTATAGTCCGTGCATTAAGCATCCGGTAATCACCACAAGGTCTCCAGCCGTTATCCTTCTTTGGCGCGAGATGCAAAGGAGACGCCCAGGGACTTTCAGAGGGGCGTGCTGTACCGTTACTAAGCATGAGTTCGAATTCCTGCCTAGCTATCTTCAGTTTGTCGGGGGCGAGCCTGCGGGGTGTACAAAATACGGGAGGGCCGGGCGTCGTGCGAATATGATGCACTATGTTGTGCTTCGGCGTCAGTGGGGTACCTGAAGGGCGAGTAATTTCTGGGTACTTACCCAAGAGAGTATGGTACCTCGTATCACCCGTTGCTACCTTCACCGAAGATACATTTGTTTTAACTACAGAAGCACTACAAAACAAAGTGGTTGTATTATCAACAAGGCGTTGGTTGCGTACATCTACCATGAGATTATAAAAGCTTAAAAAGTCAACACCTATGATAGCTTTGGTAACATTAGCTACTGTAAAACGCCAAGGTAAATTGCGTCTTAAACCTAGGTTTAAATTTAGCTCGATGCTTCCGAAAGTGTCTATGAGAGTCCCATTGGCCGCACATAGCTGAAAATCGGTCCTGGCACGTCGTTCACGCAGCGCAGAATAAGGATAGACACACAGGTCACTCCCAGTGTCCACCAGGAATCGTGTGTCTGTGTTGCGGTCGTAGACGAAGAGGCGACCTGAAGATGTCGGGCAGTCGTCAGTCGCCATCAGCGACTGCCTGTGGCTTTTCCCGACTTGCCGTAGTCACACGGAGCGACGCATTGATGAGCTCTGGACCCGAATCTGGCGTGGTACCAACAGATAGGGTACTTCTGGTAGCTTGAACTCGATCGGGACCTGGAACGTGCAGGTGATCGGCGTCGTTGGAGCCTAGATCGTTCGTTTGTGCGGTTAGGTCTGCGCGATTGCTGGTCTATCTTCAGCGCTAGACGTTCCACCATCTTCCTCAACTCGGCGATCTCAGACGAAGTGCTGCTACTGGTAGGAGCGGTTGCTGATGTGGTTGCAACTACAGGAGGCGCAGTCAATTCATGAATGCGGTCAGCCAAGTCAGCGAGCTGCTCCAGAGAGTGTGAAGGCTGGGATGCTAGCACCGTCTGAATGCTGATAGGCAGTTGGTTGCACCAGATTTGCTTCACGATATCATCAGCCGCAGACGATCCAGCTAAGTCTTGTAGGTGACGTAAGAATTGTGAAGGCTTACGATCACCCAGTTTCTCTTGCGTGAGCAACTGCTTCACCTTCATCTCATGCGAAGCTGACAGACGACGAAGGAGCTCGGTCTTGATTTTCTCATAGCGGTTTTTAGAAGTAGGATTCAATATAATGTCCTTCACTGTTTTCGCGTGCTGAATATCAAGATTTGTAGCTACGCTGCTGAATTTCAGGAAATCCTCTGTAATATTCAGGCTATCAAATTGATTGTCTAGAAGTGCAAACCAGAGTTCCGGATCCTCAGGCGAAAATTTTGGCACCTTCAGCGTAAGCTTCCGAGGTTCGGAGGACGAGTCGCGACGGACAGTGGAAACGCGCATTTTTTTCGGTCGACGCGTAGTAACGTTTTCATCTCTAGAAGCCGCGGTTTTAGCCGTGTCACTGCTATCACTCATTGTCTTAAATGTCCTTGAAGGGGTCACCAGTTATAGTATGTGTAGTGAGGTATGGAGTTCACTGTGCACACCATATAATCCTTTCTATTATAATTATAAAGTTCTGTACCTGGTAGATCCCTCGGGTATTAAATAAATACACGTAGTTCAGTTCACAGAAGAGTAGATATATTCACAAGCACAAGCACAGATATAGTCCGAAAGAAAGATATACAAGAGAAGGAGAAAGTCAGTGATAGCGTAGGAGAAAGCGTGAGAATCAGACAGCGATGGAAAAGCACGTAAACAATATATTATATACTCGTAAGTTCGCGCGGCGGGTCAACGGATGACACGGGGTACACGTCAGAGAGTTTAAGGTCGACTGAATGACATAGCGACCGGCGCCCGCGCCACACTTAGGTTCAGGGACCGGTTTGCCGGGCGTGGTTCCATTGAACGATATTCGCACAACGCACGGCTTCGACGCTGTGCAGTGAAATATGATAATAATGTGTTGATGTACATAGTTTCTAATTACTGTAAGTATTATTTATATAAATGTATATAGGATAGTGTAAGTATAATGTAGGTAGTATATAGTAAAGTAAATGTTTAGTAAATGTAATATGTAGGGAGCCTACATCACTCCCCCCTAGAGACCGTCACTACGGTCGATAGTAGTCAGGAAATCGAACTCTGCGGCCGGATCGAGTAATCTTTGTATCCGTCTGAGCTGGGACGTTAACCTGGCTAGGTATGGGGACAGGATTAGAAGTAGGATCAGGAACAGGAATAAATGAAGGAGTGGAGTTGCTGAAAGGGATAGTGCTAGGGGAAGGGTCAGCAAGTAAATAGGCTGGCTTAAGGCGGTCTATGGTTACCGAGACTCTTTTACCCTTAACTAATATTATGAAAACTTTATCCCCACGCTCAAGCACTTCGTAAGGGCCAGAGTAAGGAGGTTGCAAGGAACCTCGTGATGCATCGTCCCTTAAAAATACATGGCTCGAAGATGTTAAGTCTTTATAAATAAAGATTTTGTCTTTACTGTGGCGAGAAGTTGGTGACGGTTGCAGTTTTCGAACAAAATTGCGTAAGCGAGTGGTAAAATCCGATACATCGGTAGAACCTGACACAGTTGGGTGGAAAAATTCACCAGGCAGACGCAAAGGTTCTCCGTAAACCAACTCGGCTGATGAAGCTTTCAGATCCTCTTTATAGGATGATCTAATGCCTAATAAAACTAGCGGTAAAGTATCGACCCAATTGCAGTCCGCGTGGCACATTATAGCTGCTTTAAGCTGACGGTGGAATCGTTCCACAAGGCCGTTGCACGCCGGATGGTACGCGGTTGTTCGGTGATGTTTAAATCCTATCACTTTTCCAAGATACTGGAAAAGTGTGGATTCAAACTGCCGGCCGCGGTCTGTGACAATATCCGTAGGACATCCATATCTGGATATCCACGATATCAGTGCCTTGCCTACGGTTTCTGCGGTAATATCCATCATCGGCGTGACGTCAGGCCAGCGTGTGAAACGATCTACCACAGTCAGACAGTAGCGGTAGTTTTGTGATGATGGAAGTGGGCCTATAATGTCCATATGAATAAAGGTAAAGCGGGCACGAGGCAAATCGAATGCACCCAAAGGTGCAGATACATGTCGATTTACCTTAGCGCGTTGGCATGCCAAGCACTTACGAGACCACTCTCGACAGTCTCTACGCATGCCAGGCCAGACAAACCGCTCAGCTACCAACTTTGTGGTTGCCAAAGCGCCAGGATGGCTGAGACCATGAAGGCTGTCAAACAGTGGTTTTCTCAGTGGCTTGGTTACGAAAGGACGAGGTTGTGGTCTGCTCACATCACAATAAAGTTCCTTTCTGCTGCCAGGAATTTTGAGCTTCATCAGGCGGAGTGAGAATTCACCGTCAATAAATTGGAGGAGCTCTTGATCATTAGCCTGTGATTCTGCTAGTTTATCGAAGTCAATTGACATCTGCAGTTCATCGATTCGCGACAATGTATCGGCTACAACATTATCTTTGCCAGATATGTGTCGGATGTCAGTCGTGAACTGCGAGATAAAATCAAGGTGGCGATACTGACGAGGCGAACAATTAGCCTTTCTTTCACGGAAGGCATAAGTAATCGGCTTATGGTCAGTAAAAATTACGAAATGGCGAGCCTCCAACATGTGCCGAAAGTATTTTATACTTTCATATATCGCTAAAAGTTCGCGATCGTATGGCGAATATTTTTGTTGGCAGGGGCTAAACTTGCGCGAAAAGAAAGCAAGTGGTTGCCAGTTGCTGTCCTTGAGTTGCTGTAGAACTGCACCCATTGCTAAATCAGATGCGTCAGTGACTAGCGCCAACTTACAATTACTGTCTGGGTGTGATAGCAATGCAGCATTAGCAAGGCTCTGCTTACACTGGTCAAAGGCAAGAAGTGCATCACCAGTTATATCAACTGGTTGAGAAGCTTTTACTGACCCAGTAAGTAGTGTGTTTAGAGGGGCTTGGATTGAAGCAGCCTTGGGCAAAAAGCGCCTATAAAAATTGAGCATGCCCAAGAAACGTCTCAGTTGCCTGACAGTTTTTGGGGCTGGGAAATCTAGAATAGCCTGAACCTTGGACTCTAAAGGTTTGGTGCCAGCTTCCGAGATACGATATCCTAAGAAATTTACCTCACTACCCATACTATAACTGTATTTATAGTAATAGGAATAATTATGTCAATATGATAATTACAGCATTATTATTATTACATATTTTTATCATCGAGATATTCATCAACAGAATAATAAGCTTTGTTAATAAGAAATTCTTTTAGAGTATTTTTAAACATTTGTAAATTTTCAGCAGTTTGGATAAATCTAGGCAGCTTATTGTATATCTTGGGTGCCATTACGAATATGCTGTTGTGATATAAGGCAGTTTTAGCTCGAACCATATGTATTTTACCAAATCTACGGTTACTAGTTACTTCTGAAAATTTTGACCAGTTTTTTTTTACAAATAAAGCTATTTCAAATATATGAATTGATGGCATTGTCAGTATTTTTAAATTAATGAAATGTGGTTTACATGAATCAGTAAAGTGAATGTTACATATTGCTCTTATACAGCGTTTTTGAGACTTAAAAACTAATTCTTTACCAGTTGCATTGCCCCAAAATATAATGCCATATCTTAAAGTGGCTGCAACTAATCCGTGATAAGCAGTAACAACCGCGTCTCGATTTACAGTTTTATTTAACATGTGCAGGGCATAAGCATATTGGTTTATTTTACCACACACCATTTCTATTTGGCAATTCCACTTCAAATTACTTTGAATTTGCAAGCCTAAGAATTTTGTTATTTTAATGTCACTTATGCATTGATTATTGTATTTAATATCTATGTCCCTTGTTTTGTTCTCATTTTGTCCAAAACTCATAATAGATGTCTTACGTAAATTAATTTTTAGGTTTTGTGAGTCCAGCCAACTCACTAAAGACACAATATTTTCTTCGATTACTGATTTAGTAGTATGTATATTATCATGGTTAAATACGACGGTGCTATCGTCAGCAAACATTACCATAGGAAACTTAGTAGCAGATGGGAAGTCATTAATATAAATAATGAACAGCAGAGGGCCGAGTGTACTACCCTGTGGTACTCCATATCTTATAATTCTTGATTTTGACTTATAACGAGTTTCAGTTTTAGACTTAAGGCATATTTTATCAATAACTGTAATTTGTTGTCGATTGCTTAGGTAAGATTCTATCAATTTGGATACATTGCCTCGAATACCATAGGCGTTCACATAATCGAACGCCTTCGTCATGTCCATATAAAGTGCTTGGACTGGCATTCTCTTGTCCATTCTAGATATAATTATTTCCAAGAACTCATAAATTGCCACATCAATGCATTTGTTTTTTCTGAATCCTTTCTGATTATCTCTAAATAGGTTGTTTTTTTCAAAATAGTTATTCAAGTTGCTATAAATTACTTTTTCAAAAATCTTAGAGAATATAGGTACTAAGGCAATCGGCCTATAGGATTGCATATTTTCTTTGTCATCTTTTTTATAGAGTGGCTTAACTAGAGATATCTTTAGCTTTTTAGGATATACACCCTGTACGATGCAGTTATTTATTAATTGACTTAATACGGGTGATATTGGTACCGATACCATTTTTACTATTTTAGTATTAATGTCATCATAGCCGGTGCTTGCTGTATTTTTTAATTTGTTTATTATCCGATGTACATCTCGGGGTGTGGTAGGCTCCATAAACATAGATGTAGATTTCTTGCAAAAATCGTAGCTTTGTGATTTAGTTTGTGTTGGTGGGCTACCCGTCTCTACTAAATCCACGTAGAAATCGTTGAAAGCTTCTGCTATTGCGGTTGGGTGTGTTAAAGAATGGTTATTAATTGTTATTTGATCAATATTGTTAACGGGTAACCTATTTTTATTTTTGTTTATTATTTTCCAGGTGGCTTTACTTTTGTTATTAGCAGAATTTATATAATTTATATTCTGTGACCTTTGTGTCAGTTGTATTATTTTCTTGAGTCTGCTAGCCAATGATTTAAAATTTAATTTATTTTCTATGGTGGGCCGTTGTCTATACTTCCACAACAACTCACGCTTTCTTTTTGAACAAACTTTAATGCCACGAGTGATCCACTTCGATTTAGCTTTGGTTGGAATTTTTACTTTAATGTTCGGAAAACATAAATCATAGAACAGTAAGAAAGTGTTATGAAATATATTAAAAGCTATATTTGCATCTGTTTCTTCATATACTTCAGAAAAACTGAGATTGTTTATGCAACTAATAAACTTATTTACATTTTCATTAGACAAATCGCGCCTTTTTGTAAACCAGTAATTGTATCTGCATGTTTTAGAAACAGGGCATTGCAATAATTGGGCAGTGTGGTCTGAAACCGCTAGTTCACATATTTCGCTTTTGCATCCGCGTATATTATGTAAAAAGTTGTCAATACAGGTACCGCTGCTCAAGCGAGTTGGCATATTAATTTCAAATAAAAAAAAATATAATATCAGTTTCGTTCATAAATTACTTTATTACACTGCTAGGTAGTTTCTTGTTCCGTAGGATTTATTTTCCAAGCGTGCGATTGACAAAGGTGCATCCCAGCAAATATTTTTTTGTAATTCTTTTAGTTTTCAGTTAGACATCCACGCACATTTGCTAAATTCGCTCGTATAACGCACACATAACTTTATTTAATCAGGAACGTGGAAGGTTTGAATTTGATAGCATCCTTATCCTCACTTCATATTATAAATGCGAATGTGAGTTACTTTGTTACGCTTTCACGGCTTAACAACTTGACCGATCATCATGAAGTTTCGCACCTACGTTGTCAGCGGTACAGAATAGGACATAGGGTACCTTTCATACAGAACTGTTATTAATCTAATCTAACCTAACCTACATTTCAAAATCAAAATCTAGTAATGTTATAAATGCAAATGCGTATTTGTTTGTATGTTACATTATCACGCCATAACTACTCGACTGATAATCATGAAATTTCGCATACACATTGTCCTTTGTACAGAATAGGACATATGGTACCTATCATCCAGAAAAAAGTACTGTTGCTAATCTCACCTAACCTACATTCACACAAGCGAAGCCGCGGGCAAAATCTAGTAATGTTATAAATGGTTTGTTTGTTTGTTATGCTTTCACGCCTTAACAACTCAACTGATTGTTATGAAATTTCGCATACGCGTTGTCAGGGGTCATCTTTCACCCAGAAACAAATTACTGTTGCTCAGGTATAGAAATTTATTGTCAAAATCTAGATCAACACGAACAAAGCCATGGGCAAAACCTTGTAAGAAATATAAACGAGATGGGTGTAAAAACCCAGGATTCAACCTCTTCGTCTTCGTGACCTTTTTTTTTGTTCTATCTTTTACTTCCAAATCACTCTGTTGGTGAATATCTCCTGACCTTATGACCTTGTAACCTCTATATCGCGGGGGTCTTTTGACCCACAGGGCCTATATTCAGACTCGACCGAGGGATGACCCCAAGGTCTGCACATCAAGTTACAAGTCAATCGGTCGAGTGATTCCGGAGCTATGCCTATCACTAACAAACTGTCACTAATAGACAGACATAGACCCACATAGTGTTTTCGTTAACCTCTTCAAAGAAAACTCAAGAGTTTAATAAAATCGGCCTAGATGATTATTTTATATTCATTACGTAGATACTAGATATATCATGTCAAAGTATTTGCACCACTATTTTAGTGCATGTTGTCTAACTCACTTAGCCGATTACTGCAAATTTAAATATTTATGTATTACTCTACTGCATAATTGACAAACGTGTCGTTCTATTTATCGCCTGACTCAGACTAAGCGAGTTAGAGATCATGCACTCTAACTCGTATTATAAACCGTTTAGTTGAGATAAACGTTTTAGACTTTTGCGATTTGTACACAAATTAATAGCCAACTCGTGACCAAGATCGAGGCAAGTCGGTCGAAACGTCGGACAATCAATAGGTATTTATTACCTTTTAAATACTTTATCACGAGTAAGACCTTACCTAACGTTATATTAAATTTATTTGAGATGTCTCCTCTAGAACCTAGTACTTAATAACGGGTAGTATTTAACTGAACAGCAAAAAAATACTAATTGCACAGCAAAATATATTTAAAGAGATAGATTGATCTCTTTCGAATCGAGGGAGCTTTGCTACGCGGGGCTACTATTTTTGGGTGGGTTTAAGAAGGAACCTTACATAACCTAACCCTTCCGAGACGGAATGCAGTGATTTGAGGAGTATAGGTGCTCGTTATGCTGTGCAATATTTGCTGTGCAATTAGTATTTTTGATGGTCATTATATTTAATCCTCTTAGTAACTCAATAGTACACCGCTGCTATATATTTAAATAACTAATCAATCTAATATTATAACTACGAGTGTGAGTTTGTTTGTTTGTTACGCTTGCCCGCCTTAATGACTTGACCGATCATCATGCAATTTCGCATTTATGTTATCACAGGATATAGAAAAGGATATAGAGTACCGTTCATCGAAAAAGAGTACTGAACGGAGAGATAAAAATTTATTAATAAAATCTACACTAACGCGAGCGATGCCGTGGACAAAACCCAGTTATTTCATAAAATAATGTTTCTCTAAAGCTCTAAACAAAGTAACAAAGCTAATTTATTCATTGCTCGTGTATTTTTGTTACTGTAAACGATTACTACGTTATTTTTGTTATTTCATTACGTCTATTAAAATAAACGAAATCTATTAAAGTTGATCTACATGTTGTTCTCAGAACACTACTCTGTTACGAAGCTATGACGTCAGCTATTACGTCATCACGATACCAACCTACGGTACACAACATACGCGTATGCAGAAGTACATGACTACTTATTTTAATTCTTTTCTAATTTCGCCCACAAATTGGGCTGCATGTACATTGTGGATTAGTTAAAAACTAGCTTGTGTCCACTACTTTGCTCGGGAATGGATTTTTTTCTGGATGAAACTCTATGGCCTATTCTGTACACCTGATAACGTGTATGCGAAATTTCTAAGGCGTTTTCTAATTGTTCAGGCGTAAAAACATAACAAACTCACATTCACATTTATAATAATAGTTATTTATAATAATATATAGACTGCACGAATGGTGCCGTCCCTATCTACAAGACCCGAGTTGATAGGGATTCGGGGGGAGAACTACGGGTCTCCCCCTTTGGACCAGGGTACTGCGGGGTCAGGAAGCCCACTGCGCCTCGACTCGAAAGGCGTGTACTATCGACCGCGCTGATTAGAGTGCGCGGTGCCTGACATTGGTGTTGGACTCACAGGGGTATGTGGTTAGCCGCTGAGGACGATATGTTCGTTGCTCGGCAAGCACGTGGCGTTCGAGCGTCGGACTCAGGCGCTGCTAGTGCGAACCAGTCGGTCGCGCGAAGCACGGAGTTGTGTGGCAGTGTGGTTTCACTGCCACAACGCATCTCGGGCGCTTGCCTGCTCAGCAAGTAAGAGTCATAGCTAGAGTGACTCGGGCCACACCTGGTTTGTACGTCTATTTTGGTAGGCGTATGGATGTACTTACGTCGGGCAATGAGCGTGCCTTATACAGCTCCGGTAACATACTGGAGATATGAGAGGCGGCTTCTCCGTCGGCTTCAGCGAGGTTTTCGTTAGCAACTTCCAGATTTGCGAGTGGTGAGCGGCTTTATTGCTCCGGTACCTATCTGGAGAATAGGTAGTGTCACTTGGGCACAAGGTAGCTCGTTTACGAGAACCGAATCTCTGAGGTTAGGGTGGAGAAAGTCGAGATTTGGTCGAGACCTGTCTATAACTGGTCCCGGAAGGTGCTCTCAGGCACTGAAAGGTACAGCGGCTCCACCTAATATAACCTTGATGGTGTAGGGGAACGCTATATCATAAACTGGACTAGTCGTAGAGAGATGGTCACTCATTACAACACGAAGTTTATATATATCTAAAAACTGTCACAGGCCTATAATGTGTTCTACCAATTCTACAGACCTCTTCTCTGTATGACAGATTAGGTCATAATCCATTACACTTAGCTAGTAGGGGTTGGAAGATTCCACACGTCGTCGAGAATACTATGGAGAACTCTTCTTAACGATATTTACCATCACCGATAAGGCGATCAATAATAGGGTAGTTGCCTATGTCTGATTTTAAACATTATTTTACACACAAGAGCAAATAGCAATCAAATGAAATCTTTTTGTGCAAACAGTATCAAAATTGGTTACAAATAAGGGAGAAATTCATTTTTTTAATTTGGTTGTAGGGACAGTTGGATTGTGGGGTTATCTAGATATCACCATCGAACTGGAGCGTTTAAATAGCGGTTACGTCATAGTCTGTTTCGTGTATCCTTTTTCTGTCATTTGACAATTACCCCTACTACCTAATTTGAAATGAACCAAAAAAAATATTTATATTTTAGAGTTTGGTAATGTGACTATTTAAACAATGGAGCCTTGGGGTTCAAGAGCTAGGTCTGATTATAGAGACCTAGCTTGGCGGCTGATGGACGCTTCACGTTACCAGAGGGCTGGTATTTTCTTTGCACAAAGAATAAGTATTGCCATTCAACTTGGCAATGCTGTCAGTCTTCCGGGCACGTTGCCGATTGACGAAGAAGCGAAGGAATATTATGAGGCTGTTTAATTTTGAACTTTTATTTTTGTCTTTGGTTTATATTTCTTGTAAATAATTTGTGTATACATAATGTTAATTATGTAATTAATAAATCATGATTCCACAATTTACCTTAAATTTTAAAATTATGTGAGACAACGGTTACTTTATACTATTTCCTATTTAATACGCGTATGACTTCAATAAACTAGTCGTGTGCCTTGGGATCTTGCTTGAAACCACTGCATGTCAATCCAAGAGCCTCCGACTAGACTATCGCTGCTTGTTATAAGGCAAAGGTACGTACTTAGCCCTAAGTATAGCCTAACAACGTTATTCGGTTCTCCTGATTCAGTTAAGCCAAGGAGCCGACTTAAAGCTCTATTACCAAACTAGATACCAGCCAACTTAATATAACGTATTAAAGCGCATTTTGTACATCCAATATCAATAGTATCCACCTACAAAAATGAACAAGCAAATAATAATGAAAATCTAGCTTTTACCATGGTTTAAATCCTAGTTTTGAGAGAATAGAACTGATTTTTTTTCGGAATACCCTATGACACTCAAACCACTTGCCCATAAACCACTTCCAAGCCAAAATTCATGTTAAGGTATGTCTTTAAGTAGTGTCGGTGCAACCACCGACGCTACTGAAAGGAAGCACAAGTCAATAAAACACTTTTTAATTTACAACATTACTAGTTAAACCCTGCTACACTTCACTCTGGCTCAGTATGATATTTTTTATTTCGCGTTTCATTGGGAACCTCAACTAAGAATTTTATATAAAAATGCAACGTAGTATAAAAATTTCAATCTAATGACTACTTCTCGAATTTTGTCGACACAAACATACAAAAGCTGAATTTTATATATTATGTAAAGAATAAGCAAGAACAAATTAAGATAAGGAATCCTAATTATTTTAGTTCTATCCATATACACATACCTAAACAAAATAATACAATAATGTTTTTAAACACGTTAGAAACATAATTGTGTAATATAGTCGCACATACATTAAGTGTCACCATCCAAACTAATAAACAGTCACGACTGTTTGCTTTAATATTCATACCTCTGTACTTGAGCTAGCCAAGCGATAATGCCATGTCATCTATTTTTAACGTCTTACTCACCGAAAAATTCTTCATTTCATATTTTATTACGAACAACATAAGTTGTTAGTTGTTCTAAGATTCACATACAAAATGTATATGTTAAGTACAGGCCAACCCTGTGAGTTAGCAACTAATTACTAAGACACACGTTCGTTCGACACAACTACAGAGCATGTACCGAGCGAACAGTTCATAAGTTGCTTTACGCTCGCCACTCAACATTGCCGCAGAATCGTGTTTATATTTTACCGTTAAATAGAAGAGTTTAAGTGAAAATTAATAGGGTGTTTTTGATGACGAAAAATAACGAGAAATCTAATCAAAATGCAGCGAAGGATTGGCGGGACAGACCTGAACCGCTCCTCGCCGTGCCTGAAGATGAAAGGTGAGTCGACGAGGCTTCATTAAAATGAACTATTAGCGGATAAGCGCTCGCTCAAACAAAACAACATGGTGCTACGTACAATCGAGCACAGCTTTATGTAATCTTTTGGATTATGTTCTTACTTCACTTTATTTTTATGATTGGACTTTAGATAAAGGTCGTTGTGGGAAAACTTTGTGTCTTTGCCTGTATCTTTAAATCATCGTTATCTTTAAAAAGATTACAAGCAATTTGTGTTACAAATCTCTTTAACTCCTTTAGCAAACCTAAAATGCTTATGTTTGGAATGGACATACGTCAGAAGTGCAATAGGTAGGATTCAAACTCGCGAAGTCCAGTGTACTGGGCTACCAATCAGGAACGAGTTAATTTATGTTACTTTAATTATAACAACGACGAAATACCAGTAACAATAATGTAAGATCATCTTCCGATATGAGTATTAACATGTAAAACAAATATACCGTTAATATCTTTGAACATGTTTAGCCAGTAAGAGAGCTCGAAGAAAGTAATCTAAACGTATGTAAGAAGAATTAATATTTTTAGATATGCTTAGGTCTTAGCAAACAGCAATCCGTAGTGACTGTCCACTTTTCCTAGAAACAGGCGTGAGCATAAAGGATATAGTAGGATTGAAATTCAGGAACTTATTTAGTGCGTAGTTTGGCAAATAGCGTCGTCTCAACTTCTTATTCTATCGATATGCTTCAATGACAAATTGAAGAAGATGTTGTAATATCAAATCATAATTAACAGTCCCGTTTACGACTTAGATATTATTTTTTTGTTTAAATAACCCTGTTATACATTATAGCAGTAATAATATATTAGTATATATCACTATTTGACTTCTTGCTGCTACTGAGAATTTCTCTACGAGACAACTCTGTAACACTTTCTATAACCTGGCAGCCGAACTCCGGACGTCACGATCGCTTGCAAATCCATTAAAACTTATGCCACTGAACTAATGAGGCAGTTTTGTAGTAGCAATTTTTATTACATCTGCCGCCAAGAATAAATCCTGTGTCGCGGGGCACTTTACAAACATTTGAACAACGGGCACAAGGAACACTTGGATTCGAAACAACCACTAGATCACACAAATTTAAGTTAAATATTGTAAATATGTATAAATCTTCTGTGCGTGTGTTTGTAATTAAAATCCTCCTAAACGGCTGGACCGATTCTGATGAATTTTTTGTGTGTGTTCAAGTGGATTCGAGAACGGTTTAGATTTGGTTTTCTCAAATTTTTTTTCGTGTGTCCAGGACAACGTCTGTCGGGACAGCTAGTTTAAGTTAAATTAAAATGACGTCATACGGCCTCCACAAAATTTTAAGTACATAATATCTTCTAGAACGAATTTCGATCATAGCGGCAATCTTTTCGCAGACTAGTCATCAGCGCAGGATATATTATAGTACACAGGTATGAGCGCAAACATTAGTGAAACATGGTAGTCAGAGAGTGAAATTAGGTCCAGGGCTCACGCCTTTATGTGCTCTCCGAGGCACCACCATGGGACATAGACAACTTGCCGACTCTGGGTTCTACTTAGAATATCTTAGTAAAAAATAAATAATAACATTATGCTGAAAGAACTTGTGATTAACCCAAGTCATCATGATCCTCAGCTATATTACAAACTAGTTACTGTTCGAAAGAGGCAGTCATCACAATTTGTTTGTAGTGTAATAACAACTGCTTAATGCTGGCTCATTAAATACGACATCACACATAGACACTGTCCTAGTTTAGGTGTCATTCACTACAGTAATTAGTTTTAGTTTGCTAACATTAAGCTAAGGTTATTCTCATTCTAAAGATCTTTGCTATTTTAATCTAACATCTGAAATAATCTTGCAGGTTATTAAGAAATTTCTTACGTAAAACTCCATTACACTTTGGCTAACCCGGAAATCGACCCCAGGTCCTTACGGTCAACAGAAATATAAAGTCATACTTTGCCGCAGTACCAAAAAGACAGTCTTTTTAGGAAACTCAAACCTAATATATGATACAGTACGTTCATTTTAACGGACAGGCGATTCTAGTCTAAATCTGATGGCCAGCAAAAACACCCAGTCAATCTGTCTGTTGTAGGAGGTAAGGACTCTCCACTCTGTATTCCAATAAAACTACCCTGGTCATCTTCTTCAATCCTTGGACGAAGGCGTCCTACCTTGCAGTTGCTAATTTAAAGTATTTCTCAGCCATCATTCTAGGCAGCTATCTCCAGCCGATTAGCACTCTATAATATGTTAATAATTACAGCTCTATATATAAACTGTATAAGAAGGGTTAAGGCTATGGCCTAACCCTTCACATATTTTCGAGAACATTATGAATAACTCTTAGACGTGCAGATTCCTCACGATGATTACGTTCACTATTAAAGCTTGCATTTAAATTTATCTACATATATAAAAATTAATCTCTGTTTCCCGTGGTCACGACATAACTTGATGACAACTTTACCGATTACATTCATCTTTTATTTTAGGTTTCTAATACTTTGTAGAAGGTTTTTGAATTAGATAATTTCAGAAAATTTAACGTCTATTTTAACATCGCGTGTATAACCGTTCGTCTAACACAGGACTACGTCTGTCGGACCAGCTAGTACTTTTATAATTAGAATGGTTATTAATTGGACTACTTATTTCAGAGAGCATCCACCGCATTCCTTACCGCGGCTGAGCGTGGTACTGCCGGCGAGTAGCAACTCCAGCACTGAGCACATCCCTAACGTCACACGAACCCAGAGGAAACCACTATCACATGGCGAGTAAGACAATCACTTACCCATTCATGCCATATACATAAATACTAAATTATACATATATTACAGCTTAAACCTGCGCCATCTATCGTAATTCCAAGACACTTGCCCATAAGAACTGTAAATTTTTACGGGATAAAATGTGTTCTATGTGAATCTTAATTCAAATAATTCTTGTATTATACTTAGATTATAAATGTTTTAAAATATAAACTTTGGAAAGTTTCGTTATTTTTACAAGAATTATGAGAACGAAGTTATGGGTGAAATCATGTTTTCATACCAAAATCATTGTACAAATTCTTAGAAATTGTTTAAATTCTGTAGATAGGCTTACATGCATGAAAATGAGATCCAGTAATTCTAACAGCTGGTACTTACTATAAAGTGAGAACAAAATAAACTTCATCACAAACTGCAGGAAACGAGAATGACTAGGAAAATCTAATTAGGTTAGGTTAGACTTCATACTTTTGCGTTTCTCGTATTTTTAACAGAAACTTAACATAAACGCGATTTAGGCGGTTATAACCGCGTAAATACTGAGCATGATCGCGTTTTCTGTTATATAAAAGGATAAGCGTCTATTTCACGCTACCAAATATCACGTACATACACGTATAACTATTGACAAACGACCCATTAGAACAGCATAATAGTACAGTCAAAGCACTCGCAGCAACAAATTCTATTAAATTAGCGTCTAATTAATTTTCACAAACGCCATGTTTTAGTTTATTATCAGTGAATTAATGGGATATATCAAATTGTTTCAGTGAATCGATGACTGTGGTCCTGTCAGCGTTTTATGCAAAATTATTAATAGTATTAGGTATAGCTTTTCCCGTAACTAGCACTATTCAAAATGAAGTATCTACGAACGTTATGGCAGATGTAAGTATACTAGTTTATTATTACACACATGTATTTATCTGTCTTGCAGGCTGTCCGTGTGTAATATAGCTAAAAAATATTAGAATTTCAAAATTCTCCACCTATAAATAATGACGGTGTACAACCTCACACCTTCCTTAATGGTAAACGCCCGCCGAAGCGTTGAAACGTCTGCGTGAATCGGGCCACGTCTCAAACACAAAGGACAACGTTCTTACTTCTATTCTTAAGGAGCTTGGAAACCCTACTCACCATAGGAACACAGCATAAGATGGTTTAGCAGCGTTCTTCCGTAGAGTGGATATACTTGCCTTACGTCTGCTACATCTTGAGAAAAGCGCTGAGCCTTCTGCTACAAGCAACAGTTAATCATGTCGGCTATTCAGGCGGGACGCTTGCGTCATTCAATTACGCAATGCATACAACAAGTACCACAACTTACGTACGGTACCCATCTCATGTTCAAACGCCATAAGTAATAGAAGAAAATGCTAATGTATCGGTCATACAAAACTGAATATTTTCTTACATTTACGCGAATGTTGTACATTGTAATTAAACTACTTTATACGAATTTTATCGCGTTACGTCACGGTAAGTGATGATGGCTGCTGAAAAACAACCGGAAACGTCGGGAAAAGTGTAAATCTATAAAATTTTATAATTAAAATAGTTTAAAATACTACTAAAGTTTAACAGTAGTTGTTTCATAGTTTCAAAATTATGTAATAAAAGTGCTTTTTAAAATAAACAATGCGATAAAATCTGTATAAATTAGTTTAATTTATACAAAACTTATTTAATAAAATATGATTTCAGATGTTTACGATGTATTTATACATTGTCAGCATGCTATTCCTGGGATATACATTTTATCACCTCCGTATGGCCAAACTTGATAAGGATGGTCAGTATATCTACATTTTTATAATTCTTCTGTCACTCTTCTTCTTCCTAGCGATTATTAATCCCAACTTATGCCAGGATCCGCTTATCTGGTCTAACGAGATTTAGCTGAATATCAGTTTTTACACGGAGCGACTGCCATCTGACCTCCGTAACCCAGAAGGATAACATAATTCTATGGCTAGACCAGTCGTCAGGATATTTGAGGGCGCTGGCTTCCAAATAACGACTGCCATAGATGTTCATGACAGCCGGGATCCACTGTTTAACGTGCTTTCCGACGCACGGTGATGAAACACCGCCAACTTTTTAACTCCGGGCTAATTATTAAGAACTTCTTGACAGAAATTCTTAATAAATTGCTACTAAGAAATTCTTAAAAGCATCCCGATAGGTGGCACTGCCATCGGGTAAAATTTTATTTTGTTTACCTTTGCCATTATTCTGGGTGGAGAACGTCTCTCGGGTCCGCTAGTAGTCATATATTTTCAGTTACAGTATATTCTTATGTACACTGAAGTATCTATCTATATCAATTTAAAGTGATATAGTGCATTTTAATCGTGTCTCAGACCATGAATAGCTTAGTTAGTCAATTGATGACATGCGTTGCTCAGGTCGCGGGTTCAAGTCCTGCCTCATGGATTATCTTATTCCTAGTATAAATATTTATAATTGTTTCTTACTTCTCCTCTATATACACTTCTTATGATGTAAGACCTAAAATATGGTAAAACGTGATATTTTACCCTTTGGGTACATACAGGTGAATCGAAATATTTCCCACATTCAAATAGATATTTTTTTTATTAATATTTTTTTATTACCCGGCTTAATGTACGCCAATCATACAATGCACCATATCTCTATTAATACCAAATAGTATTGGATCAAATGTAAGCACTGATTTTAAGTTAAAATCCAAGCTACTAAACTACATCAAACTCCATTCAGTAAAATTAGTTCATATTTTTAAAACCCATTGTTTTGAATTCAGACTCTAATAAATAGGCAATTCATAATAATATCGATCATGCACAAACACAATCGTACAATTTTACAATAGCATAGATACTTAGAATACACTTCGGTGTAATTCGTTTCCAGATTAGCTTACAGTGAAAAGCTTTTTACTTTTACAAATCTAATAAAAAATAAATATATGTATTAAAATAATCTCTACAGTTTCAATTTAAAATTTCTATGTAATGTACAAAACTATTACTGTAAAGTAATTATTTCTTGAAAGGGAATCCTAGCTTTCAGCAGCAGTAATAATTAAAAAAGAAAATATCTGATAATTATTTTTCTCTGTGTTCTAGATAACGTGAAACGTACTCGTTACGGCAGCTTTTATCTACATATGGGAGTAGCCGGGTTTGGTATAGGCTTCATCATCTACTCCTGTCTTCAGTTCGCTGGCTACTTCGACCTGTCAGGAGACTGCCAACTCGCCGTGGTTGCTATAAAGCCTGCGCTAAGAATATTGTTCCTAGTAGCTCAGACTGTGTTCATATTTTCATATACTGATGTAAGTATGTTTTTTACTTTTTATGAAGCAATAGGGCAGTTGCCTGTTTGATTTTGTACATTATTCTGCACATGAGAGCAAATTAAATCTTTTTTCGCAAATTGTATCAAAATAAAGGAGTAAGTAATATTTTAAATCTGGATATTAAAAAGTAGGAGTGTAATGGGGAAATCTCGCTATCTCTCTCGAAAAGCTGCATTTAAATAGCGGTTAGATCACAGTTTGTATCGTGCATCCTTCTCGTTTGACAATTACATCTACCTACTACCAGTTTTTATACGCTTCTATCTCATTTATATTTAAGCAGATTTCAATATGTCCTTGTATTTTAGAGATTAAGTAGTGTTTGTTTGATTTAAATGATAAAAAAATGTGAGTCAACTACTCTATTAAGCAGAGGATCTGCCTTGTAGTAAGCGGTTATGTTAACCTACATATAGATACTAAGTTAGACCAGTCGCTGTAACACATTGACAACTTAGTAAAAAGTAATCGCAATATCCATTCATCCCTTGATAGCAGCGTAGCTCATTCTATTCTACTATTGCTATTCTATTCTGAAAATCCTGTTCTTTATAGAACCATAGCATTAAATGATCTAGGCCCAGTCTTCTGTATGTTAAACATACTTTGTCAGATAAGCTACTTTAAATTAGGGAATACTGTTGTATTCCTAAATGTTCAATAGGATATTCATGGCTACATAGTACATCTGAATCTGGTGATATAATACTCAGATAAAAAATAACCATATTAATATGACTTATGCATGTGTGTTTACCATGTGTTTGTAAAATAAACCTCTGTATTGTAAATGGAACTAGGTTTATTTTACGAACACAGCGTAACAAACAATGGAATAAAACTGTGCTTCGAAGTTCAGATAAATTCTGCAGTTTTAGTAGAGCTTCACGCTTTGACGTTGCATTGAAGCTGTACTACTTAATAGCAAGAGGTCCTATGATCGTTGTAATAAAATAGTGCAACATAGTAAAACTTGGTTTACAACGTCGTTAATACGCTTCTTATACATAAGTTTGATATTAATAACCTTAACCTGTCAATTCTTGAAATGCCAGACTTAATTTAAAATTCTATTGTATTGTATCTGGCCGCCGCTGTGCTGCTGCGAAACAATAGGATAAAATTAATTTTTCTTTTGTAAGAATAATTCCTGTCAAGTGGGGACCTTTACAAACACCCATACTTGGAACAACTATCAGACCCACATCGTTATACATACATTTACTACCCTAACTAATAGAAAAGTTAAATGTAATACCATATGAAGGATAATCTCTATGTAAAACGCAAATCGTAAATTTAATTACAAGAACGCATGTTGTCCCCATCGTGGACCTCAAGCTTACCCGGATGGCGATCTCAATAGTTGTCTAGACGGCGGTAAACTATACTAATGTTATAAATGCAAACGTTACTCTGTGTGTCTCTCTGTTACACTTTCATAGCTAAACCACTGAACCCATTTTGACGAAATTTGGCAGGAAGATAGATTGTATCGTGGAATTCACGCAGGCAAAGCCGCAAACAGAATCTAATTTCTTATACCTACTTATTTATTTCATAAGTTTATACAAAGACATAAATGAGAAGCATAGTCATAGCCAAATCTGTACGCTTCGTCGCTTTCACTCACAGGCTTTCACATTCACAAACAGTTGCTGAATAACATTTGTGAATTGAGCCGGATATTGTTATTCTTCAAAAAATCTAAAAAAGCCTTGACCGAAGAGACGTTCTCCATATCATTATGGCAAGTAAACAACTGTTAACCTACATGTCACGCTTTTATCGTAAACGGACACACATTTCGTATAGCGCTAATAAGCAAACACATAACTGAATATCGTTTCCTTAAATAAAATTATCAAAATTTTATATCATAATAGAATGACAAATTGGAGCAATAATTTTAACATCGTTCAAGGATTTGCGTTTAACGATTATCAGCTGAGACTGCTGAATGAACTTATTCAATTGCTAAAACCGCCACGGTGCAAGAGGTCCCGGGTTTCGATTTCCGTGTTGGGCAAAGTTTTATAGCAAAAGGAACATTGCGTCAATAGGTTCTTCAACCTGTTTTTGAACATGTGTGAAGTCGTTCAATACGTATTTAGCTGCCAAGATGGCATATTTATTTTATTTACTTGTGATTAAGAAACAACAATCACACTATTAATAATTCCTGCGCGGCGGACTTTACAAACGTTCAAATAACGGATGCAAAGATAACACAGACTCGGAGCAACAATTTATAGATATTTTACCGTGTGGGAAATCGAACCCATAACACTCTACGCAATGGCAACGGCGAGGTGACTATTTATACCCCTACACAATCTGTTCAATTTATGTATTGCACGGATGTTACTAAATTATGCTATGTATCTTCTTGACATTGATTAAACACGAGAAATGAAATGTTCATAAAATTATTGGTTGAATAGATGATTATACATAGAAACAATTATGGGTTTACGCCATACTCAGCGCGATCAATGATACATTACTTTTGTAATTCAAGTTCAACACAATAACTTAATTTAACAATAATGCCAGAAAATTTATAAAAAAAGTTTTTATAGTAAGAATAGGCTACGTAAGTACTTAAAACAAACCACAAGACCAAATAATGATAACTAGGAAAAATGGTTATATTATATTTTTAAATAACGTTTATTCAAACTTATAAATTCTCGCTGGCCCTGTTGCCATAGTTTTCATCGAAACTGTAATGAGTCCTGCGATATATCAAAATCTTATCAATTTAGCTGTGAGCACGTTCCATTGACATTGATGCGCACTCAACGTACCTACCCAACGAAATTGTAGAACGGCTTCTACAGTATAGTCACAACTGTGCCAACGTAATTAAAATCAAACAACTATATTTCCACAAATCAATAACACTAACTGAAATTAAGATACATTTTATGTAAACTAGTATTTGTTTGCGGCTTCGACTGCGTTTGAATGCGAATTGCAGACGAATCGTCTGCAATTGCATTGACATGGATCACATTGCGAATCAGATGAAATTTAGCTTGTATTTTAAGTCGAATCCCAAGATAATAAACTCTTGAAAAGTACATCAAAATGCGACCAGTGGTTGTACAGTGCACTTAATAGCTTGATGCGTTTAAGTTCAGATGTCTCAAAAAGTCTTTTCTAAGAAATAACTTGTCATTTTTTATGTTATGATTAACTATTAACATTACCGAAATAAGTAAAAAGCCTATATAAAACTTTGGGCCAAATTAAGTAGCCCTGCAATAAAATTGTTCGGGCTTCTTTCTTTCAAAGTAACACGGCTTCATTGTTTAGAACGCTTCATCGAAGAGTTTAGGAGGATCAAAACATTAGGTACGTACCGAGAAAAATTTCGAAAGCATTTCAGAGTGAATGCGTTTTGTACGGACTGAAATCATCGCCGAAGCCATAAATACATATTTTACATATTACGATTATATAAAACATAATTTACGGAAGACAATATTATGTAAATCAGTACGGACTGGAAACAGCAACATTTAATTTCAATAAAACATAATTGCTAATAAATAATGTCTCCCTGAATACAATAACACAAAATCTATCTACCACGTTATTTCTTCTTTATAATTTTTATTACTAAGACTAATAAACTTTAAAATTATAAAATTTGCTTGTTACCAGACAATAAAAAAACAAACGCAACTAATTAAAAAATATAAACACACAATAGACATAGCTTATTAATAAAATCAGTTTAGGTTTAGAGAAGAAAATAGAAGGAGACGAGATGTTTTAAGAGATAGGTACCTACTGAATCAGTCCGAACTGTAGTTATGTCTTTTGCATATCGATAATTCGTTACTATACCAAACCAGTGGGACTATAATAGATAAAAACATTGTTTATAAATGTTTTGATGATCGTATTTTCGTATGTTTAGTTTTATTATTGTGTCATCTACATTACTTTTTCAATATTGAAATGCATTTATTTCATATCTCGAAATGAGCAACGCAATCTGTTATCAAAAGCGAGAATTATGGTCGAGTGTTGGTACATTTAGTAATTTATAATTTTGATAAGGTATACATCTCAAATCGAGACTCAAAACATGAATGAGTGCGATTTTTGTAAAATGGGAGCGCTTCTATGTTTTTCATTATTCAAAAACAAACATTACAACATTAATAAATGTAAAATTAAATTAATTAAATTTTACATATTTTATTAATGTTGGGTTCGAACCCCAAACGAGAAAAATATTATATAATCCATAAATTGTTGTGCCGTGTCTAGGTGTTCTGTGTGCAATACAAAATTTATTCCTAGTGTGGCAGTGGTAGGTACTTTTAACCAAAAAATATATTTCTTTTTCCAGATTCTGGCTCCCATGCGAGGCGTGGTGCTGGACAGATTTGGCCTAATGCATTTAATAGCCACAAACGTATGTGAGTGGTTGAACGTTGTCATACAAGAAACAAGAGACGATATCATCGCTGTGGCATACGATCGCCCGCCATTCATCCGATACGCGTACATCAACAACAAATTCAACCTATTTGGAAACGACAAATCATATAATATTAGTTCAGCAGATCAAAATCTTTACTTAAATACAAATGATAGTTCTTTTTTAAATTTAACTTTGAACTTAATGAATACAACAGCGGTGAATGAGAGTTGGATGTGCAATGTGTCTGATATGATAACGCCTTTAATTCGAAGTGTGAATCCTTACTTGAGACCTTGCGGGGTGGAATACAGTCTCTTATGTTCAATCATCATAATGGTTATTTGGAATGATATTTGCACAGTTCCTGGTTCGGTAAGCATATTTTTATTTGTGGTATATATACTTACCAAAAGCTATTGCCCGCAACTTCGCTCGCTTAAAAGTAGGTTGTGCTAAGTTAGTAACAGTATATTTAAGAAACAATATAGCCTATGTTACATGGTGATAATATAGCTTTCGAATGGTGAAAGAATTATTAAAATCGGTTGAGTAATAAAGTAGTAGTAGTTAAATCGTTACAAACATATACCTACATATACACTGACGGACTTATGAGCTGCATCAATGTTCAAGACGCCTTTGAAATAAACATTTTAACCAAATATTCAAACATTTTATACAAATATAAATTGAAACCTATAGTTTGGTTCCTTAATTTCATACCAGCGTAGTATCATATCCTTAAGTGTATGTTTGTATACTGGAAAGGACAATTCTTTTCAATTTTTTGAACAAAGACGATAAATGTAACAAAAATTGGTTTTGGTTGGTTTAATGAAAAATTGGATTTTACAGATTTTACTGAAAAATTTGGATTTTTTATTTAGAGTGGGGCAGTCCAGAATCGACGCCCTGCTCTGGCTCAAAGACTGGACGCAGGAAGCGGTCGGTGAGGGGAACAAGGCTTTGGCTGTCTCGCTGGACATTGCCAACGCCTTCAACAGCCTCCCGCATGGAACAGTACAGGAGGCGCTCCGGTATCACTACTCACACTGGACTACCTCCAGGACCGCGAGGTCCTGGTGGAGGGACGCCACGGTCTGAGGCGCCGTCGCGTATCCTGCGGGGTTCCACAGAAGTCGGTACTGGGACCGCTCCTGTGGCACGTTGGCTACGACTGGCTGCTTCGGGGCACGCTTCCCGCGAGTATGCAGGTGGCGTGCTACGCCGATGACATCCTGGTCGTAGTCAAGGGGAGGAACCTCGGGGAGGCGGGGCGGTTGACCGAAGTGGGAGCTGCCATAGTGGTTGACCGTATCCGCACCCTGGGATTAGAGGTTGCCCTCTCCAAGACTGAGGCCCTATTGTTTCATGGGCCTCGGTGTGGACCTCCTCCAGGTACTCGAGTGGCTCTGGATGGGGTCCTGGTTCGGCTTGGGACACAAATGAGGTACTTGGGTCTCATCCTGGACGGGAGGTGGACTTTTGGGGCACATTTCACCCAGCTGGCACCCAAAAGTCCTGGGAGCGGCGGCCGCCCTGGGGAGGCTGCTACCCAACGTGGGTGGCCCAAGTGTCACTTGTCGCCAACTGTACTCCGCAGTGATCCGGAGTATGGCCCTTTACGGGGCACCGGTCTGGGCGGACGCCCTCAGTCGCGACAATAAGACCCTGCTGCGACGTCCGCAGCGGGTCGTCGTGACAAGGGCCATACGCGGTTACTGGACGGTGTCCTGGACGACCGCGTGCGTGCTAGCCAGTGACCCCCCGGGGAGCTACAAGCGGAGATCCTCGCCGAAGTTTACCACTTCGTGGCGGCGAGGAGGTCCCGCGTGGAGCCCCCAGGGTGGGAAGAGGTCGCACGCATGCGGCGACAAGCGCGGGCCGTCCTGCTGGGGCGGTGGATGGAGGACCTGGCTCCACCGGTCCAGGGCCAGTGGAGGCCATTCGCCCGGTCCTCCGGGGGTGGATAGGGCGGCGATTCGGGTCGCTGACCTTTCAACTGGTGCAGGTGCTTTCCGGACACGGATGCTTCGGAAAGTATTTGCACCAGATCGCGAGACGGGAGGCGACCCCGATCTGCCACGGGTGTGGGGCGCCAAAAGACACGGCGCTCCACATGCTGAAGGCGTGTGCCGCGTGGGGGCTGCAGCGGCACATGCTTTCGGCCATTATAGGCGGAGAACTCTCCCTACCGAGCGTGATCAACGCCATGCTCGGTGGTGAGATGTCGTGGCAGGCAGTGGTCTCCTTCTATGAGGCTGTCATGGCGCAGAAGGAGACCGCGGAGAGGGTCAGGAAGAACAATCTCCTCGCTGACCCTCTCCGGCGCAGACAGACGGGAGCAAGTAGGAGGCGATTTGTCCGCCTTCTCGCTCCTGTATAGTGGGGTCACTGGTACAGAGTCGGGGGACTCTTTACAGGCTTGCACGGCCCCACACGTCTGGAAGCCAGGCCAGCCGCCGGGGCGGGATGGTGATTGCTAACGCGACCCCATCTCGCCCCATCCTGTCGGCGGAGGGACTGCTCACACCAGGTTTTTAGTGTGTATACCGACCCCCTTCAGGGTTGGAGAATCTCACATAACTTCCCGACTGGGGGAGAGGGTGGGTATCCATAAAGGATTTTCCTGGGCCAAAAAAATAAAAAAGGGTTATTAAACGGTCTTGCAGAATATTGTTCCATTCTTGTGAAATCGCTGTTCTTAGTGCTGCCACTGTTGTAGGCACAGGATTTCTCGCATGCACAGCTTTTTTTAAACTGTCCCAAATATGCTCAATGGGATTAAGATCCGGGCTGCGTGCTGGCCAATTCATGGTACGTATCCCAACCTCTTCGTAATATTGTCGATCTTGTGCAGCGGCGTGGGTCGGACATTTTCTTGCATTAGAGTATAATTTTCACTTATCAATCCCATTAAAGTTACCACGTGAGCTTCTAAAACCTCTGTTATATAGCGTTGTGCCGTCAAACCACCTCTTCTACCGTTTTGACGAACCATGTCGATGAACACAAGTTCCGTTCGCCTGATCATCGAAATGCTACCCCCCACACCATACACGAACTGCCTCCAAAAGGAACACGTTCCTCAATGCAAATTTGAGCATATCTCTCCCCGCGTCGACGATAGACTCTTCTGCGAACGTCTGCACCATTTAAACATGTCCTACACTCATCGGTGAACAATATGGAGGTTCATTGCTCTTCAGTCCTATTAAGATGTTCAAAATATTGTCTTCTGTTTACGCGAATGTACGGATACTATATACGGATTTTATCGCGTTGTTTAATTATCACGGTATTACATAATTTTGAAAACTGCTACACTACTATTGAATTTTACTAATTTATAAGCTAATAAAATTTTTTAAACTATTAAAACTATTTATATTTATGTTTACACTTTCCCCGTGACCATGGCTGTTGAAAAGCAACCGAAACGTCGGTAGTACATGCAATAACAATAAGGTAATGATATGGCCTTTTAAACTTTGGCGTTGAATTATATATAAGTACATATAATACGTAACGGTAATATTGCGATCATGCATACCTAATGCTTGACGTTTTGATCAGGTGGTTGGTAACAAACCTAACCACTTAAAAATAAAACAAAATGAAAAGTAACAAAATATGGGACTGTAAAATTTTATATAAAGAAAAGAATGGCTGGTTTAGGCAGCGTCGTAAAATTCCTCAGCATCGCTGTCGACCGGGAAACTGCCCAGAAGACTGGCAGCATTGCCACGTTTAATGGCAATGCTGATTCTTTGAGCCAAGAAAAATCCAGCCTTCTGGTCACGCGAAGCGTCGATTAGCCGCTTAGATATATCTCTAAATAGCGCACGAGCGCCCGGATCCCATGAACCTAGCATCTCCACCCCAAATGGCTCAAAAACGTAATTACCAATTAAATTACTGTATTTGTGCCGTTTGAGGTTTTCCCCCGCTACAGCAGCAGCACTGGTTCAGCTCACCGTGCTCGGAAGATGTGATGGCGCGAGGGTGTAAAAGCATGTGGCGTCCCACACCAAAGGCCTACCCATTTTCCAATGTAACAAAGACATACCATGGGTCTCTTCCCATTGTCACGTACCAAGTCTATGTGTTCTAATACTGCTGGTACGCCGGCGGTGATAACAGCACGACGGATAATGTCATTAAGATGAGCGTGTCGTGAAATACGACCAGCGCTTCTGCTGCAGTACAGCCAATGGTGTCCGAGGCTGTCAACGGCTTCTCCGCAATGACAGCGATGCGGCGAAACACTTTGGGCACCTAAATGAAGACAGTTGGCGAGGCGGAATGTTGTATCGTCCAAAATGTTACCTGTGTTGGACGATGGAAGTGTCTGAAGCCATAAACCCGATGCCCATTCTCCAACAGCCAGCAAACGTGCGCGCTCAGCAACACTTACAGATGTAGTAAAAAGATTTTCTCTTACCGTGTTGCGTAGCGGCCCATCCCACTGCCTTCGGGAGAATGGGTTGGTAGGCAGATCAGTATTTGGACAAGCCATTTTCCAGGCGTTCACGGAGTCGGTCTTACACAACACTTCTGAATTAATCAGTGTCGGTGCCAGAATGTACCTGGTTAATTCTTCCGTGCTGTAGACCGAGGCCAAGAACGCCAGTAAACTGACATCTGAAATTTTGCGAATGCCGACCCTGCCTAAACGAACAAGTAGCTTGAAGCCAAGCTCGGTCGTTCAAGTCCATATTTAATATTTGCCTTAATGTATTCTGTATGATTTTGTCAATTTTAACTACAGGTGTTAATTTTTTGCAAACCTGAGATGACTTTAAAGCATGAGTAAATTTAGGGACGAAAAGGCAGTAACGCATTATAGTAAAAGCTGAATGTATATTAATTTAGAAAAGGCGGTCTGAAATTTCACAGAAATTGTGGACTTTCTCTTCTAAGAAAGAATCAAAAGCTTCTTCAAAAACTGGGGACTCAAGCAGGCGAAGAGAATATTTTCAAGAATTTTGATATCTGGTAAAATATATAAATATATAATCTAAATTCAACTCATTGGGAGTTGAATTTAGTTAGTATCAAATGTTTGTCTCCGTTATTAATATTGTTTACAAATATTTCACATTTATTGGTATTTAAATCTAAACCAATTGATGCAAATTTATTTTTAAGTAGTGCCAATTCTTATAGTACTGTTTCTTCATCGCCTCCAAGCGTCCCATCATCTAAATACCAGATGTTAAATTTAGAATTTATCTGCTGAATAATGGGGTGTATAGCTAAACTGAAAATGACTGGTCCAAAAGGGTCACCTTGTTGACATCCAACTGAAGATTCTAAAAGGTTGTGTTTATAAAGTAATTTACTTGGAAATCTGTAACATTGCCACAAGAATTTAAATATTTGAGGTGTTTCTAATTTTGCTTGTATCAACAAGGTGTCCCTGTTTACTGAATTAAAAGCATTTTTAAGTCAACCTTTAGAATGATCTCTCCATTACCACAGCCATGGTACATAGATAAGGCATGTATGGCAGTCTCACAACCCCCTTTGGAGCGGAAACCCAATTGTAGGGGCTGAAATTTATTAGTAAGATTTTTACTATAAAATTTATAGCATAATTTGGCTACCATACGCCGGTACGTACAACCTACGGCAATCCAATTATAGGGGCTGAAATTTATCAGTAAGATTTTTACTATAAAATTTATAGCATTATTTGGCTATCATACGCCGGTACGTACAACCTACGGCAATGGGACGAATACCACCATCTTTCTTATTAAGGGCACATAAATTTGCGCCGTACAAGATGTCGATAATGGCATCGCTCACACCGCCGGAGAGCATTAGGTTTATCAAAGCCGTGAGCTCCCTCAAGAGTGTATCGCCAGCCTCCCAGGTGCTTGGGCATAAAAGGTCTTTTAGATGTTGAGGAGATAAGCCGATGAGGCCAGCTGCCGAGCCATTCTGGAAGGAGCAAACAGCTGTGAAAACATCCTTGGCTGTAGTAATAAGGTGTTCCAAATCCTTATCTGGCGGATTAGGGAAACAGAGGCTATCAACCGGCGGTGGATGCTTGCTCTTCAGACCCGCGAGGGTGTCCGGAGAGCAAGGCGCCACCACATCACTACTAAATAGAAGCCTAGATGCGCCTCTGATATCACCTTCTCTTAATTTGACTCTATACATTGAAAAACAGTTTTCCTGTTATTGAAAGTAAATGTTGCGCCAAAAGTGTAAGCCAAACGTAACAATTTTGTTTAATTTGTTCTGTTAGAGATTTTGTCGTCGCCTGGTTTTTTTTCAACATGTAAAGTTCTATAAGGGAAGGTCAGTAATTGTTCCCAAGCTACTTTTGTGTTCTCCCGTACGACGTGACCTATATAATTAGCTAGTTTTTTCGCCACTGCAGGTCTCGCGCCACGGGGAACTCTTTTTAAAACCGGAATAGAATTTTAAGTTTGCCAATTCATGCCAGAAAGGAATTTGGATGACTGTACTGACGTATAAAAAACTATAATCAATACATTTTAGAAGTGACATGTCTACTACAAAAACATTTCCTAAGAGATAGGGTACAGCAGGAATCCCTTTAACGTAATTTTTCTCTATCTAAGCTAAGAATGGCTATCTGTAATCAATTAAATAAGAAGTATCTCATGCCTACGAAAAAAAGATCTAGTCAGTAGTTTGTATCTCGCCCCCATCAAGCGATCATCCTATGAAGGTTTCATCAAAAATAATTGTCGGGTACTATATTTTAATATTTACTATTTCCAGAAACTATTACCGCAGCCGACAGCATCTACGTCATATGGTAAAACTCAATGCTGCGCACGAGCCAAGTCTAGCAACCACTTCTCGGTGGATTGTGGTAGCGCACACAAGGGTCTGTTCATGGGTATGGCTGTACTCGTCGGTACTATAGTCAGCCTCATGCTTTTTAATGGACTCTTCCAAAAAGAGGAACACATGGAGCTAGCACTTCTACAGGTATTTTATCTTACGTCCTTACAATCATGTTTATATCAAGGCAATATTTGAAGTGATGAATTCTTAGCACCTGGTAGGCATTGTAAGCTCCTACCCTCACCAGACTATTCTTTACTTTTTCTATTCTATCGTATAAATTACATATATGTACCCGCAGTTTGACTAACAAAAATATGTTGTGATATTCAGATCAATATTTGGGAATCGATTCTGTTCCTGATAATGACTGTTAGTTCGGGAGCTTGCATCCAACGGATGAGGACACTGCCACTCAAACGCAACATAACAGCGATGCCACTGGAACACTCCCTCCTATTAATTACTCAATGTGGTGTTTACCTCTACTACCTATTCCAAATCATCGGAGCTGGCTTTCTCATACAACGATATGCAGAAGAAATACGAGCAACCAGGTACCTATTAGATTTTTATTAACATTTGTAATGAATCCAAATTTCATGCAGGTAAACAAATAATCAGACTGGGCATTATATGTATGGTGAATTGGCACTTGCTTAATGACATACACTTATATAATCTATAAATATTATCAATCTGTAAGTATATAATTACGCGGCAAATTCCTTGCAGCAGACCTTTCAGAAATTATGGAGCATGTAAACTTACAGTAATCCATGATTTCTTAAAAATAATTATATTATTAAAATAGTTATATTCATAATAAGATACCAATAAATAATCGCAGTAATAAACGGTCTATGTCTGTCACTAGTGTTGAAATGCGCTAGCAAGATACGTCTGCTGCGACACATGATTAATACTTGAATTTTATAGTATTTTCTACATCCCTGGCTTATTACAGGATAATATCACCCCTATGCGCCGTCATCCAGAGTTCTTGCCAGACGCTGCTAGTGCTAGACGCTTGGTCGCGGCGCTGTAGGGGCACCGGACGTCAGCGACCAGGCCGACAACTAGTGACGTTCCTCCTTGTCGGCAACTTTGCTCTATGGCTCATCAATAGAGTCAAAAATGCGAGAGCTGAATTTCATCCTTTACAGGTATGACAAAGTTTATTTTAAAACACAACTAATTAGTCAGTGTACCTTTGTATGCCTAAGACCAACAGCCTGGTTTGGTTCAGTTTTGAAACTATGCACACTTATTCGTACCTGGCATAAGATTTTGCATACGCTTACATCTCATGTTATCTAGGATAACATGAGATGTAAGCGTATGCAAAATCTCTGTTTCCCTGATTCGATATCGATCGATGGGCGACCTGCGACCTAAACTAAGATGCTGAAGTATGCAAGTGTCATACACTTCTGCCTGTCCTTGGATAAATGAAAACTAATCGCCTAGGACATCTGCCTATCTACCGATAGGATCGCATAGCGGCAAAGGTGAAATACGAAACAAGACAATTTTCAACATAAGAACTCTATTTATCAGAGTAATTATTTCTAAATTACAGATGGAATTTTATGGTGTCTGGGCATGGACGCTCATCACCCATATATCGGTGCCGCTGCTTGTTTGCTACAGGTTTCAAGCAACCGTATGCTTTTACGAAATATGGAAGAACTCATACAAGAGAACAAGAGAAGGCAATACTATTAATATCGAAGAATTAGAATTAAAGAATCATCACACTGCTTAAAAAGCTACTAGACTTATTAAGGATTTTCTTAGTATCTGATCTGCATCTATTTGACCAAAAAGTAATTTTATAAAATTATATGTGACTATTTTTTTTTATTTATGCACCTACAACGCATCATTTCCTTCCAGTTACGTCTTAGTTGATTAAATTTGCTAAAATGTACATAACATTTTTAAAGACGAAAATCATAAAAGACAAACCTTATCTTTTTGTTTCTTTAAAACAAGCAAATCTAGCCAATACAAGTTAATGTCAACAACAACAACAATAACAACAACAATATTTCTGATGTGGCAAGGTGACAACATACAACTTACATCCAGGCAACCGAGAATCTTGCTATCTGCATATTAATTATGCTCATCTAACTATGCTTATTTATAAGATAAACAGAGACCCACTTCTTACAATCGTCTTTATAAGCCTACTAGATTTTGCTTGCGGCTTCGCTTGCGTTAACCTAGATTTTGTCAATAAATGTCGCCTCGCGGAACAGTACTTTTTCTGGATGAAAGGTAGATCCAGAAGAAAGTAGGTCAGGCAAGAGTAAAGAAAAGGACAAAGAGGTCTTTTCCTGTAAAATTTCATAATGATCGATCGAGTAGTTTGTTTGTTACTCTTTCACACCTTAAGGTGTGAAAGAGTAGAAGTAAAAAACAAACTTACATTCGCATTTATAATATTAGTTAGGTTTCTTTATTTTATTGTTCCCTTTTCCACAAACCGATAATAGTATAATCATTTGGTCCGAAATAAAGGAAAACTACCTGAAAAGATTTCCGGGAATTTTGAATAGTACATCATTAATTTTGGACCAGAAACTGCAACCGGCCAGGATAAAAATGTGTGATATTCGGATAGAACACACAATTCCTATCATTTTTTACTACGACAACAAATCTGTTACGGCGTTACATACTTTTAAAATACAATAAAAATGTTATTATGATGTCGTTATTTTCATACATTAGATCATGTACTTATATTTATTATTCATACTGTGTATGTCCTTTTGATGTGCAATAAAGTGTTCTATTCTCTATTAAGAAAGTATTTTCATCATTGCTACTTTACGCGCCGCAGAGACAGAGCGTCACAATTCACAACAAGTCCAAACCTGTTTTAAGCAGGTACCTAGAAAATCACCTATTTGTCCCTCCCCGCCGCAACTACTGTACCCCGCGTCGCCCGTTCTTTTGTTTTGTTCAGTTATCCATGTGACTCTTGTTACATCGGACGGCTAAATCGCGACTTGCGGAGTGCAAGTCAGTTAATTTTGTTATTCTTGTTTGTTGTTATTTGTTTGTAGTTATTTTTGTTATTGTTATTGTTTTAACTGACTTTATGAGTGTGTGAGTCATGTCATCTGAGTCGAATTTTCGCAATAGATAGGCTTATCACAATTAGGTACCAACATTTTTTTTAAACGAATGTTATTCTGTTTCTCTTTTAATAATTTTGCTAAGTTGTCATCCTGTTCTTGTGCGGTCGCTAATTCCGCGTAATCAAATGTTGTGGGGCAGTGTATGGTTTCAATCCTAGAGAGCGCGTCAGCGGTTACATTGTTATTGCCTTCGACATATCTGATATCCGTTGTAAATTCACTGATATATAGCAACTGCCTAGTACGTCGAGGTGTTTCGCTTTTTGACTCGACTTTGTTGAATGCAAAGATCAATGGTTTATGATCGGTAAAAACTATTAATTCTCTTCCCTCATACATGTATCTAAAATGTTTCATTGCTAAAAATATGGCTGTAAGTTCCCTATCATACGTAGAATACCTTTGTTGAGCTTTACTAAACTTCTTAGAAAAGTATCCTAACGGTAACCACTTACCATCAATCAATTGGTTAAGCGCTGCTCCAGCACATGTGTCCGATGCGTCTGTGTGTAACGAAAGTGGTACATTACTTACCGGATGTGATAACAGCACCGCATCTCTGAGACTTCTCTTGCATTCCTTGAATGCTTCATCGGATTCCTGTGACCATGAAATTTTTGTCTTGTCTCTTTTATTGGCACCTTTTAAAAAAATATTTAGCAGTGATTGGTGCTCAGCTGCATGAGGAATGCTATTTCTATAAAAGTTGATCATACCTAAGAATCGACGAAGTTGCTCAACGTTATCCGGTCGAGGATATTCTACTATGGCCTTGACCTTGTGGTCGAGTGGTCGAATGCCTTCGGTCGAAACTTGGTAACCTAAAAATTCGATACTTTCCTTGCCAAATTCACACTTTGATGTATTTATGGTTATGCCAAATTTTGCAAATCTTTCAAATACCTTTCGTAAGTGCGTTTTATGACTCTCCAAGGAATCACTAGCGATAATTATATCATCGACAAAGCAGAATAGGAAATCTAAGCCCTCGAGTACAGTATTATTTATGAATCTTTGAAAACTTTGACTAGATGTCCGCAACCCAAAATTTAATCTCATGAATTCGAATAGCCCGAAAGGTGTTATCACCGCAGTCTTTTTTATATCTTCCGGTGCAATTTTGACAAAATGATACGCTTTATTAATATCAAGCTTTGAAAAGATTTTCTTACCTGCCAGTATGTAATTGAAGTCGAGCAGTCTTGGTACGGGATAGCGGTCCGGCTTGGTGATGGCGTTCAATCGCCTGTAGTCCACCACGGGCCGGATATCTCCATTTTTCTTTGCTACGACATGCAGCGGGCTAGACCATTCACTCTTAGACGGTCTGCAAATACCTAGTTCCTTTTTTTTTTTTTTTTTTTTTTGACCGACCATCATGGATACGACGGTCGGCAACGAGAGGTCGGGGCCAATCACGGCGACCAGGGCACAGCGCTCCCCGCCCACGCTGGACACTCCTCTAGCGTGTGCTGCGCCGTGTCCCGGTCGCACTCCTCGCAGTGGTGACACCTGGTTGTCGGCTCCCTACCGGCTATCTTGCACAGGTACTCTCCGAAACAGCCGTGTCCGGAGAGCATCTGAGTAAGCCGGTAGGTGAGCGGTCCGCGCCGTCTGTCCGTCCATTGCCTTAGCACCGGACGGACAGCCTCGACGGTCCTCACCCCGTAGCCTAATAAAAAAATAACCTAAATTCCTGTTTAACCTTATGATACCTGTCAGGTGGCAACGGTCGCGCTCTAGCATGGACGGGTGGCCCAGTGGTTTCTATATAATGGAAAACATCGTGACCAGAGTCATAGTCCATATTTTTGAATGAGACAGGCTTAGTTATTTCTGAAAATTCTGACAATAAATCACTAAACGGATGATTACTATCCACTGTGGTGATTGATAAATTATCGCAAAGGGTTAAACTACCTAGCGTTAGCAATTTTGTTTCCTTATCAATTAATTTGCGCTCACTTAAATCTACTATTAGCATATGATGTTCCAAGAAATCCGCACCTAATATGGGTTGGCTAACCTCCGCGACAACAAATGTCCAACGATATGAGCGTCGGAGACCTACGTTCACTTGTAAAGTCTTTACGCCGTATGTTTTATTTCACTTCCGTTTGCTGCAAATAATTTATAGTCCGAATGCGCTCCTAATAATCTTTGTTTTCTGCTAACTGGAATGACGGACACGTTCGCTCCTGTATCCACTAGAAATTTTAGTCCATTCTCCCTATCAAATACACTGAGGCGGTGGTTACTACCCGGTACAATCACCCCCGCCACTGTAGGTCGTACCGTGTCTAGTTTCCCGCCTGTGGCACTGCTGGTGACCTCCATGCACAGGGTTTCTCGCACTTCGTTGCTCTGGCTCGGTATCGATAATGCCACCTGCACAACCAGTTTGGATCCGCTGGTGTTCTGGATCTAGACCTTGACCGTCCCCGGAAAGCTCCACGACCTCCACGGCCACGGAATGCGCTTCGACGATGCTGCGCAACCTCTTCACGCAGGGACGCTACTTCCAAGTTCAACTTGTGCATCTGCGTTAATATCTCGTTCATCGGCGGTTGAATGGGCTGCTGGTTGTTGGTATAAGCGCCGCTCACCTCGGCGATTTCCCCGCTCCGTGTATTCTCCATAACCTTGTCTGCTATATTTGCCAGGTTCTCCAAGTTTTGATCCTGGCTGACCGTCAGTACTGCTCTTACAGACGCTGGTAACCGCGCGATCCAAAGGCTGTGTAACGTTTTGTCTGATGTTTGGGCATTTCTTCCCAGGTCCCGCATCCGGCGCAAAAGTTGTGAGGGTTTTTGTGTTCCCAGCTCCATTTCACCCACTAGCTTCTGAAATTGGCGCTCTGCACTTTCCTCGTATACCTGTAGTAGTCGTTCCTTGATGGCGTTAAATTTTTCTGTGGCTGGTGGCGCTACCAGAATGTCGCTGACCTGCTGTAACGCATCACGTCCCAGCTTCGCTACCACTAAATTGTATTTAGCCTCATCGCTCTGTTTTTGCGGTCCTAGAATGCTCTCTATCTGCGCGAACCATAGTCGTGGCATCTCCGCCCAAAATTCTGGCAATCGTGACTGTACACTTATCGCGGCGAGCTCACAAGAATTCAAGTTCGACATACCTGTGTTCAACTTCTCGTCACTGTTCATATTATCACTTTTGCTTGGCTTCCCGGGGCTCGGCACTTGGAACATCGTACACTATATTATTATTCTACACTTATATTTACCCTTATTAATTAACCAATGTAGCCCTTTAGAAATTCCACACTTATTGCACTCGTCGGGGTCACCAATGTTGGTGCGATCTAGTGTTTGTATACCTATTTTATTTAACTTATAAATTCCACGGGAATCGAACCCGCATCTACTATTTATTTCACTCTTGTGTCCACGATATGCAATAATGCGAGACTTCCTAAAACGCTACAAGGGAATTACCGGCACTGGTCCGACAGATAACACTTTTAATAATATATAATTTGTTTATTATGAACACACACACTGGTAATACATATATATAGGTAAAAATCACAATATATTTTATAAAACTAATTCTAATTACATATTACAAAGACCTAGCGTTCTGTCGGGCCAATGCACAGCAACTGGCCGACTCGCCTTGCATACACCACGCTTGCACACACATACATTCGACGCACACATACATACATACCCCTACATAATTATTGATGCTTTCACAAAGTATTGTGTTCTCAAACCTCTTAAAACAATGAGTGGTGAAGAAATATCTAGAATAATTCGCGATTCTATAACAATATTTGGCACTCCTTCTAGGGTAGTTACGGATCGTGCTACAAATTTTTCAAATGAGATTTTGTCCAATTTATTTCAAGAATGGAACATAGAACACCATATGATTTCAACCGGTACCCCTCGCAGTAATGGTCAGGTCGAACGGTATATTGCCACAATCATAAATATGTTGACAACTATATGTAATAATGAGGCAGAATGGCCGAACTTATTGTATAAGGTACAACAAACGCTTAATACAACTACTCAGAAAACTACAGGGTTTTCACCATTAAGATTATTAATTGGTCGCGACGCAAATATTCCAAGTGTGCAGGCTCGACTAACTGATATAGGAGAACCGGGTCCTTCTAATGTAGAACAAATGGCAGATATTAGGGCCGATAGGATTCTGGCATATAATAAGATGAAATCGGCGGCGAAAAAATACAAGACACGTTTCGATACCACAAGAAGAGATAACATACAATATCTTCTGGGAGATATTGTGTATGTAAATCAAGATCATCGTCGCCACAGTAAGCTGAGTCCCAAGTTCAAAGGACCTTACAAAATTATAGAAATTCTTAATAATGACAGATACAGGTTATGTGGCGAAGGACGATTGCACAATGTTATTATCGCAAAGGAAAAATTGCGTAAATGGCCTGGCGAATGGGTGGACGAGAATCGGACGGCTGAACAAGGTATAATATTTTATACTATGTAGTCTGTATTTTATGGAAAGAGAGAGAGAGAGAGAGAGATGAATGATACAGTGAGCTCACTGATAGGTGTCTGTGTGCGCGTGTGTGTGTGTGTGTGTGTGTGTGTGTGTGTGTGTGTGTGTGTGTGTGTGTGTGTGTGTGTGTGTGTGTGTGTGTATGTGTGAGTACGCAGATGCATATGTGAACATGGAGGTCACCTTGGTGAAGGGTCTGGGGACCCGACACGACAAGGATGACCAGGCCATGTGAGATGTTGATGAGATTTAAGATTTTTGCTGCAAAGGTGGCCTGGTGTGACGTCTAGACACCACGAGGCAGCACGTGGTGGGACTGATCACGACAGCCCAGCATAAAATGATGTTAATATGATTTATGAGATGGTTGCTGCAAAGGTGGCCTGGTGTGACGTCTAGACACCACGAGGCAGCACGTGGTGGGACCGATCACGACAGTCCAACCTGAGAGTTGATGAGATGCTGAGGTTATTGACCTGGTGAGAGGTTTAGACACTATGACCAGCACATAGTGGAACCAATCACGACAGGTTCAATGACGTGAATAAATTTTGTTTCTTTCAGCTTTGAATACCGAGTCATCTGGGGAAGATTAGATTACTTCGAGAGCGAAGTAATTTTCAGAATGGCCGTGTGAGATGTTGCAATTATTGTATTATTTTAATTATATAAAAAGAGTGATATTTAATTTCTATAAATAATTACATGATAAAAAACATGTAAAGAATATATTATATCTATTTTAATGTATATTTAAATCAAAATAAAATGTTACAAACGTAAACGTCACAGCCGGTAGTCAGAGGTGGGGCAGAGTGAAATTGTTTACGATCGAGTATAAAAGAGGCGAGCGCCGGGCACAGCGTTCACTTTGGTTCGAGACGCCGATCACAACGTTACTCTGCCCCCTGTCAGTGCTATCTGACTCTGAGTACCTGGAATATTTCAGATAAGTATACTTTGTTAATTAAAACATAAAATATTTGTTAGAATATTGTGATTTAATTTATTAGATTAAAATAAAATGTTTCCTATACAGTATTTGAATGTTTTCCGTTCCTGTTAAAATGTGTATATTTATATTTTGATATTAAAAGGCTAATCTAGCTACAATGTTATTTTTTTTTTATATTTTTATTAAACTGCTTCTAACAAGTGCACAATTGTATATTTCGTGTCGTATCGCCTGTCGGTGATCGTCGAAGTTATATTGGACTTCCCGAGAATCACAGCATACGGAGGTTGCACAGTTTGTTATTCAAGATCTATTAGTTCGACAGACAAATCCTACCGACGAAATAAAAGCCATAACAATTGTAGATGGCACTTATATGTATATATATATATGTGTGTGTGTGTTCAAACTACTGTTTTCAAAGGAAATCCTATAGGAGCCACAAGTTCAGAAACTTATTAAAGCCGTTTCTGTTTGTCTGTTGTGACGAGCACATCATAGAATTTTACGGTCCACCCGCTGCTACTTCTTCAGACGCGCAAATAATGCTTAATATTGTACAAAATGAAAATGATCATGGCGACGGATTATTTCAATGGTTTCACCGAAATAGGGACGTATTTATTTTGGACCGTGGCTTCGGAGATGCAATTTCCACCCTTGAAAGATATGGATACACCGCTAGGATGTCCGAAACTAACCTGGGGAAACGCAACTTACAACAGAACAAGCTAATAAGTCGCGACTTGTTACTATATGCCGATGGGTCGTGAAAGTCGTAAATCGCCAATTTAAAAGAGATTTCCGACTGCTTAGACACGTCAGCATCAATATAACACTGCACAATATGATGGATTATTTTAGAATTGCTGCCGCATTAATAAATGCCTATCACGTTTTGATAGTGATTGTCGTTCATGCTACTGATATCCTTCAAATAATAGATGAAAGAATAAACATGCCCAATACACTGGGAGATCTTGTGAATAGACACAATTTAAACCGAAGGCGAGCACAGTTCCAACCCATGGCTGCTTTTAATGATTTTCCAACATTGACAGAAGAAGATTTAATATTATTCAGCCTTGGTGTATATCAGCTCAAACAAGCAAAAAGCTATTACGGAGAGCACCTTCAATCTAACGGAGCTTTTATCATTGAGCTTGGTGGTGGAATTCCTCTGGAAATAGTCGGGGAACTTGAAAGGGACGACTTGTGGATTATAAGAGGACGAACACAATCCTGCCACATCCAAGCCAAAAAATAATATGTTTACATTGCACTATATCGGGCAGCAAATGGCCTTCGAGCAATAGCTCATTATTATTGTACATGCAATATCAGCAAGAGGACCATTGGATGCTGCTTTCATACCATGACTATAGTCTGGTACATGGGTTATGCTAGACATGACCCATACCTCACCCCATTTGTAATAGGATTAGATGATGTATATGTTAGATTAAAACAAATATAAATGAATTAATACAATTAAATGGTGTTGCATTTTGCTCTTTTTTACCTTATTGAAAGGTACTGAATCTAAATGAGGCGCTGTTGGTATTGTTGCTTCTTTTTTTCATATTTAATATATTTGACGAAATGTATTAAAATAACACATCTTAATAACATTTTATTTCACATTGTATTTTAAAAGCATGTAACAACACAACCATAGGGTGCACAGGTATGGTGCCATAGTAAAAAATAATAGGAATTTTGTGAATATTACGCTATTTTTTTCTGGCGGCTCTTTAAGATTTGGCCCAAAAATTTATGGAACGTGAATTATGTCGTTTGTAGTTTTATAGATCTCGATGTGCTCTTTCCAAATTTCCACTTTGTCACCTCGTACAACATCAACTGTTATTTTTCGTATATTTCCGTAAAATTAATAATATAGTTATTTTACGTAAATATACGAAAAACACCTGTTGGTTGGATAAATAAAAGTTTACGGCGCTTGTACGCCAAAACAATAAATTTTACCAAACGAATGTTGTTTCATAAAATGTAGGAATTTTTTCTAGTTTAATTTCGTATAAGATGTTTTTATCGTAAAATGAATTGGAAAGGAAATATGGTCAAAATACTGCTATCAGGCGCCATTTTTCCAAAATAGCAGCGCGAGCGTCAGAGTTACGAGGTGGCAAAGTTGGAATTCGAAAAGAGCACATAGAAATCTATAAACCTACCAATTTTCAAAACTCCCGGAGAACTTTCCAGGTAAAACTAGCAAATGACTGAACTAACAAAATTATAATGCAGAAAGAATCATCTCAACCGCCGAGAAGAAACTCCTCAACGGTGAGTAACACGCATAAACTTTGAGTACATGTTTTACCTCCTCCTCTCTACCGTACCCTACTCACTTGCAACACGCTTGGTTAGCCTTATACTTTAGGTTGGTACCTAAAGTATAAGGCTAACCAAGCGTGTGATGGTAGGCTGTGTGTTAATGGCCATAAGCGTATAAGGAAGGAAGTAATGTGGGTCATGTCTACTGCATAATAACTTGTTGGGAACCATTACTGTGATAAGAGTGCGGGGAAGGAGTAATTGTACTGATAGACTTGAGCGTTCACTTGTAACACAAAATCAGGCAAACACTGTTTTTAAAAATCGAACTGAATAACGAACAGAGCCAAGCAAACATAGCTACGAACAATTTCACGATTATTCTAGGGAACGATGTAATTTTGAAGCAAATTTACTGTTCTTTCGCTAGAACGCTCGCTACAACGTTTGTTTCTGTAATGTGAAACAACCTTAAGGCACCGATAACACGAATTCCCTAGTCACGTGTATTAGAACTGTTGTCTGAATTAGTCGTTATAATCCGGCTGAATTCTACCCACGCAATAATATTGTAAATTATACCACTAGTTTTTTTACTTAAACCAATATGCATTACGTTAGTTAGTTAGTTGGAGTTATCCGCACTTAGCCACACAATTGGGCCATTGTGCGTAAGTGACCGACGCGAAAAGTTGTTCGGTTACTCATACCACCTCAGCTTCGTCCAGAAAGACAATAGGGGACCGGTGTTGCACAGTACTTCCTTCATCGTTTCTGGACTGTTTAGTAGATTCGCCCGTTGGTTGCTCACGCTTTTGCAATGCAGCAGCACGTGAGCCGGTGTCTTCTCGGTCTCCATGCAACCTCTACATATAGGGCTGTCAGTTATGCCGAAGTTAAATAGGTGTTTGTTGAGTGAGCAGTGACCTGTTATTATGCCCACTAGATGACGCAGGTTTTTCCTTGAAGAACGTAGCAGTTTGCGTGACAGATGTATGTCTAAGGATGGAAAGGCTTCCTTTGTCTGTTTACATTCCTTTGTTTCTGCCCATTGTTTTTCGTGTAGTTTCGTGGTTCTGTCATATAACCATGTTTTGAGTTGGCAGAAGGGTATCGGGACAATTGGTTCGGGTCCTACTATTTTAATGCTCGATCCTCTCTTTGCCAGTTGGTCTGTAGCGTCATTGCCAGAAGAGTTGCTGTGGCCGCGTATCCATTGCAACGTTACCCGATTTTTTGTTGCAATTCTTTGCAGCTCACGGTGACACTCCAGGATGAGTCCACTGTTAAAGCAGTTGCTTTTCAGAGCTTGTAATACCGCGGCACTATCCGAGATAATGCGTATCGTCTTATCGCTTATACCCCTTGATGTAACCGCTGTTGCAGCCCGGGTGATTCCAACACATTCTGCCTGGAAGATAGTGTTGAGGTTTCCCAGGGTTGTTGAGTAATTGATGTTTAGGTCGTGGGAGAAGACACCGACTCCTGTTCCTGATTTTGTTTTGGATCCATCCGTGTATATTCTCACTTCGTGTATACCAGAGCGATCTTTAAATTCTTCATGAAGTTGGATGTGGTATTTTTTGTCGAAAACAAAAGTTTTTGGGATGATATCACATGTCGCCGCTATCATTGGAATTTCGTTGTATACTAACTCCTTTAGGTGTGCATGAGTTATCCTACTGTCCCGTTTCCAGAGCCCTACTTTTTCAAGCCGTATGGCAGCTGTAACTGTTTCCTGCTGTATGATTAGGTGTAGGGGTCTGAGGTTTAGTATGGCCTCCAGCGCTGCCGTGGGGGTTGTTCTCATACAGCCTGTCGTCGCCAGGCAGGCGAGTCGTTGTAGGCTTTGTAGTTTTTGTATAACTGTGCTTAGAAGAGTGCGGGGCCACCAAACTATGGCGCCATATGTTATCATTGGGCGTATTATGGCCGTGTAGAGCCACAAGGTTATAGATGGTTTGAGGCCCCATTTTCTGCCTATTAGTCTTCTGCATTGCCAGAATATTGTGCATGCTTTGGTTATTTTTGTGTTAAGGTGCTTACTCCAGTTGAGCTTATGGTCGAGTACTACGCCCAGATACTTGACTTCTTGCGATAGGGTAAGGTCCGTTCCAAATAATGTTGGCATGTTAGTTAACTGAGTTTTACCAAGGATGCTTCGCGAGGCTATTGAAATCAAAAAACATCCCAATTTCAATAGAGAAGATGGTTGGAATGTACCACCAGCTTGGGATCCAGTACTTCAAATAGTCAAACCAAAGAAGAAACAAACCACAGCTAGACTTCATGATACTTTGAAATAACTCATTCTGCGTAAATAGAAACACCAATAATTAAATTATGTTCGGGTACTTTGAAATAACTACACTGGAACATTGAGACAACTACCATCTTAGTCTCCCCGTGACCATGGCTGCTGAAAAGTAACCGAAACATCGGGGAAAGTGTAAACCAAAAATAAATAGATTTAATAGTTTAAATAATTTTATTAGCTTATAAATTAGTAAAATAAAATCAGTAGTAGTAGTAGCGTAATATTTTCAAAATTTTGTAATACAGTGCCAAATAAACAACGCGATAAAATCCGTATATAGTAGTTTAATTTCAATAAATAACATTCGCGTAAACAGAAGACAATATTATGAGTTTTCCTTTTATGTGTGAAAAGGACCAGTTCTGTCTTAGTCGGATTCACCGTCAGTTCATGATGGTTATACCATTGTTCCATGATCCTGAGGGCTGATTGCATGCGATTTCAGATTATGTTTTCTGAGTCGCCTTTGATCAGGATGGTTATGTCGTCCGCATAACCAACCGTGTAGTAGCATCTGTTATTAAGGCGTTCTAACAGGTCATCTACCAAGATATTCCATAGCAGCGGCGAGAGTACTCCTCCCTGGGGACAGCCCTTCGCTACTATGCCTCTCGTGGTAGAGTTCACCGTGAATTGTATCGCCCGCATCTTTAGAAGTTGATTGATCCAGCCACTAGTGGTTCTATCAACTCCAAATGTGATGAGTGACTGGTTAATGCTGTTGAATTTTGTCTTATCAAAAGCTCCTTCTATATCGATGAAGGCCCCTAGTGTCATTAATTTGACAGATAATGCTGTTTCTAGTGTTCCTACAACAGAGTGCAGCGCTGATTCCGTTGATCTGCCTTTTCTGTAGACGTGTTGCTGGCGGTGTAGTGGCTTGAGTCTTAGAGCACCTTCCCTTAGATACCGATCAGCTAGCCTCTTTAGAGTCTTCAGCAGGAAAGAGGTTAGGCTGATCGGTCTGTATGATTTCGCCTGTGTGAAGTCTGACTTACCCGGTTTAGGTAGGAAGATTACTTTGACTTCTCTCCACTGGCGAGGTATGTAGTTATGCGCTATCGATGCTCTGTATATGTTGAGCAGGTGTGGCACAACTGTTGTTTGTCCCCATTCAAGAGAGCTGGGAATATTTCGTCCAGGCCCGCAGATTTAAAAGGTTGGAAGCTATCTATCGCCGCAGTCACCATAGATTTGGCTACTGTCCAGTCAATCTGGGTTGCTTGATTGTAAGGCGTGTCTTCCCAGTTTGGGTTTACCGTCACTTCGCACCCAGGGAAGTGTGTTTCGAGTAGTACCTGACTTATTTCATTGTCTGAAATCGCATAGGTACCATCTTGTTTTCTAATGGCGCCTAGGGTTGTGTTGTTATCTTGCGATAGGACCTTTTTCACCCTGGCTGCTTCATTAGTGGTGTTAATGTTGCTGCAGAAACGCCGCCAAGATTCTCCTCTGCGGTATCTTATGCGTTTCTTGTAGTGGTATTGAGCTTGTTTGTATCGCTCCCAGTCTTCATCAGTCCTGGTGTTTTTAGCTCGGTTAAACAGTTTCCTCAGATTGAGTCTAAGTTTCTCCAGCTCTGGTCCCCACCATTGGGACTTACCTGCAACTGGTGGTTGTGTGGGGGGACAGGCTTGTTGGTAGTTTTGTTGGATGCATTTGGTAATTATGTAAGTGTTATGGTCTATGTTGTCAGTGCTGGTAGACATGTCTTTAAAACAGATTTTATCTACCTCATGTTGGAGAAGGCTCCTGTACCTTGCTACTTCCGTCTTGCGGGGGTTGCGTTTAGGCAGTTGGTCCGTCTCTGGCACTTGTATAGTATAGCAGATGCGCCTGTGATCTGCAAAGGAAGGTTCGGCTGAAACGCTATGCATTACGTTAAAGGGCATCTGTAATCACTCAATCTAAACATGATTATAATAAAAAGTTATACTTAGTCTAAGTCAGACACTTATTGCAACGTCTCGTTTGATTGAACCTACAACACTCAGTGCGGTGTATTTGTTTTATGACAACTTAAACCGTCACGCCATCAGTACAGTCAGCGCTCTGGGTTAAAGCGCGAAGAGCGCTCACTCTAGGCGCCAGAAGGGAAGGGGCACCAAAAATCTAAATGCAACAAAACAATTTCCAGTAAAAATTTGAGAAAATTGAAGCGCAATATTGTCAATTTGGAAATAATTATTTATTTAACATATAATCGAAATAGAATTTACGTGAAGTGAAGACTTCGGCCAAAAGGCACCGAGAGACAATCTCACTCTACCCTAATCAAGAGCTACGGCCGGCGCTGAGTACAGTCAACATTTATAATATTTCAAGATATTTTAGGATTCAATAACTGTTGATTTATTCACTATAGGAATTCTTGAGTTAGGTACTAAAAAAAAACCATGAAGTGACTCTGACTAACGTGATACCAAATGCCTAAGATTCAAACTTGTAACAGCTGTAACCCTTCTTAATAAAGAAAACATAACCTCCGGTAGCGCGCTGTCATTTCTGTCAAATTTGTGTACAATATTTCCTCACTACAATATTTCTTGAAAATAAGGTATTTCTAAAAAAATATGGCTTCTGTAATGGATGTAGACGAAGAAGAAGTCGAAATGGCTTCCTCAAGTAGTGGCAAAGGTGATAAAAAGAGATTTGAGGTCAAAAAGGTACTTATTGATTTCCGCATAATCATTCTAACGGAGCGCTATTTCTTTGTTGTTTAATAATATAATTTGAAAACCTTTTATTTTTGTTTTAGTGGAATGCTGTCGCTCTCTGGGCCTGGGGTAAGTTCGTCCGTCCATAAATAACTGTAACTAAATCGACCCTCAATCATTGCTGTATAAATATTTCTTACTCATACTGACCATGATGATACATTCTATTCATTATTTTACAGATATCGTGGTAGATAACTGTGCGATCTGCCGTAACCACATTATGGATCTCTGCATAGAATGTCAAGCTAACCAGGCATCTGCTACAAGTGAGGAATGCACAGTGGCATGGGGTGTTTGCAATGTAAGGCAAAATATATCAAGTTTGTCGAAATATTCTTACTAATCACAGGCATATAATATAAGTTATTTGTTTTCAGCATGCCTTTCACTTCCATTGTATCTCACGTTGGCTTAAGACCAGACAAGTTTGTCCTCTTGATAACAGAGAATGGGAATTCCAAAAGTAAGTTAATTCATACACCTATATTATTTCACTATTGAATAGATAATTTATCTAAATAAATTTTCTGTTCTATAGTATAGCAACAGAAGATAGCAATATAATATATATTGCTATCTTCTGTTGCTACTACAATATTGAACAGGTTCTAAATATATTACTGAAATGATTAACATTGATCATATTCCAATGGACCTTGGATGTTCTCCCATGTCAGGTTGACAGCAATCAGACAATAATACATTATGTATGAATATCTCTTAACTTGTAAAGTTAAGAAAAGATTTATGTATAACTTCTTTTTTATTTCAGGTATGGACACTAGCCACATATTATCCAGCCAGAAGTCTCAGCTTGTCTTTTTGAACATGGGCATACCAATGTCAAATATTGCATTAAGTTGATAATAAACTAACTCAAAAGTACTAAATTTTTTGTTATTAATTTTGCACTCATTTATCAATGTAATTATAGAACTCTTGTAATAAAAATAAATATCTATAAAAATAGTAAAATATTCTACCTGTCTACTCCAAAATGTTTATTTTTTGAGGATATCTATTCCACCTATTCACTATAAGATGAAATTAAACAAAATGTTAGAAAGAAACTTGAGGCAATTTATTGTGATAATATTATTGAAATGAAAAATATTTCATGGTCAACAATATGCAACTTGTTTTTGTCTAACTTACAGATTTCTTAAAATAACTATTCCAAATTGGAATATCACAATGGCTAGTTGTGGAACCAGCATTTACAGATATCTAAAACCAGCAGAATAACCAATCCAGCCACATAGCATAGTTATGTGCATCAATTTACTAAAACAGCCAATACTTGTAAAATAAAGTACACAAATTATTTCTACAATTTGTAAAAATGACCACTCTTAGAGGTAGGTACTCAATTTCAAAGAGGATCATAAACCCTTCATAGTCCTGTATGCTGTTAAGCTAAAGTAAAATTAATGAATTATCAGTAGGTATATACTAAATTTGGTAAGTAATTTTCTAGATAATAGATGCTTATTATGTCTAGCCCACATGATTTTAAATATAATTTTCTTGTACAATAAAAAAGAACATCATATGTTATTGTCTATTTTAAAGAATAAAATATAAGACTACATTATGAATAAAAGAATCACTGCAACATTTTTCAACAGCGACACATCAACCTAGACTGTTTGGTCTTTGAACTATTAAAAGTTGAACACTGCGAATCGTGCGAGAGAGTGCGTTATATTTTTGTTACGCTCTATCCTTACCATTACATCGACACCTCTATGCACTGGCCCTTTCCGACAATTCTCTATTTTGTATGTAGCGTAGTTATGCGTATATAGGGTTTCTAACTTGATGTGTAGCCGTGTGTACACGAAACTGCAACCTGTCATAAAATGTACCTACACTCTAAAAAGTCGTCGCAAATATTTTTGATTCCAAATACATCTTCAACATTTTAATAATTAATTTACTGTTATATACAATCTATGTGCCTACAATGCTGAACATCTCTTTACATGCATAACACTCTGATCGTGGCTACATTTCCCTTCTGAACCTATATTATAAAATGAACATGAAACTGTACATATAAACAATATTATTCACAGTACACAGCAATGTTTCCAAAATTTGTTTGAAATCAATCAGTACCTTCCATGTTTCTTTGTCGAACTTAATTTTGTTAATTATTATAATGTGAAGATTAAAATATATTAACAATTCTGATGCACTTACAGAAGTTTCCTCATCTTACACAAATATGAACTCCCTTTCATTTAAAAATGACGAAATCTCTCAATGCCATGCTCTTGTTCAAATCGAAGATTTAACACTAGATATTACTAATAATAATAATTATTACTCTTTAATTAGAGAATTTATTTCACTATGCTCATCGAAATCCATACCATATTCCATATACACAATTCATTAGGACATAGATACAAGAACAAAAAAATTATACAATGCAATGAGATCTACCTGTAGCAAGTCAACATATTTTAAAATTATACATGGTAAGAATAACTGCTCCCAACTAATAGCATTTAGAAACATATTTTCTTACCAAATGGCAGTTTTTAACCACAACCAGGGCTTATTTCAATGTCTTCAAATATGATGTATCTATCTAGTTTGAACTCGACAAAACCAAATGTTTTGTACATAACAGTTAATTGATTAAACATCAGTTAACAAAATAAATATAATACATGTGTAGATCCACCTATTTGATGATTATGAAAACACCTGTCACACTTGGGATCAAATGAAATGAATTGGTGCTAATGAAATGATAATCTTTTCAACTGTTTGGTTTAATAAATATTTCATGGAATCATCAAATTAAAATCTGATGCTTATCACACATTACTTAAATGTCGGAACTTCACATCACCAAAATAAATACTACATAAAATAATCCTAATCAGTGTCAATTAAACTAATAATTGAATAATAACGGTGGAAAAGTAACCATAAGGTAGTTGCGGCTGTCAGTCTGCTGAGATAGCAGTCGGCAAATCGATAGTACGACTCTCATTGCCAAAAATTAATCTTAAGCGTTTCATTGGAGGCAGAGGACGGATTGGGCTGTGCTTACGGTGTCGCTCTTTAGACCGACGCCGTTTCTTTAGACGCCGCGCCGTCTCGGGGTCAACGCCCTCCAGTCGTAATACTTCATACTCAGTTGCCTCAGTAGTATTGCCACAATCCATTACTTCCTCGACTACAGGGCTCCTTTTCACCCGTAATGTCAGCTTCAAACCCCGCCGTGGTGGAGTGCATGGGCACTCGTTACTTTTGTTAGAGTTGTCAGTCAACCAGGGTGGTCCAGAGTCAGCTTCTTTTTTTGATTCCTCGGTCCTACTAGCTACGTCTATTTTTTGATTCTTGCTCAATTTACTATCTTTAGATTCACTTGGGTTAACATTTTCTCTAAAATCATATATTTCACTTTTCACACAAGCATTGTCACTTACACATTTGTCATCAACAATTTGTTCTTGAACTTTGGAATCATTTACAGAAGTTTCCATGTTTACTTCAGCAGACATATTTAATTCTGTTCTTGGCAAAAGAGATTCTTTTGTATCACAATCCTTTTCAGGATTTTCTATGTGTGTTTTGGTAATATCAACAGAATCTATGTTTTCTATCTGAATATCAGGTGCTGGTTCAGTTTTAATGTTTACTTTGTCTGTGTCTAAAATATTTAAGTCAGTTTCTGCTTTTGGTGTGTTTAAATTTCTATCCAATTTAGTTTCAGAGCCAATCTTAGGTGTAATTTTTGTTTTAGGACAAGTAGAAGTAGCCTGAGGGCAAGTGTCAAGCAAGCGTTTGTGACTTCTCAAAACAATACCAGTATGCGAATCGCGACTGCTTCGTGAGCTGGTGGTGCTACAGCAACGTGAAGGTGGCGCTCGACGTTTTACATTACCACTACTGGAAATTATCACACCATTAGTTGCTCTACTGCTATCTGTGCGCCGTCGTAGCCTTTCTCCCCTACTTGAAGCAGAGGACTCTCGACTGCCCTGACCCTCTTTGCTAACAGGCCCATCTACAACATCAGCAATACAGCCTTGAGCTATCAGAAGTTCAGCATCATATTTTGTTAAGCCTTTTTGTTTCATTTCTTTCATGCTAAGAGGAGACACTATGTCAGAATTTTGTCTATTAGGTATTCGAGCTTTATCAGGGTTCTTACCATTCTCATTCTTTTGTATTTGCTTTGCTTTTGTTCTATTTATTCTATTATCAGTTTCTCTAAATCTGTATCTAGTGGCTTGCTCATCATTATGTGCACTTTTAACAGAGAATGCACCCTTACCTCGTCTTTCACATGTTTCACATTCACAATAACAATTACCATTTCCGAAAAAGTCCTCTCCATAAAAACAAGTTATTTCTTCTCCAACTTCAATATCTCGCAGTACCCGGACAAAAGCCTTGCCACGATCAGTAGCTTCAAAGGTACAAGTAGGTCTGCAGTCATGATTAATGTATGCAGCAGGACCTAACCACAATTGGGCACAATTTTTTCTACAACTATACATAACAGAAAAATCATTTTTTCCTGGATGAAGCAACTGTTTTTCTTCCTCTTCAGTCATCTCAGCAATACAACCCACAAGAAAATCAATTCTTTCATGTTTAAAAAACTTTTTGGTTGTTGAAATCTTAGCTCCCACACGTCCTTCCAATGAATATCTATAACAGGGCTCTATAACGAAACCTGCTTTTTTGTCAAACACTCTCAAGTAACGGTAAATCTGAAACAGCATAAAGAAATTTTAAATGGTTATTAAAATTATTTCGAAAGTCGATACTAATACATAAAAGCTATATCTAAGTTGTGTGTTGCAATGTATACTAACATGTTCTCTTAACTTGCTTTGTTGGTGTTTATTTTTGCTAAAATGTCTTGGCATCCACTCTCCATTGGCTAGTTTTGTGTATGCTTTATTATAATCTTGAGTTTGAATAAATTCCTTAATAATACTTTTCAATTCTTCTTTATTTGTTTTCAAAGGTCTATAACGAATGTTCATTTTGTGTGTAGTTATACCAAGATATGGATCCACTATAAGTGCTGTAGCCAAGTCATCGTACTCTGATAACTCCCGAGGAGTCATGCCCATTGGTTGCATCTTGTGGAGCACTTGCCTCCCTGGGTATGTCGCTGATCCAACAACCATCCTGAATACCTGAATAACAAAGGACGCGAAGTCTCTAGTCACACATTATTTTTAAATTGCTGAATACAACTCATAGAAGTTTTGCTTATTATAATAATACTGAAAATCTAACACTATCATTCTCATTAGAGATAAAAATAATTATACTATTACTATTACCCATACAATCTCTCAATTTCTAAAATATAAAAGGACAAACATGGCGGCCGAACACGAAAACCAAAAACCGACACGTCAAACTGTTGACACTGTTTTTTATTCTACGGACTATCTCAAATCTGTAAAACTGAGCAAATAATACAGAACAACTACTTAGCTATTAATATAACTTACTTAAATCATTGAATGTACATAAAATTCATGATTATTTTTAATAACAACTTCACTATCTAGAAGCACTTTCAGACGCTAACCGCTAGGTTATTTACATATATTATACATAACAAATTATTAAATTTTTAATTCTAATAAATTACTTCATAATTATTGAATGGGAATTAAAACTGAAGAAAAATGATCATATTCAAATTAATCTCCAAGGAAAGCTGAAAAACAACCATGTTTTCGTGCGCTCCATTCATTAATAGTGATGTGCGATACAACAGTTTTTCGATTAGTTCGATTGATAAGTCCTCCATGAGAACATCGAACTAAGTAACTAATCGATGAGTTTTAAGCAACATAACAATATCAAATAGTCTCATGTCCATATCGATATGGATAGGCAGAAGTGTATTAAATCCACAGTTCGCTAGCTATAGTTTTAGGGCCCACATGATAAGTGGCAAGCATATTATAATTTTCTTGACAGAAAAATCCAATAACTATATCTAAGGGAATCAAACCCCGGACCTCATGCACAGCAGTTGCATTCACTATTGCTACGCCACCGCCTACGTGTTCAAGCAACAAATTATGAAATTACATCATTTACATACAGTATAGAATAGAATAAATATAAATCATTTAATTGTACATACATACAAAGTTTTACTCCTATATCCCGGCAGGGGTGGGCAAAGGAGGTAGTACACTGGCAATTCGCAACGTAAAGGTGAGCCTATTACTTTCGAAGTTCCTATTGTGTACCGGGTATTACAGTTCCAGACTCGGCGCTGCTACTAAGACTTTCTTGACAAAAACTCAATGTCACTTCGCCAGATCCAATTATCGAAGCCGAGACAAACGTGGGCAATCGCATTCACTACCACTTCGCTATCAAGGCAATCAGTTATTTCAATATATAACCATATTCCTATTTTATTCCATTATTTAATTATAATACTATTTAATACAAACTCTTAAAGTAATAAGATCTAAATAATAAATCGGCTTTATCCGGACCTTAGACTATATCTGTAGCTAACTAGAGGTTTTCCTAACAGAACTTGCCAAAATTATGCCAAGTGAGCTTAAAGTTTGGATGGCACGCATCGCATGAATGCGCTCAATACTGATTAGGTGACTTTCTTTTATTTATATGTTTAATTATAATTTATTTTCTAGATTGAATGCATAAGTAGATGTTCTGTATTTTAGTATTTCACGTGTTACATCTACCGTCTACTAAAAATTAAGAAAATGATCTTTATAATTACCTACTATTGTTTGCTATTATCTTATCATATTAGAGGTACAATTTATAGCAATTACCGTTAAAAATCTTCTTATAATGTTGATATTTATACCCAACTCGGTCAAAATAACCCACTGCTACATTGTTCCATTCACTTCTAATCGATACTATAAGATCTATCAGTGGTTTGTTTATCTGTATTCATCAAGTCAAAACTAAAATCTCAAAATGGATGTATGAGTTTGCATTCATTCTCTTCTTTGTATATCAAGTGTTTACTTGTGGAAGCTTATATTCCATCGATTAGTGTATTTCCACTAAGTATTTCATTTTTGATTCACAAAGTTCAGAGTAAGTAATCAATATTGACGCCGGAAATGGTTTTCAGGCACTATTTTTATAATACCTGGGAACTTGGTAAAATGGCGTCCCATTTTTCGCGACCCAGACCCAGGTTCATATTCAATAATATTTTGTGTTTGTTTTAGATGCCTAACATAAAATTGCAATCCTCAGACAGTGAAATCTTCACTGTCGACGTCGAAATAGCAAAATGTTCTGTGACGATCAAAACCATGTTGGAGGATTTAGGAATGGAAGACGACGAGGAAGAAGTTGTTCCATTGCCGAACGTAAATTCTGCTATACTCAAGAAGGTAATTCAATGGGCTACATACCATAAAGACGATCCACCATTGCCTGAAGACGATGAAAACAAAGAAAAACGAACAGATGATATCTCCTCATGGGATGCAGACTTTTTGAAAGTTGATCAGGGCACTCTCTTTGAACTAATTTTAGCTGCAAACTACTTAGATATTAAAGGTTTACTTGATGTGACATGCAAAACAGTAGCCAATATGATCAAAGGTAAGACTCCCGAAGAAATACGCAAGACCTTCAATATCAAAAATGATTTTACTGCTGCTGAAGAGGATCAAGTCCGCAAGGAGAATGAATGGTGTGAGGAGAAGTAATTTGAAAACTGTAGTATTATACTTTCACTGTTTAGACGTAATGATAATTAATACACTAAAAATATGTTATAAGATTGTAATTATTTAATTTTTGTCTACGTCCAATAAGTGTGTAAATTACAGTTCATAATAAACAGGGACTAAAATGAACACATTTAGTTTGTTTATTAGCCTTGCAATTAAATGTATATTGCAATGGGTCGGATTTTATTATTATGGTTGTTTATATTTTTATCATAGAATCCATTTCTGAAACTTGTCATTTTAATTCCTTTTAATAAAATCTTCATATGAAGTACCTACTTAGTCAAATTATTTGATGCACAGTAAAACGAATTTTCTTTTTCTTCCTACTGCCAAAGATGTGTTACTTTATGAACTTTATAATATTCCACTAGTTAAGAGTTAGTTCAATAGTAAGACCTAACCAAGCGACATCCACATATAAGGATTACAAACTGCCAGTGATTGAAATAAGCTATAGTTGAATAAGTCTCAATATTTAAATATCAACCAAACCAAACTGGCCTGTAGCAATTCTAAGAATTTGTGAAAGTGCTTGAACTACTTGTTAAAGTAAGAAAACGTATTTCACAACTTTTCAGGACAGAGTTTGTACTGTTTTAATATAAAGTGTAACATACTTCAGTCATTGTACAGCAAAACTCAAGGATCATACTATGTACTAATGTGGTAATGATAATGAATAGTATGAAATAAATTATCAAAATAAAAATGCTTGAACAATAAGTAGTAGTGTCATTAATTAAGAGCCATTTCACAAAATTACGCAAGTGAAGTTTAGGTAAATTCCGACTCGCCGAGCGATCGAGACAGTACGATGATGCGTCTAGGAGCGTCGTGGTATAGTGCCTTTGTTCCCGTTGGGTAACACCAGTTTGTGTCACACTGTTGCGACCGTGTCTACACTTACGTTTTGATACTTTTCTTGGTACCTATTGCTTTAATTGTATTAAACATACTTTTGCATTATGAAAGTTTTCAAAACAATTAATTATAGATAAATATACATATATTTTTTTGTTAAAATACATCTCCCGCATTAGGACTAAATCCTGTGTCGCGGGGAACTTTACAAACACAACTAACGGACACAATGAACACCGAGACTCGAAACAACAATTTATGAATCACAAAGTGTTGCCTCGTGTGGGGATCGCACCCACAACCCCAGAGTGCGGAGTAATTATTTTTGTATGAACGTTTGCTCCAACAAGCATTCGCTTGGACCGAAATCATGGCTATGCCTGTACTACTCACATCCCCACGTGCGTCAATTTCTTATTTGGCAGCATTTGTCATTGTTTCTGCGGCGGCAGTCTTCCACATATTAGAAATAACATTGTATGTTTTACTATACAAGTATACAGCCAAAAGGGCATTATCTACAAATCCATAGATGCAGTGATCTCATTTAAATTTGAAACCCCAATGCCTGTCATTATCGCACCAGATACAGCACCAGCATTAACGTCGAGTCCTGATTGTATGTCCATATTCGAAGTTAGGGCAAAACTAGAGCCGCACATCTTGCACTTCAATATGAACTTAGATATGAAACCAACCTGTTTCCCTTTTTCAATTTTTACGCAATCCTATCTGCAGCCGAATTTATAACTATGTTCACTTATATGTATTAATTGGTTCCAAAAGTATTGAAAGTCAACAATTCGCCTACCTTCAACAATGTTATCCTTCTAAAACAAAAGAAACAAATATAACTATAATTTCAATAACTTGCAATTTTGGAAAACATAAAAATAATTATGTGTAACATATTATGTTGTACATAATAATTTGACATTATACAATTGTAAAAACTTATAGTTACAATTGAATCAGGCTGTTCCTTTGATTCATCCAGTTCCATAGATTCGCCAAATTCAGTGCCTAAAGTAAGAGATTCATTCTCAGATTCCCCAAATACAGTAGCTAAAGTAACGGGTTCTTTCTCTGATTCACCCATTTCAATGTCTAAAACATATCCCGTCTCTTATAAAATTAAAAGATATAAAATTATTAACATGTACTAAGTACATTCACTAAATAACTTTTGACTTCTTGAAATAAAATATAGCTTACAGTTTCTTTTACCGAATCTGATTGCTTATTAGATGTACTCAACACGGCGTCGCATCCAGAAGTACTTTGCTCCTCGTCACAATTTACTATCTCAGCGTGTAATTTAAGTGGCCGCTTTTCCTTTGAATTTAAATCAAATAATTATATAAATTTTATATTATTTGAATGAACTATGACTGATGTACAATAAAACTGTTACGTTTACATAAACTCACATTTTCTGTTACCGATTTTATTACAGCCCTGAGCGAGTAATCTTACTTCTCCATCTAAAATTAAAAGTATCTTGACAATCCACACAAAAAGTTTCAGCAAAATCAATGCAGCTTAAGAAATATACAAAGTTATTTTATCTTTAGTGCAAAGCTCTTAGGGGGTAACTTTTGTTGTGGGATTTTGGAAAAGTCACGAAAATATAAAATAAACTTATCATTTATACAGGGTGTCTTGTAGGTGATCGGATGAATTTTCGTGTTAGATTATAGTTACAAAGTAATAAAAACAAAGTCTTAATTTTTTAAAAATAATTTGTATGTATTACTATACCCTATAAATACCGAGCGCGCGCAAGAAACAGTTCAAATAACTAGTCGAAAATAAAGCGCCGCAAACCCGGGCAACAACCTCCCCCCCTGCTTTTGTATTGCTAGAGTGACCACGCGTTACGTAACTTTCCACGAAACGTACGTTTTTAGGGTTTCGTAATAAACCACAAGGAACACTTATAGTTTCGTCATGTCCGTCCGTCCGCCTGTCCGTCCGCGGTTTAACGCAAAACCTATAAGCACTAGAGAGCTGAAACATGGTTATACATTGTAACCACGCGGACAAAACGGTGAAACAAAATTTGAAAAAAAGTGATATAATCTGGTAGCTCCCATAGCTAAATGGGAAAGTGTTTTTTTATTTTTCTACAACATTGTATGGGTTATCTTTAGACAGGTATTTTGAATACACTAGGGGTTTATTAAAACCGATGTTTTATTTAGGGATCCCTTTGTAAAATATCCGTGTATATACAATTCTTGCATTACTGACTGACTGACAGACAGCACACAGCCAAAACTATTGGGCGCAAGAAGCTGAAATTTGACATGTATGTTCCTTGGATACTGTAGGGGTGCACTAAGAAGGGATTGCCCGAAATTCCCACGGGATTGGGAAGAAATGGATGAATTAAAAATCATGTGCAGGCGTAGCTGCAGGCATCCTCTAGTTTAATATAAAGAAGGAAAACCCATCATACGTAGTGTCCCTCGCCCCCACTCTATCTTCTAAACTGCAGTATTTAGGTTTGTATAAACTATGCTAAATAGTGACATATATAAAGAATAATTTTTAAAGAATTTTTAATGAAAATTATAACGGCTCATTAGACTACTAATTAACGAGTAATAGACAACTAACTTAAGCTTCTACTTGCAAACGATAAAATGCATATTGTGTTTGAGTCCTCGTATCCTTAGGTCACTGGGTAAGGGGTACTACGGCACCCTAAATTGTGCGTGCGCGACATGCACTTGATCGGTTTTTTATCTTATTTATGAGTTTATTTGTGTAATTTAAATTCTAATTTAATTTAATCAGGGAGTCAGGGACTGTATTTAGTCGAAATGCGTCCGATGACCATTAATACGTTTTGTATAATTAAAATTAATAAACTCAAAATACCTACCTCGCATTTAATGCTTTCTTTATATTTTCAAAATTACGTTTCTTTTTTTAACGCTTTGGTAACCAGAAGTTTTACGCCCCATTACTAAAACTAATAATAAATAACAAGAATAAAAATCAATAATAAATTACTAAACCACACTGCACGTTATAGTAAAACTACTAGTTATAATGATTATACACAGAAAAATTACGGTTGCTTATTTCAATATATTAGATCGATCAAGTCGTTGCAGTCGTAGTATAATATTGCGTTCGCGGCTCGAAAGCACGTAAATCAGGATGCGCAAAAAAGTGACATAGATCCTGCTTCGATGGGCGCTGGCGCCATACTTGCGCCGTACTGAGGAATACTCTCGCGCGCATAGTAATTAATCCTAATTTAGAGGGTTGGTAAATATTTTACTGTGACTAATTAAACGTACGGATTGTCAATATAACTATTGAACTAAATTCATGGATAAACAGAGCTTCTTTTAGTATATATAATATGACATTTTTTATAATTTATTAAAACCAAAACGACGTGGTAAAACTGGGACAAAGCGTTAAAATTGCCCCAAGATTATCTTTTTTTTACAATTAACTCACTAGTTAAATGGCTTTTATAATAAACGCAAATACAAGAATGGTATAAGCCCTGACATTAAATATTATTTTTGTAGTAAATATATAATAGTTAGTGATAGATTTCAGGCTTCAAAGTTAGCTCTGTGCGGTTTTTCGTAAAATCTAGTAGCGGGGAATCGGGAAATACTAAACATACGAGTTAGTGTTTGTAAATATTATAAACAAAAATACTAGATCAAGAGTTGATCTATTATTTACATGTGTTTAATGCCATCAATATTATCCCATATATCTGTATAATATTCGATACCAGGTTCAGCCGAGAGGTACCCAACTGTTTGCTTTAAAAAATCAGTAACAGCACAGATGGCACAATATATAGTGTCTTATCTATGGATGGCACAACGAACTGGAAAGTTTTTGGTTCGAACCCCACGCGGGACAATTATTCGTGTGATTACCATAGAACCTAAAGCCATAGATATATGCTATCTGCTTATTCTTTTGGGCATATACGCATATATATGTATGTAGATGTAATAAAACCATTTGGTTAAAAACTGACTTGATACTATACTAAATTTAAAAAACACGCCGATCATTAAATAAATCATCTTTCCCATAAAGTTATGATTACTATAATTGCATCTAAAACATTTAAATCGAACGAGACAGTAGACAGATCTAAGGCAACATTGGTAAACAGTAGGTACCTACTTACAAAAGTGTACAGAATTTACGAAGTTTTTATACTATACTACGGTATGATTCTTCTACACTAGAGTATGAACTAGGTATAAAATAATTGTCGACACAGGTCAGAAGGGGACTGTTGAACCGTCCATGGTGAGATCCGCAAGATGCAGCCCCAAATAAAATGCCAGTAACAAATGAAAAGAGAATAAAAGCTAGTAACACACATCGGCACTTGTCTTCGCTGAGGAACAGTTTACATAAACACAGAAAGTCGTATATGGATCTGTAACAAACAATTTATTACTTAGGTACAGTCCGTACAGTAATACCTACTAAGAACAATGATATACCTACATACACATACCCTCTTAAATAATATAAATCCAAATGTGAGTTTGTTTGTTACGCTTTCAAGCCTTAACTACTCGACCAGCCATCATGAAATTTTGCATAAACGTTGTCAGGGGAACAGAAAAGGACATAGGGTACCTTTCATCAAGAAAAAAAAAACTGTTACTAATCTAACCTAACATACATTTACGCGAGCGAAACCGCGCGCAAAATCCTATACAGATTATACAAAAAAGAAGCAGATACCTATGTTACTAGCGCACAAAATGTAACGACTTAGAATAGACCAATCAGGTCGTTTTTCTATTGTTCTCAAAAGAAAATCAGTTCAACAAAAGCCTTGTAAAACAGATAAAGCGCAATTGTTCGATTGATAGCAATTTTTTTCACGTACGGTTTTTTATTAGGTACCTATTGTGCTACGTTATTATAATTATTGATAACAAAACTGCAAGGATAAAATTTTCAGTGTCCATTACATACTACGAAAGTGATATATCTAATGTATTACTAATATAATTACTAATTAAGATCCAATGTTTAATTTCTATAAACACGTAAGCTTCTTTTGTTTTAGACCTAGATATTTATCTGAGGTCTATATAACACCCATTCGCCAACTGGCCTTTTTTTAGGTTCTGTTTATTGACACACCTTTTAAGCAGTTATAGGCACAGACTACTTGCTAGGTAGTTATCATAAGAATTTCTTGACAGAAAAATCCCAATAACAGTTTTCCCAACCCGGGAACTTCATGTACACTAACACAGTCAGTTTTAAACATTATTTTACTAATAGAAAGCTATACAATGCCCGAGTAACATAGGCTATGTTTTAATAACATACTAGACGAACGAAGCCACTAAAGGTAGCTTATAAGTATAAAAAGATTGGCAGCCCTATTTACAATACATAATTATTTAGAGATACTAAAATAATAATGTATGGCCTATGATTATCCAAGTGTTATCACCCTGGTGATTATAGGGAAACGGACACTTAATACTCATTGAAATATTAGCTAGGTACCTAATCACCACACTTAGAAGATCTGTAGCAGATATCGTTTTTATAAACTTTTGGCACGGGTTCCAAATCGTTATTATATACCTACATAGGTAGGTACCTAATTGATTTTGTTGTTTAAAATCGCATACCTATGTGTCTTACCCGTAACAGACGAGTAGTAGTTAAGAGATTCAGAAACCTTGAAGTATATAGCGAAGTCTCATATTATATAGAGTCCCTAAAATAATTTTTACTTTCTAATAAGTAGGTACGCACACGACTCCAAAAATCAATCTACTTCGAAACAAACCAAAGCACATAGACCGACAAGTACTTATTGAAATAGTTATTGGAGTTGAATGCTCGAAAAAGCTATGTAAAACTTATAAATACAACATCGCATCATAACACATTGCCAATGACCTACTGCCTAAACTACCATTTATTCAAACCCCGCTCGAAGATTTTTTAGAAAATTGATTCAACGGCATTGTAGTATGTATGTGTGTGTGCCTTGCTTAAAAGGCCGGGAGCGTTATACAAACTTTTAAATTTTCGGTCAAAATGTCTAGCAGTGATGTAATAAACTCCTGTCCAACTGTTTAAGGATATAGATACAAACGTAACGCAATACCCTTATAATAATCAATAATGTCCTCCATATCTACTATCGGTAACAGCGGCCAATCTAAATTAAAGGAGACTGGATCTGCGTAGGAATGGTTATACCTAGTGCACGAGTGTGTAGGTACACAAAAAGCACTATCCATCCCCTTTTGTTTAATGAGCGGCAATCTGACACGACTGTAGGCGCAGAAACAATGGCGCGCGGCATCACGTAATATCCGTGGCAAGGAGTCCAACACCGCCAATTACCTAACGCCGAACTGTTAGAGAATTTTTTTTTTTTAATAGATAGTATCGCACATTAAAATGGTAGAACCTGAACCTATTGTCCCGATACCCTTCTGCCAACTCAAGTAATGGTTATTCGACTGAACCACGAAACTTTACGAAAGACAGTAGGCAGAAACAAAGTAATGTAGACAGACGAAGGAAGCACTCCCATCCTTAAACAAACATCTGTCGCGCAAAACTCCTACGTACCACAAGGAAAGATCTACGCAACCTAGTGGGTATAATAATGGCACTGCTCACTAAGCAACTTTTCAACATCGCATGGAGACCAAGGAGACACCGGCTCACATGCTACATTGTAAAACCGTGAGCAACCATCGGGCGAAACTAAAAAATAGTCCAAAAACGATGAAGGAAGTACTGCGCAACACCAGTACCCTATTATCTTTCTGGACGGAGCTGAGGTGGTATGAGTAACCGAACTAATTTTTCGCGTCGGTCACTTACGCACAGTGGCCCAATTGTGGGGCTAAGTGTGGACAACACACGTCCAACTAACTAACATAGAGAATTTCTTGACAGAAAATCCAAAGACAAACAAGATTGTTCAAACAGTCGCATTCATTACCGATACGTACCGAGTATACGTATCCTTATACAGCATACGTTTGTCGTTACGTACAGATGTTTGTTGTTGTAGTCAAATAATATTTATCAATAGTTATTACCCGCGGCTTCGCCTTTCGTAAAACCTACAAGATAAGAAGTACAAAGAGGATAAAAGTAAGTCTTCTATTAACTTTGGAATGCAATACATTGTCTATCTGTGAGTTCAATTTCATTAAAATCCTTTTGCGCGCGATTAACAAACATCTAAACATTTTTACAATCTTTCGCATTTATAATAAGTAGGTATTATATTAGGTACTTATTATGTTATAAAAAAGTGATGACCTGCAGCATCTCGTATTATCACAAAGTAACTTGTCAGTTTCATCCAGGAGTTTTTGCAGTTGCTGTTGAGCTAGAGTGATAACGGGACATTTTTTATGGAGTATATTCGCTATTTCAGCTTCGGGATCTAAATCACAGCTGCATCCTGGAGTATCCGCAGTAAGCCTATCACTTCTTGGTGACCCGTCAGTTGTTTCAAGATTGATGACATCACGCGGACTAAGGTCATCATGAGTTCTTTGTTTACTCCTTTTATACGATTTCCTTGAATACCTATAAATATTCTGGACTTGATAATCGTCCGATGACATTAGACTGTAATCTAATATTGTGAATGCTTGAGACTTTAGATATAGGTACAGGACATGGAAAACACTAGTTGTTTGGAATTTTTTTTGTTTGATTGACGTTTTCTGACACATACCTGCAAACAGTACAAAGTCTACCTGCTTCTAGTCTATGGTACCTACATATAAGCTTACATAAATATGCATTTAGTAGTATTGCGGCAGATACACCAATATTTGCCTTGCCATGACATTTCTATAGTTATGAACGCCGATGAAGTTTCTACTATGTAACATATTAGCATAGATCAGCAACACCACACATTCACAATTGCATTCTCATTTTGGTTTCGTAGCGCATGAAATGTATCGCATTAGAACCGCTATAGAAGATGATTTGCAAATTAATCTCTTTGGTTGAAGCGGCGGCTTCAACTTGCATATCACCACGGTGAACGCCCGCTGTTTTGTCTAAAATCGTCAGTTTGCCCTCGTAAACCCTATCATATGTCGCTACCAGTTTCGTGTAATATGCAAGTATCTGAACTGGTGACTTACTAGTTCAGAAACTTGCATATTACATCATTATCACTGCCTATACAGATGATCATAAGCTTTGTAGGAGCCCTTAAAGACCAAATTCTTGGTTTTCACCAAATGTTATAGGTAGGTCACCGATTTTAGAAGTTCTTTTCCAGAGGTAAACTAGCCCTAACTAACTAGCTTATTTGGTTCCCAGGAAAAATGCTTGATGCACTATCCGCCGGCTAGGGGACGGCACCAGCGGGGTGTGTGGTGTGTGGGGCTCCCAGCAAGACGTGCTGGTATACCCACTAAAAAACCTGGGGTGTTCCCTCTCTCTCCCAATGGTGAGTTGGGAACTTAAAAGATTCATCCATAGCAGGCCCCCCCGCGTGGGTGCCGGCCGGATCAATCGGACCCGACCACCTCTCGTCCCCAGGGGAACTCAACCTCAAGGCTAGCGTACCTACTGAAAAAGCATTTTGACATCACGATCAGCAGCCGCGTAAATTAGGTTTGCAGGACTAAAACATACATACAGTCTCTCACCTACAGTAGAGGTATTGCGCCTACCTATATGGGTAAGACTGTTGCCTACTTCATGTTGGCAATAGCATCGACTTACATAAGCAGCCATGAGAGCTGAACCTGTATGTTTGCAAAGGCGACGTCGACAACCATGTCAAAAATACTTCGGAACAGACGCCTAGTTAATTCCTACTGTTATAGGGATAGGTTTAGTATCGCTAACAGCGGGCTTGACTATATAAACCAAAGTATTGTATAAGTCTTTGATAATGTCAATATATTATACTTCTAAAAAGTTTATAAAAACCTTTCCCAGATATATAACATATTCATATATTATCGACTAAATAATAATATCGCTTGGCATTTTCTTAGTAATATTTAGTTTCATAATATAATTATAAATACTAGCGGTCGCCAAGTGGCCGAAATTAGACCATAATTGATTTAAATTTTAAGTTCGTTCGTTTTTAAGGTTTTATTGTCTACTTATAACTATATCCATAAAATCACATTTCATTTTGTCACCTACTCCACATACATAATATGTAACCATAGTTACGAAGAATTCTACAACATCACCCGAACAACGACGAAATACCGCGAACGCGATTCGACTGCTTGTGTCAAATGCATGGTTATGTGTGTGGTGTTTTTTCAATAATTTAATGTATTTGTAATGCATATTTTATAAAAATATTAGGATTCGCCACTCCTTCTCCATATAAACTTTAACTGTGCCAAATTTTTTACTCCTCCGTCCGCGCAATTTTCGAAAGGGTACAAAGTTTTTGCTTCACGTATTAATGTTATATAGATTTGCATGCATAATACAGGCAGAATATAGCAACTATGCACCATTGTTAAATCTGGTATAATATAAATCTGTATTCTGTGCAAATAAATGTTTATTTCTTTCATTCAAACGTTAACCAAATAGTCGTAAAAATCGTCGGCTGTGTGCCCTGCGTCGTTGCTAATACTAAATATTATTTATATTGATACTATTAATACGAAAGCAATCTCTGTAGGTATGTACGTGGCCTATTTTGTCGTAATTTGGTATAGCTCATATTTTGAATACTGGGAAAGGCAATGCCATATTAGTGAAAGTAACGGTCGAACATGCGGGTAACAAAATAGTATAGGGTATTTAAAATTAAACAATATAAATAGCCAACTAACTAATATATAAATATATTTAGGCATAACTTAACAATAATTAAAAAATATTAACATTGAGTCCCTCCTGGCTCGTATAAAGCATTTAATAGTTTATTTATAAAAATTATTTTACTATAAAATTGTACAACACTAATCAAAATATGCGTGCATAAATTTCTTGGAATACTCGACGACAACGAAAAGCGCTGCAGTCGCAGGAATGGTCCTCACTAGTGTTGGTTTGAGTCCGTTGTACAACGATAGAAACCCTGTAAATAAAAAAAAAAGTTGATTGCACTGATATCGCAATGGTGTAACTCTAGCCACCTCACCGCTGCCAGTGTACGAGGGTTGTGAGTTCGACACTACACGGGATTAAAATTGCGTGTTTCAGAAAAGTCATATCTGGGCGGTTATTGTCACTTGTTTGAATATATTTCAGCAATACAGGAATAGTAATATCTAACTACCCAATTATTTTTCTTTAAACACAGCAAAGAAACTCCTATATATAAAACTAGATTTTGCCCGCGGTTTCACCCGCGTAAGTCCCGTTGCCGTGAGAATATCGAGATAAAAAGCCTATGTGTGAATCCAGGTCTCCAGCTATCTACATACCAAGTTTTAAGGCCATCGGTTCAGTAGATTTTACGTGAAAGAGTAACAAACATCCATACATCCTCACAAACTTTCACATTTATAATAGATTATCTGTGTAACACAAAATGAAATAACGTTCTGAAATGAACAATCATCTATGGAACTTAAAATTCGTCTTGAACAGGGATCAAACCTGCAACACTAGCCGCAAAGGTAGCAACGAAGGGACCACTTAACATGAAACCACAGAATAGAAGCAGCGAGTGAAACCAATAACATACAAAGGCAGTATATATCTTATATAAGAGACCATTACCAATACTACTTTTAGAATGTTATTATAGCATCACAGCTTATTACAATCATCAAAGACATTATATTGATAATCACATTATCGGTTATCGTAACAAATAGAAGCTAAGGTGAATTTATTCGCCTCATGAAACGCCATGATTCTACAGAGAGATAGCTTATCACACTGGTATCCAACTGACAGCGTCTCGATAAGGAACCAGGAATCTAATTTTTTAAGGGTTGTCTAGGGAAAAGGAATGGGTATGTCAGACTTTAACAGAAAACCAAACCTGTGTTCCTTTTCTTGCTCTTTACATTCCGGGGCCACAGGATTCCTTTCGGATTGCGACCCCAGCAGACACTAGCCTATACAAGCATAATATATAGGATTATTTGCCATGCACGGCTCTTAAAAAGCGATGGCTTACATACCGTACTCTAAAATATTAAATTCATAATTCATTCACCTGTGGTGAGCACCATACAATTTTGAGGTGGTTACGGGCCACATGGCCCACGTGGGCATTTACCGTTGCCCGTACCATATCACATACTTGCCAATTAACCCAAGGTTTACTTTAATCCTATGTAAGACGGATGTATTGCTTTAGTCTTGGCCTAGGTTTGGTTCTAGGCAGGCCGCATGCTATATGCCTTATAGGAATTGTTAGAAAAACCTAGGCTTTATAAAAAAGGAAATGTCTGATATTATGTAAGAGCGAGTAACATTATGCTCTATACCTCGGTAACATTGTGTACAATACGTACATATGATCTTAAATTAAGTAGAAAATCTCTGGAGGGGCCTCTTCATATTGGACCTGTCTCCGTGTGAGCCTCCCAAAGTGCCAGGTATTTTTCTTAAGTAATAAATTAGAAAATAATTATGATAAGAGAAACATAATAATAAAAATATACAGTGAGTCTTCATAAAGTGCACATATGAAAATGATTGAAACTAGACATTATTTTACCGGGAGAAAACAATAATAAAATCTAAAAAAAAAATTCTTCGATTTATACCTATTTTTTTTTTTATAGTAGTTTTGGACCTTGTACCTGGCGCCTGACTGGCCACGGTTGTTTTGGCCAGTTCCTGTGTCGTATACGCCGGCAAGAGACGCCCGGTTGTCACCACTGCGGCGACTGCCGCGACGTTGTTGAGGACACGGCGCTGCACACTTTGGCTTTTGCCCCGCCTGGGCATCGCAGCGCCGTGAGTTGATCGCGGCAGTCGGGTCGGTTGCCCTCTCACTCCCGGCCGTAATTCATTCTATGGTCCAGAGCAAGAGGTCGTGGAACGCCGTCGCGTCCCTTTGTGAGAAAGTGATTTCCATCAAGGAGGCGGCGGAGTGGGAGAGGCATCGTTTAAACCCTCTCCGCAACCGCAGAGCCGGGCGCCGGAGGGCGCGAGATGACCTCCAGCCACCCTGAGGTTTGACCTAGGGATGGTGGGCTTTGTGGGCCTGCCCGCCATCCATTCAGCACCAAGTCCGAGAGACAACGTGCGTGTTCCCACGCGCGCCTCTGTTTCGAGTCTTTCTCCCCTCTAGGGAGGGGGACAGTAGGGTTTTATCGAGAAGTGATCATAGGGTAGGTTTTTTTGCGTGACGTTAGTGACCTACCTCTTCCTAGGGTGGGCCGAAACCTCGGCGGGGTCGCGACCGCATGCAAAAGTGATTCGCGCGGCCCCGTCGATAGTGGTTTTTGTTGAGGAACACCGTGGTAGTTTTTGGTCGGTATTCCGGGAGGTACATTGTCTTTTCAACATTTTTCTTTTACCCCGTGAGTCCGACATAATCCCTCCGCCCGCCCCCGCGGAGGGGCATACCCCTCAATCAATGCATTCTCCAAGGTAAAAAAAAACCTTGTTACTTTTGAACCAGGTGGTTAATCGTTTTAAAACAAAAACAATAATAATAGTGAATGTGTAGGCAATACCGACGCAATACTATTCACACCCAAAAAAAACGTCGGTGACATAAAAATAATGAACATTTTACAGCAAAACTGATTTCCGTACAGTATTTTATAAAACGTTGTTAAAAAACTTCCACTCTTCAAGTGAAATTTTTGATAAATGTTTGGGCAGCTCTTATTGACGATAATTATGTTGATTGGTCGACTAATACTCCCAAGAACATTTTCTGGAGAGAGATTACTTTAACTTTTAATGGATGGTCTCCTATTACTTTTGGAAGATGTACCCCTAGAAACTCGTCGCAGAATGTTTTTATAAATGGACGGATGCCCCCGCATATTATGCAAGAATCCTACGTAATTATTTAAATCATCGGCAAGGGCCTGTCAGGTGGCTTGCGCGATCACCCGATCTTACAGCCCTTGATTACTTTCTGTGGGGGACAATGAAGTAAAGAATTTATAACTCTCCCATCAACAGTGAGGCAGAACTGGAGGAGATTTTAAACTGTGCCAATACAATAAAGGATGATCCAGCAATGATAAGACGAGCAACGCAACATATTTTGCTGCAAAGTACTATGTGTTTGCAACAACGCGTTAGTCATTTTGAAAACTTGTTACATTAACAGTTTTTTTTGTAAGTTGATGAAACCAAATAAACGTGCTGATTTCTACTTGATATTTTGTATTTATTACTTATTCCTTTCGAAGCTTTAGAGAAAAATAAGTGGTACTTCTAGCCCAAGTGTATGTTTAGTAATTTATGACTTATGACAAAGGGTTAGGACGTAAGTATCAAACTACGCGAGATTAGATAATGCAATGTTCGAACAAAGATGCACCTGGTGCATACTCTCATAAAAAGTGTTTTGTTTGGGATACAGATGCGGTTTTTATGTTGTTTTAAAGCTTATTACATACCGATTAACGTCAATTAATAATAACTAGTGGCAATGGGGACTTTGTTGAGTTTTTTTAACAATGTTTAAAAAAACACTGTACGCATATCAGTTTTGTTGTAAAATGTTTCTTATTTTGGTCACCGGCCTTTTTTTGGGTGTGAATAGTATTGCGTCGGTATTGCCTACACATTCACTATTATTATTGTTTTTGTTTCAACACGATTAACCACCTGGTTCAAAAGTTACAAGGTTTTCTTGGTACAAGGTCCATAACTTCTAAAAAAGATATAAATATGTAGGTATAAATCGAAGAATATTTTTTATTATTTTTCCTACCGATAAAATGATGTCTAGTTTCACTCATTTTCATAATATGTGCACTTTATGAAGACACACTGTATTTGAAAGAAAAAATAAGTAGGTCTATTATATCACAAGTCCACCAGTTATACAGTGTGTATAATAAACCCTGTCCAAAGGTGTTATACAGTAGCTTATTATGAGTACGTATGTGACATCCTTTTATAAAATCGACCAAAAAATTACCCCAATTAATTTAATTTATTTAAAATAATATGTTAATAGATTACCCATAGCAACACCGACAACTTATTAATCATCATAATACCTAGGTATCATTAAAGATCATAAAGGTTTACCGATCGTGCGCCGCGCTACGCCGCGCCTATCTAAGTACCTACGCTTTACAAAAATACCGCCAAAAGTATGCCACGCTCCGCGTCCTTGTCAAGTTTAGTGGAGTGTTGTTAGACTGTGCGAAATTTCAGTAATTTAAGCATTGATATATAAAAACCATAGGAGATACACAACGAGCGTCAAAAAACGTCCTCACCAAATGAGCATCCACTTGAACATTTGGGTGCTCATTTAATTTAGTATCGTTTGATCGCGAGAGTAAATATGCCGCAATGCTCGTTTAAAAATTGTAAAAACCACTCATCCAAGACACTAAAAACGTAAGGTATTTAATTTTTTCGGTAAATAATAATGTTATTATTATAATGATATCATAATACTGATTATTTCGTCAAGGTCACGTAAAATATCTTTCGTTTTATTTCGTAATAAAGAGCGACCACATAACACGTCTCATTTAAATGAACACTTACTAAACGCATTAATTATACTACTGTATATTATATTTTATTACTAGACTTGTTTTAGTACATACAGCGACACATCAACCTAGACTGTTTGGACTTTGAACTATTAGAAGTTGAACACTGCGAACCGTGCGAGAGAGTGTGATATAGTTTTGTTACACTCTATCCTTACCATTACATCGACACCACTATGCACTGTCCCTTTCCGACAATTCTCTATTTTGTATGTAGCGTAGTTATGCGTTTATAGGGTGTCTAACTTGATGTGTAGCCGTGTGTACATGCCATAAATGTAATAGTTTAACATTTTTTTTAATGATCCTGACGATATCCTGTTTGTAGGATGTTTATAATGCTCTTTTACAAATGTTTTCTTGTCTATTTTGTTAAATAAATATTACCGCTATGTCTAGTAAAATAATAAATGATTTTCTACCATATGTTTAAGAGTTTTCTGTTTAATATATAAATTATAATGGCAATATATTAGTTTCATTTCATTGAACATCGTAGAACACAAACTTGGTAAAATACCTACAGGTAAAAACAAATATGTGTTTAAAACACACATTCACATGCATTTTATAAACTCTACATAATTACGTCAGAATATTAACATTCGCGCATCTCTAACGCAGTGACCACGGGTGGTAATTAATTATCTCAAATGATATCAGTGGTATTCTTGTGCTTGTTATCTCTTCCTATACAAGCAAGGTCAATGCAAATCGCGATATAATGTCTATTGTTGAGTTTACGTTTGTTTTCATAGGGACAATCAAACAAGGTAGATATATCTTGCCACCTACATAAATGTTCGGGTCTGATATTTAAAATGTTTCTAAAGATTGCAACGCCTCGTCGCTGCGCCGAGTGTTGTGGTTTCAAATCCCACACGGGACGTATAATGCTCGTAAAGTGTGATCCACAAATGGTTGTTCCGAGTCTGGGTGTTCTTTGTGTCTTTCTTTGTGTCTTCTGGGTGTCTTTGAATTATTAACCTCTGAGTCTTCTTCGAAGAAGTTAATGAAAACACTATGTGGGTCTGTGTGTCTGTCTGTTAGTGATAGGCATAGCTTCGGAACCACTGGACCGATTGACTTGTAACTTGGTGTGCAGACACCTTGGGGTCATCCCTCGGTCGAGTCAGGGAGGTCAGGGGATATCCACCAACAGAGTGAATTGGAAGTCCAGGGGAGAGGCTTTTGCCCAGCAGTGGCACATTACAAAAAGCAGAAGTAAAAAGTTCACATGAAGACGAAGAGGTTGAATCCTGGGTTTTTACACCCATCTCGTTCCCATTGCAGGAGTTGTATAGTAACAAAAAATAAAAACAAAAGCTTCCGTACAAACATAATCTTACGCCTATACCCCCGAAGAGATAAGCAAAAGTGTATTTACATCCAAATATCTCCACCTTATGGTTCCTGACTAAATAAATTAACTTTCATTCTTTATTTCTAATTATATTTTATATAGCACCTTGACATCCACTCACTGGTATCACTAATAGGAGACGGGTAGAGAAATAAGTAACGCAACAATATCGCAGGAGGGATAGTGTGCCGCATGGATGGCTCCAGAATCTAGAGCAGAGGTTCCCAGACTTATTTCTCATAGACCACTTTCAAAATTTTGCTGGTTCCGGTGGACCCCCTCCAGCTAGAAGTTTAATCCGGCAAGTAAAATCGGTATATTCGGACCAAAAAGTTTTAAAAATTTGATCAGATCCCTACGGGCCGACAATTATTATTATTTTTATAATAAATTCTCGTGTCTTCAGCAAGTGGTATTCCTTAAATATTATCTGCCTACATTGATAGGTGAAGTCAAGCCAACATTTTAGTTCTTCACTATCGAAAGCAAATAAATTTTCGTAAACCCTGGCTTACGAATTTTGAACTCCCATTTTTTTGTCACACCAACATAGACCCCCGTCGAGTCTCCCGTGGGCACCTGGGGGTCCACCTGGACCACTTTGGGAACTAAAGATCTAGAGCTACACCGAGGCAACTATATTTGCTGGTCCGCCTAAAATCGGTAAAACTCTGACTACATTTAAATAGACTGCCTTGGTGGCGCAGAGGTAGTCAAAGCTACTGCTGTGCATGAGGTTTTAATTTCGAATCCTGAGTCGGGCTAACTGTTATTGGGTTTTGTGCCCGGGACGGCAATAGGCTTGCATTCTATTGCGTCATTTGCATTTATCACTACATATTATAAAATAAATTCTTCTGTCGCGTCTGTCTGTCTATTCACGATAAACATGAAAACTACTAAACGAATTTTCATGTGGTTTTCACTAATAGACAGAGTGATTCATGAGGAAGGTGCGGAGCCAGGGCGGGTCACTAGTAATATTATAAAACTGATTATAACAAACCTTCTTTCTTAACAATATCTGCTGCGACCGTCATAAACTTTTCCTTTTTATTGGATATTTGTATTCTCGATTTAATCACATCTGATGGGAATATCACAGTCCACAGCACCATTCCACCGATGGCGCCTGCTATCATAGTTCTAACAAAACCGATGTCGTCTTTTGACTGTCCGGGTTGCCTCAACAGTTCTCTAGCACCTAGAAAATAGAAATCAGCTAATTAATAACGGTTCCTGCATTGTGATTAATTTAAGAAGTAGATGTAGGTAAGTATTATTTTCAACTAGCTATTCCTCATGAACAGTATTTTTCTGGATGTAACTACTATATGTCCTTCTCTGTACCCCGCGTAAATGTAGGCTATGAAAATGTACTGTAAGTTAATATTTTTGGATAAATAGTACTTCATGTCCTTTTCTGTACCCTGAAGTGTATCCGAAATTTCATGATGATCGGTCAAATAGTTAGGACGTGAAAGCGTAACAAATAAACTCACATTCTCATTTATAATATTAGTTCATTAACTAATATTATAAATGGGAATGTGAGTTCCAAGGTAATTAGTTAACTTTTTTAGAGGCACCATTGATAGGACTCTAATCCTGTGCCGTTGGGACAGAAACATAATTTGTATGTTTCTGTCGCACAATCATTTATAGATCTTCTTCTCCCTAGCCTTTATTATTCCCAAGTCACTTGGGGTCGGCTTTTCCGGTCTAACCGGATTTGACTGGATATCAGTTTTTACACGGAGCGGCTGCCACCTGACCTCCGCAACCCGAAGGCTAACGATACCCTAAGGCTAGACCAATGTCAGGATATTATAGGGCACTGACTTCCCAATAACGACTGCCATAGATGTTCATGGCAGCCGGGACCGACGGCTTAACGTGCTCTCCGAGGCACGGAGTAGGCGATAATTGTCAATCAATACGCACATAATTTGGAAAAGTCATATAACTTCCCAAAGTTAGAGGTGCGCGACGTGGGTTCGAACCCGAGACCCTCTGCATTGCAGTCTGTTGGTCTCCCCACTGAGATCACACATATAATTGTCCCGTGTACGATTCGAACCCATAATACTGAGCGCGACGGCAGCAGCGTACTGCACCGCCGCATTCATTTAGGTCACAAGGTAGCACTGATGAATGTCAAAGATTGACAGGTTATTAGTTTAATGAATTTATATTTACGTTAGTTCTTTAGTTCAGGTACCTGATAGATTAAGCCTATGAGATGATAACTGCAAAAAACTCATAGCCACTATTTTTTATAAATTGCTATTGAATTACAATTTCGGTAATTTAACCGTGGGCACAGTTAGTAAAATCGAGTGCCCTTGACATTTGCCCTGGAGATCTCGACTAGTGGTATTTTAGCTCTTGCCCTACATACGCTATCGATACTTAATATCATAAAGAGGATAGATTTTATTTTTTGTTTGTTTGTAAGGATTTAACTTAAAACTACGAAACCGATTTTAAATATTATTTGGCCATTAGGAAGCTATATTTTAAAAAAATAACATAGGCTATATTTTATTTAAAAAAAAACAGTTACTTACATAACCTACCTTTATGCAAGCGAAGCCGCGGGCAAAAGCTATTATTAATGTATGGCGACATAGAATTTTCACGTCAAGACACTGGTAGTGGTAAACCCAACCTTATTTAGCTACAATTTATTACTTTTGAACACTTAGTTAGAGGTTCCCAGACTTTTTTTGTCAAACACCACTTTTAAAATTCAGTTGGTTCCGGTGGACCCCCAGCAGCTTGAAATTTCGTAATAGTAGTAGTAGTCCGTCAAGTAAAATCGGTATATCCGGACCAAAAAGTTAAATTGGGTTAAAATTAATATCAAATCTCTATGGGTTGACCTTTTTTGGAAATTCTCGGGTCTTGAGTGATTCAGAGTGGTATTTCTCAAAATATCCGTTAACCGACGTTTAAGCAAATAAATTTTCGCTTACGAATTGTGAATGCTCATTTTTTTGTCCCCGTCGAGTCTCCCGTGGACCCCTGGAGGTCCACCTGAACCACTTTGGGAACTAAGAGTCTATAAGTTTATTACCTAAATAGGTAGTTAGCGATATAAGACGATAAACATTCGGGATGATTGGGAGATTTGTAATTGCTTTGTCGTACACAATCTGCAGAGACAGCCTAGTGGGAGACCGTTGGACTGCAACGCAAAGGTCTCGAGTTTAAACCCAAGGCGTGCTCTGACTTTTCGATGGTATAGGCGTATTAAATGGTTAATTAGCATTCACTTCGATGGTGAAGGAAAATACCGTGAGAAACTTGCATGCCTGAGATTTCTCCATAATGTTCTCGAAGTCTGTGTTAATTAAATTAATGAATTTAGTTGCCACAGATGTTGATATTTATCGCAGTAGCTTGCCGAAATTAATAAACTTGCGCAACGATTTATGTCCTTATTACATAATAATTATGTATAGCTTATAATATCGTCTTGGGATCGGATATCATGTAAAGGTGTTAAAATAAATAAATAAAAAGGCACCGGGTAAGTAAAGCGCAAATAAGCAAAGATACAAACCTTCATATCCACCAAAGAAGAAAAAGTATCCTGGCATTTCTCTCATCATAGTAGGTACCATTCCACGGAAGAGACCCTGAATCCCATTGTCTCTTAGTATCTGTTGTGTCATTTGCAACGGCGTTACTTTAACCTGACGAGGAAAATCCCATGTCAATATCACAAACTCATATTGAAACAGTTTCACGGTCATATTAAAAATATAACGCAAATAAGATATGCGCAATGTACTTGGATAACATAAATAAACATTAGCTGATAAATGATACAAAAAATTACGTTCTCAAGAAATAGTTCAGATACATGCGATTTTAATTAAGCAGTACCTACTTGTAGGAGTAAGTATATAATATCTATATATAGTGAGCGTTTCATTATTAATGCCGTCGAGTCAATATATACCAGAGGAGACAACACATCGAAATTGTTTGTAACGTTAGAGTTCATGCTGTCACTTCCTTAATAAGTGCATGCGCTTACTGCAACGACACATTTGAGTGTGTAACCACTGCACGTATGCAGCCTTGAACCGCACACGCACGACACCACAAGACCATGACTGTTTTATAGAAACAAGACTAGTTTCGAAAATAGCTGTTTGATAAGACTTCATGTTCAACATAGAAACAGCGATTCGACGAGACGATTTCTTGATTGCCATAGCGCGCGGAGTGCGCGCACGTCTTCGCACCGCAAGTTCAAGTACCCGAATACTCATGTAGGCATATTATTATAATAACAGCCCTGCATTAGAATGTCCCGACTGCCGCAGTGGCAGAGCGGTAGTGAATGCGACTGTTCTGCATGGGGTCTCAGGTTCGAATCCCGGGTCGGACCAATAAAAAGTTATTGGGTTTTTCTGATAAGAAATCTCAATAGCAGCCCGGAGTAAGGAAGTGTTAGACGCTCCGTGCCTCGGAAAGCACGTAAAGATAATCTCTATCCGGTCGTGTCGGATTACCGTCCCATCGGATGACAGTTAGGGAACAGAGAGTGCACTTGTGTTTGCGCACACACTCGTGCACTATAATATTTCCTGCGCAGATGGCCAATCTCCGTTAAGATTAGCCGCCGTGACCGAAATTCGGTCTGGAGGACTAGATTGTCTCACTAACTAGCTCAGTGCGCAGTTGCCAGCCTTCGCTTATCTTCGAGAACATTATGAAGAACTGTCAAACATGCAGGCTTCCATACGATGCTTTTCTTTACTGTTAAACCGATAATTAACAATTGAATACGAATATAACTTTGAAAAGTCAGAGATGCGCGCCTTAGGATCGAACTAGAGATCTTGCTTGGCAATTCAACGGTCTGTCACAAGGCTATCGCTGCTAAGGAATAATAATAAATCTATACTAATATTATAAAGCTGAAGATCTAAGAGAGCTGTTTGGTTGAACGCGCTAATCTTAGGCAGTACTAGTCCGAATTGAAAAATTATTTTAGCGTCGGATAGTCCTTTTATCGTGGAAGGCTATAAGCTATATAGTTACGACGAATAGGAGCGAGTATCAATGAAAATTTTGCAAAACGAGGTAAATTATCTTATGTGACGCAGACGAAGTTGCGCGGGTCAGCTAGTATTTTATTATTGCGCTCAAACGTATCGTTGCACTACGACCATGGCTCAGAATAAGACATTCAGAGTTGTCTCCTCTAGTACATAGTACTACGTTAAGTCATCGTAAAATACTTATACTTTATTACGGTTATGATCATGAGCAGTTACCCTTATATGGGTATATTATACCGCGCAATTTTAGTTTGTTATGAACAGAATAAAATTTCAAAACGTCACTGAAACTAACGTTTCTTATCTAATAGTTGAGATATGCTTTAGAAGCTAGATATGTGCAATTAATTGTAGTAGGTAATAGTAGTGACTTGACCATACAATGTAAGTATTGCGTTGTCGGCAAGCGTATTCGAATATCATTCGAGTACAAACACACGCATCCCCACTAGTAGAAATCGTTTCTACCTAATATATAAAATACCAAAAATGTTATTTTTGTCATTTCTGGATATGTTTAGGGATACGATAAAATCGTGTTGTTACACTCGTAATAGCGAATAAAAACGAACCTAGGATTGCAGCAAAAATGTCCTTTGTTCCCAAAGTGGTCCAGGTGGACCCCCAGGGGTCCACGGGAGACTCGACGGTCTACGTTGGCGTGACAAAAAAATGGGGGTTCACAATTCGTAAGCGGTTAACCGATATTTTGAGAAATACCACTCGCAGAATCGCTAAAGACCCGAGAATTTCTAAAAAGGTTAACCCATAGAGATTTGGTATTAATTTTAACCCAATTTAACTTTTTGGTCCGAATATACCGATTTTACTTGGCGGATTAAATTTTTAGCTGCAGGGGTCCACCGGAACCAGCTCAATTTTGAAAGTGGTCTATGAGAAAAAAAGTCTGGGAGCCTCTAAATAAGTGTTCAAAAATACTAAATTGTAGCTAAATAAGGTTGGGTTTACCACTACCAGTGTCTTGACGCGAAGATTCTATGTCGCCATATATTAATAATAGCTTTTGCCCGCGGCTTCGTTTTTGCGTGTAAAATAAATTATTTTATAGACAAGAACTATGTAATCGTTGATTACATATTGGTTAACAACGCTATGTAGACGTATCAAAATGCGTTATCGCATAATTGTATTGCTATTTACTATAACATTAGGCGTAATATCGCAACCACGTGCGTGCGAATCGTAATATATAATCAGTAAATAAATCAAGCATGTAACTGCTTAATTAAAATCAAAGTACAAAAATATTGAAATACCCAGAACAATCATCGTACAGCTGATTGTGCGCCTAGTATATTGGCCTCTCGCAGCGCCTGCAGCCGGCACTTGATCAGCTCCGTCGGGCACAAGGTGAAAGACGAGAAGAACGCCGCAAGAAAACCCGCAGTTGCGTTTCCAACTGTCGACAACTGCTCTACTTTCTGAAATATACTTCAATATTAATTAAATATATAAAACAGCTACACATAAAGCTTAAAGGTGAAAGGTGTGACTTAATTATGGGTAAAATTATGACCTTTGATGGAGATCAAAGGTTACAAGTAATTGATAAAGGACATATCCACAACTAAACCCTGTTTACGACATACCATCTCCTCTACAGCAAACCTTTCAGTTATATTAGAGAAGGCTGCTGAACTGTTCGATACCCGAACGCTTAAGCGACTAGTTATATACAGATCTTGCACCCAAATGCACAAACAATACCATCTATTCTCCAGTTTGGTACCGAAACAGTATCTGCAGCTACTCACTACCTACCAACTCTGAGAGTTACTAACGATGAATCTCGCTGAAGACACTGGGTAAGCTATCTACCATATCTCCGTATCACCGATATTGTACCAGAGCTGCAGGGCAAGTCCCGAAACAACTCCATAAGTCTACCCAAAACGCCTACAGCCTGGTTAAAGCTCACGTCACTCTAGGTGTGACTTTACTCGCTGAACAATTAATCTTTAGTGTACTCAGCAGTTGGGGGGGAATTAAGTACCTACATAATAATCACAAAAAATATAACAATACTTAAATCTTCACATTATCGCTTTAATTCAAAATATTGCTCTGTTTTATATGTACTTAATACATAGGAAGACAGCAAGATATAACTTACAAGTAGATCACTATGTCACATGTGACAAGTGATAACCTCGTAGTAAGTATATTAAAAAAATACATCATAATTGTCAACCTTACTCTATGTTTTTACTGTTATATGATGAGTGTAGTGGTCACACTATGTATAAGCACAGCTCAATAGAAAGATGTTTGTAAAATATACATATATGCAGGTATATAATACAACAACTAAGCTATGTACAGCCTCATTTGGCACAGAACAGTGTCATGTTGATAGATTAAGGGACAATAGCGGCTCTTTAGATATTACTTGAGATGGATTCTGGTCTGACGCTTGGTTGAGAGTGTCAGTTGTTTATAGGTTATCTTTATTTCATGCGTATTGTTTTTATTTGTGGCTGTTAACTCGTGTGTGTTGTGTTGACTCGGTGGTGGCTTAATCTTATAAGGTAACCCTCTGTTTATTGTTTTGTCATTTCGTTTGAGCGCATCTATATCTGCTTGATTCCTTTGGGAATCAAGTAGGTATGGAGGAGCCTCCGGACGGAGGCGAAGGTTTGCCTCCTGATAAACCTAGATCCTCAAAAAGACCTGCTGATGTCGATCTGGCCATCGAGATTGAATCTAAAAAAGCCCGTTCATCGGCAGATTCAATCCAAACCGTATTTTTTTTATTATTATTTATTTCGATTTACCAACAGTTATTACAGATTAAATACAGGTAGGAACATACAAGTATTTGTGTCTTAAATCTAACTGCACAACACCACATGCAAAATGTTTACTGTATCAACATCTATTACTTATATAATTTAAAATACTTATATATATGTATGTACTTAAATTTAAGATATGATATTATATACTTAATTACTATTTATCACATTTTCGAAATGAATAGTAAAGTCAAATTTTCGGCAACTGACAAGGGCCCATTTACTGTGTATGTTTCTAGAACAGAACCAGACCCCTCTGCAGGGTATTCAATCAAAATTTTGAAGTTTGCCTAATTCATTCATAAAAACAATGTTTCAGGCATTAAACTAAAGAAGGTGGAATAAAAAATCTTGGTCGCAACAAGAATTTAAATCAGCAGTGAGTGCCAATGAATTTCTGGAATTAAGTTTACTGGAGAACAACAATTATTATATACATACATACAAAAATTCCAGGTTTTCCGCATGGGAGTAGTTAGGGATATCCCTACGGACTGGTCTCTATCAGACCTTTTGGATGGTATTTCCACTGTTGGAAATTGTGGTGAAGTAATTAGGGCTAGAAGGCTTAACATTAAGTCTCGGAGGGATCAAACCGCGAATTGGATCCCGTCCAATTCAGTGGTGTTAACTTTTCTGGGACAATCCCTACCTGAAAAGGTATATTGCTATAATGCCTCACTGCCTGTTACAACCTACCAGCTACCAACAATTCAATGTCGCAACTGCTGCAGGTTTGGACATATTGCCAAACAATGCATGTCCCAGCCTCGTTGCTACATCTGCTCCCAAAAGCAAAGTGGAGATAGCTGCCCCTCTCAGGATTCAAATCCTACATGCATTATTTGCCGTGGGGGTAACCACAAGGCTATAAATCCCAAATGCCCTGAGCATGCCCGCCAAAAATCTACCAAGATGGTCATGTCTGAGCAAAATATCAGTTACCTGGAAGCTTCAGCACGTCATCCCCTACCTAAGCGACTTTTTTCGAAAATTGAACCTCAACCCAGTCTCCCTCTACTTCCCATCAAAAAACCCATTTGAACTCTTGTTTTATTACACCCACTACTTCTTATAGGAAGACTATGTTTCTTCCTCCCCGATCCCAGACTGTCTTTGGCAAGTTCTATGACAGGGCTTCTCACAATGCTATTGTGTCTTCTCCTTCTTTTTCTTAGCCTAATGGCTGCGCTCTTCCTTTCCCCACTGAAACCACTCGTCTTACTAGTCCCAACGATAACCTCGTTGAACTCCTGCTCAGTTCCCTAATTAATATGTTATCCAAATTCACAGATTCCCTACCAAACAATGTCTCTGTTCTTGTTGAACAATTACTTTCTGTCCTCTCTCGTAACAACTCATCCAATGGCTCTGCAGGACTTTCAGTGGAACAGTAGAAGCATCCGTCGTAATAAACAAGATGTTATCTATCTAGTGAATCGCTATAAAACGTCTGTCTTTGCTGTCTCGGAGACATGGCTCAGGCCTAAATCTCATTTTAGGATTTCGGGCTTCTCGTGTCTCCGCGATGACACGGATGACGATAGGGCGAATGCCGCTCTACTAATTAATAGATGCATCAAGTTTTCCCAAATACCTATACCAGATCACAATACTGGCTTTCACATTGTAGCTGCTTGGGCTGCAAATTTGTCTTTTGTGTCTGTACACATCCCTAATCCTAAAATAATTTCCGAATTACGTTCCATTCTGTCTTCTGTCCCTGCTCCATTAATCATTGTTGGTAATTTTAATTGTCGACATACTCTTTGGGGTGCCCACTATAATCTTCCTTGCTCTTCTTCTTTATTGGATCTTTTGGATGACATCAACCTATGTATTTTGAACGATGGATCGCAGAGTATCTCCATCCCAAAATCTTAGTGTCCCAGACCTTTCCTTTTCTTCTCCCTCTTTAGTTTCACTTATTTCCTGGTCGGTTCTGCCAAATTCGTTTGGCAGCGATCACTTCCCTATTTCTACTTTTTATTTCTATCCTTATACTATCCCTCCTCCCAAACCATATCAACCTCCCCTTAAGTACCGGTTAGCACAAGCTAATTGGGAACAATTCTCTACTCTTTTAGACATAGAAATTGATCCATTACCCCAATGCAACCGATACAACTTCCTTCTTTTATATGATCAGTTTAATTCTGCCATATTGAAATCTGCCTAATCCTCTATCCCACTAAAACCCACTTCCCGCAGCTTGGTTCCCTCTCCTCCTTGGTGGGATGCTGAATGTTCTGAGAGCGACTTCCAGACTCCTCTCTAGAACGAAATCCATTGGTTGGCGTAAATTCTCCGAATCCCTTTCCCCTTGGTCTCCTCTTTCCTTGGTTTAGAAAAGGATTAAGTCATCGCTGAAGTTACTAAGATCCGTATGTCACCAAGAACAATCCCAACTCCTTTCTTTATGATTTCCATTGTAGACTAGCTCCTCCTTATGTCCCTGAACTCAACTGCCTTTCTCCACCTGATCTTATTTCATCTTCTAATTCCTCTGACAGAATAAATGACCCTTTCACTTTCCATGGACTTATACTAGCTTTTGACCATCTTCGTGATACCTACCCTGGTGCTGATGGTATTTCCTACTCCTTTATCTGCAAATCCTCAAACTCCAACAAATCCTTTCTTCTTAGTATTTTTAATGCGATTCACCTCTGGCAAAATCCCTACCTCCTGAAAAACCCAGATCATTATCCCAATCCTTAAATCGGCCAAGGACCCGGTGGATCCTCTAGCCTATCGCCCGATTGCCCTCTCCTCCGTGCTAGCCAAAATAATGGTAAACCTGATTAAGAACAGACTGGAATGGATTCTGGAAAGCAGAGGCCTGTTGTCCAAAAATCAGTTTGGCTTCAGAAAGGGTATGGGTACCCTAGATAGCCTGAGTATCTTTACCTCTGATATTCGCCTCGAGTCCTCTCAGGACAAGCACGTTATTGGCGTATTTCTTGACATTTCTGCAGCATATGATAGTGTTCAGCTTCCTTTACTCAGGCAGAAAATGCACGAGCTGAGTATCCCTGTGAGACTGATCAACATAATCAATATGTTAATGCGTCGCTCCATTTCAGTTCGCCATCGTGGTATTATTCTCACCCCGCGCAACGTCTGGATAGGTCTGCCGCAAGGGTCGGTGCTAAGCCTCCTTCTATACAATATCAATACCTCTAATCTAGACCTTACTGTATCCTCTTTCTGCAAAATTTTACAATATGCCGACGATATTGTTTTCTATTCTGTATCTTCTTCATTTGCTGATTCTTCTTCTCGTCTTAACTCCGCACTGTTTTACCTAAATAATTGGCGTTTAACTCATAATCTCTCCATCTCAGTGCCCAAGTGTAGTGCTGGAGTCTTTACTTGCAAAAGACAAGTCTCTGACATTAATATTTCGGTAGACGACGAAGTTATCCCCATCAAAGATCATGTCAAATTCCTAGGCCTTATCCTAGACTCCAAACTTTCAGGCATACACCACCTGAACTACATTGTTCGGAAGGGCGAGAGGGGTGTGAATGTCATGCGGGCGCTATCTGGTGTCAGGTTGGGTACCCATCCCTTTAGCCAAAAACTTTTATACGACGCTGTGGTTCGCAGTAATTTTGATTATGGCTGTTTTTTACTAGAGACATGCAATAAAATTGCGTTATCCAGTCTGTAGAAGGTCTAGTCTACGTGCTTGCGAATTATAACGGGAGCTATGAAGTGTTCTCCGATCAATGCTCTTCAGATGGAGTACTTGGATCCTCCTCTTCATCTTCATCGACAATATCTTGTGGACAGATTCTTTACCAACTCCATTCGAACTAACTCTCATCCTTTATTCCACATATTACATACCTTGGCACCTCTTATCTCCTCCTCCGCCTATTGGAAGCATAAAACTCCCCCTCCCCTTGTCAATGTCAATTTGGGTATAGCAGGTAACGAGTTTGTAGACTCCTGTGCTAAGGTTGCGGCGGTGTCTGGTTGCTCAGACCATAATTACTGCTTCCCTTGTGAACTTCGTTCTTTGGCTCGTCCTTCTTTGATTGGTGCTTGGAATAACTTATGGCATATGTCGAGATTGATTAAAGGAAAGTTCTACGGTTCTATTCAACCTTCTAACCCTTCCTGACCGTGGTTTTACCGACAAAAGAGTGTAAATAAATTGGCTACGTCTATAATTATCCGTCTCCGTCTGTTGTTTTGTTTGCTCTCCAGTCTTCTTAGCCAAAATTTGGGTCACAGATCATTCTCTTTGCGAGTGTGGTCTCGAAGATGGCTCCTGGGAACATCTATTTTTCTTTTGCTTTTCTAAAATATCGTATCCTCTTTATGATCTACTTCCTAAACAGATCCCTCGTCCTGTCAATATACCCTTCCTATTAACTTTGGCACACACCCCATTCATAAAAAGGTTATATAAATTCATTTCCCTTAACAAAATCAAAATATAGTCTGCCGCTCTTGTCCTCGTCAATCTATATCTCTATATCTATCGTTGGTTTTGCTTGTCCTCTCTCTTCTTCTAGCCTTACTAATATGTATATATTACTAATATTTGTGTTGTTTTTGTTGTAGCCCAAAGAAGAACCATCGCTCTAATGACCGGTCAATGGTCACATTACTGCCTACTGATCAAAGCATTAATTTTTTTTTTATCTCTTTCCACCCTGACGTTGGCAGAATCATCGGCACCTATTCGATGGAGCCATTTGACACCGAGAAAAGTTGAAGTTGAAGATATTACTTTATTTAAAAGACATTTATCGAAAAATAATTATTGGATACAAACTTTTTTATACAATGTGACTGGTTAAACATTGAACATACTTAAGGACATGATAATAATTTATGATCAGTAAAATAAAATTAAAAATAATTTAATATAAAATCTGTGTAATCTGCTTAGAAAAGCTTTATGAAAATCGGTATGAAATATTCATAAAATGTGGACACTGCGCGCGTCGCACACAGCTGATGGTTTTGTTTACCTTTGGTATATGCTCAAAAGTGTCCACACATTAAGTTTTTATTGGATAACTAGGTAAAATTTTGAGAACCTATTTTTTTAGATATTCGTGTCCAGAACCGTGTACTGAATACCCTTCTTCAATAATATATGTTCTGTCTTTTACCATTCAGCTTGTATATACAGGATGTCCGGTAACTAATGGATAACCTTGAAATGTCTTATAGTAGAACCAATGGCAATTCAGTAAAGAAAAATAATTACAATTAATTAAAAAGTGCAATAGCTAGTTACCCATTAATTACCGAAGACCCTGTATATCGTGAAGGAAATTATCTTAATTAAGTAAAAATTATGTCACTGATTATTAATAGCTCATTGAAAGAAAATTATAAATACATAATTTCCAAATGAAGAGTCCTTAAGAATCCTTTTCTGTTTTATTTACATTTTAGCTATGATAGTAAATACACCTTGATAACATTTGTACTTATATTCAGCTTGTTTTGTTTAATTTCATCACTACATTTTTTGTTTAGTTTTAGCTTTGTTCAAGTTTATGTAGAATTAGTTTTACATGCTGAATAATTAATTTATTTAACCTTCTATATTGACTCCCAAGTGTAACATGTGGCTTGCCTAGTTTATATATACAGGGTGTCCGGTAATTAATGGATAACCTGGAAATGTCATATAGTGGAACTGATGGCTGTACAGAAAAAAATATGGATAAATCTATCCTAACTACTACCTGAAATGTGGTTTTTTTAAATTACCGTGTATAATTTTCTTGTAAACTATGACCATAAATGAATGAAATCCATCAGTTTTTTGTTGTTTCATTTTTAAACACTAAGTATGCTAATAGATAGACAGTCAAAAGTATGCTATGCTAATATAGCTTGCACTTTTTAATATATATATATTTTTTAAATATTTTTCTTTTTTCTGAACGGCCTTCTGTTCTACTATAAGACATTTCAAGGTTATCCATTGATTACCGGACACCCTGTATATTAATACATTAGTATTGAGCATTATCATTTCAAAATAATTTCACTACAACTACAAATTAAAATGTAGCAATATATTTATACTGATACTTGTGGCTACACTACCTGCTTTATGTTTATTTATTAGCACAAATATGCCACATTAGATCTACAGTTTTATATATAATTGTTCAATAGTACACAAAGATAAACTAAGTATTGGTGAATAGAAAATGTTGCCTTAATTTTAAGAATATTTTTGAGTTATATATATTTATTTTAAAATGTAACCAAGAAAGGAAAAAGATATTTACCTCAACTCCAGTACACTTGCAAACAAATTTTTGACAATATCCATACGCAGCAAATAGCACAGAATTCTCTGCCACATTGGCTAATATCGCAGGTGTGGTGCCTGCATATAATCCTCTTATAAAGCCATCATTTCTCATTGTTTGCTTTAAACAGTCAATCATGTTACTGTATAGATGTGGGAAAGTTTGCATTTTTACTTTCACTGTATCTAGCGGCTGACCAACATACACCACAGCTACTCCACCTAATTAAAGAAAAGAAATAATGGGTGTAAAACTTACTGAGCAGTTATAGAAAACTACAGAATTGTGTAACAAATTAAAAATGTTGCATCATAGCATAGACCAGATAAAGATGTAGTTAATAGGGCAAAAGGTTTCTTGCTGAAGAGTATGGCCACTACAGCTCTTGATACGGAAGACAGAGGATTCGTTTTTTAGTATGCTAGTTATTTCTGTATTGTATTTTAACTCATTTTGCTTATTTTAAGTAGTTATGAAGAAAGTCTTGTATAATTTTTGCTTTTCACTGCTATATTTTATATTTTAGGAATACTGCAATGAGACCTGTGTCTTTTACAATAAAAACTAATAAGTGGTATATTCATAGTCTCCGTCTTTGATTTGTAGTCCTGATAGTTTCATGGTTAGAAAGCTTTTAATGTACTTCACCTAGCTTCATCCACTATTGAGCAAAGGATGATGGAACCACACATTTTTTGAGTCACTACAGCAGACGGCCAGACGCAATAAGTTTTTAATTATGTTTGATATTCCAAGAACCTAAAGGTTAAAAAAAATTATTCAATAGAATATATTCATGTAAATTACTTACCCAAGGAGCCAGCTGTAAAATCTATAATTCCATTTTTTGCCATTTCAAATTCCGATTTTCAGGACTTAGCTAAAACTATTAGATGACGACAGGAAATTAATTAAGTATGTGTTTAATTTATTTTTGTATAGGTTGGTCAAACTTTTGCCTTAGTTTGACAAATGCATCATAACTGATAATTTTCTATTATTTTATGGAATTGTGTAACGTGTGGTTTTAAAACCAATATACCCGCGTGTTTTAACCTAAATAAAATTAAGGTTTAGTTTCAGATTTACCCTGAATAAATATTTAAGATAACAGATATCTTACTATGATAAAAACGTGAACTTTTAACCCGGCGACAGCGTCCTAAGGCTCCATATGAAGTTATTCGTTATAGCTTTAATGTACTAGACAACCCAAGTCGTAATTACTATTTCACAATGTTATCAGCCTATTGCAAATTATGTTTATAATAAAATAACTCAACCTCGCGGGCTGCCTATTTTGATTGTTTGGTTTAGTGTTGCAAGCATTGAGCCTTTAGGTTATATGAAGCAATGGTTGCAAGAGTTAGAAATTCAAATCGGTGGAAATATACCGAATTAATCCCTGTCTACTAAAACTCGGTAGGCCTTACACAAAATATGTACTCAAAGTAATTATTCATAAAAAATGTACGCCCACAGTAAGTATTAACAAAGATTTAGCTTGTTAAAAAAACCAACATCTGTTTCAAAAACAAGCTGCAGTAAAGAAAAGACCAATCAATACGTGCTCAATATATCAATACATTATGTCTTGTAAACCTTCATTGAAATTAAACTCATTTATTGTATAAATGAGTTTAATTTCAATGAATAACATTTGCGTAAACAGAAAACAATATTATGTAAACCTTCGTTAAGAAATGGTTCTTTTTTGTATTGCTTCTGACGTTTCTAACAAAATATCTAATGAAACAAAATGTATGCCAGTTCAGAAAGACTTTATTAAACCAGGCTTCATTTAAAAATATATTACACGAAATTAAACTCATACGGATTTTATCGCGTTGTTTATTTAACACCGTATTACATAATTTAGTAATTATTACACTACTACAACTACTGAACTTAATTTTTAAACTAATAAAATTATTAAAACTCTTTAAAGACTCCCTAACCAAAGAGTCAAGTTAGATGAGTTCATTAGCAAAGAACAAACCCTTACAAGGATCCTGCCTTGGGCCGACTCTTTTCCTCATTTATCAATGACTTGGGCAAGCTCGCACATTCCAAAGGCATAATCATCAGCTTCGCTGATGACACTGCCCTGGTATTCAGCGCAAGCACATGAGAAGGTGTTTATGAACACGCGCAATTAGGCTTTAACACGGTATCCAAGTGGTTGCGAAACAATGTGCTAACTTTAAATACAGGAATACCAAATTACATAACGTTTTCCATAAAAATCAATACACTCCCTCCCTCTAAAATCTCACTTTATGCTATTATAGCTCATTCTTGTACAGAACCATCCAACCACCATTGTACTTAACTACGTATCACTCTCGAAAACCGAGAATATAACATACCTAGGAGTACTAATTGATAGCAACCTCAGTGATCTGCAAGGTGATGGAGCGGATTCTTAACAATCAGCTAATCCGCTACCTTGAGTGTCACTCCATTATCAATGATCGCCAATATGGGTTGCGACCAAATCGGTCCACGGGTGATATTCTTGCTTTTCTAATGCACATCTAGGGTGAGGCTATTGATAAACAAGGCGAAGCTTTGACAATCGGGCTGGACATTGCTAAAGCCTTTGATCGGGTCTGGCACCGTGGTCTTCTCTCCAAGCTGCCGGCATATGGTCTTCCCAGCCGGTTAATTCAATGAATTACCAGTTTTTTACACGAGCGAAAAATGCGTGTCTTCATGGACGGATGTTCTTCACGTTTCGTAAGTGTAAATGCTGGAGTCCCACAAGGCTCCGTGCTCTCTCCCACTCTTATTTCTTCTGCATATCAATGACATGCTACCTCTTGGTAGCATTCATTGCTATGGAGACGATAGCACGGTTCATGGTTGTTACTATCCACAACCAGCTAGCAACCGGCAGGATACTGAGAGGAGGTGGGTAAAACTTGTCACTGACCTCAACAGGGTGTTGGATGACATTTCCACTTAGGGTTCATCTAACCTGGTTGAGTTCAGTGCTAAGAAAACTCAGGTGTGCGCGTCAGCTCAAAAAATACCCAATTCGCTCCACTTCCCACTCTTCAGGGCACCACGCTGCCACTGCAAGATAGTCCTAACACCTTAGGCATAGACATCCGCCACGACCTCTAGGGATTACATCGAGAGTATAATAACCACAACTGCACGCAAACTCGGGATTCTAAACAAGGTGCGGCGTTTCTTTACGCCTGAACAGCGGTATTCGCTGTACAAGGCCCAAGTCCGTAGCAGCATGAAGTACTGTTCACACCTTTGGAATCGTTCCGCTAAGTAGCTACTCGATGCCTTAGATAAACTGCAGCGTCATGCCGTACGTATTATAGACAGCCAGGAGGTTACGAAGGACATCGAACCGCTACAACTTCGTAGAAACATTGCGTCCCATAGCGTATTCTATCGCCTCTATCATGGCGAATGCTCCGAAGAGTTATTTGACCTCATCCCACCTTCCCTTTTGAGAACCACACGCGTCGGTCTTCGTAACCATGGATGGACGGTTAGCACAATCCCGTCTCGCACCAAAAGGTTCAGCAATTCCTTTTTATACCGTACCATACAACTTTGCAACAGTCTTCCGGCACATGTGTTCCCGGTCCCTTCTATGACATTGGGTCCTTCAAACGAAGTGTGAAGAAGCATCTGGTCAGACCGGCCTGACACAGACGATGACTAGAAGATAACTATCTACGCCTCGTCGTCACTGTCTCTGGACTGTAATTGGGCTGACCATCAGGACCATTACAATCACTTTGTCGAGATTGGATAAAAAAAAAAACTTAGTAGCAGTTTGAGGAAATTAAATATTTGTTTAAAACCCTGAGACACGTAGTCAATAAAAATGTTACGAAATCGGTATACTATGCTCTTGCTCAGTCAATAATAAGCTACTGCATTACGTCTTGGGGTGGAGCTCCTAAGTCTACTCTACTAGAAATAGAAAGAACTGAAGGAGCCATCCTAAAGGTGTCACCTTTTCGACCATATCGATATCCCACTGAAGAGTTATACAAAGAGGGTAAAGTCCTGACAGTGCGTCAACTGTTCATATTGCACACACACACACACACACACACACACACACACACACACACACACACACACACACACACACACACACACACACACACACACACACACACACACACACACACACACACACACACACACACACACACACACACACACACACACACACACACACACACACACACACACACACACACACACACACACACACACACACACACACACACACACACACACACACACACACACACACACACACACACACACACACACACACACACACACACACACACACACACACACACACACACACACACACACACACACACACACACACACACACACACACACACACACACACACACACACACACACACACACACACACACACACACACACACACACACACACACACACACACACACACACACACACACACACACACACACACACACACACACACACACACACACACACACACACACACACACACACACACACACACACACACACACACACACACACACACACACACACACACACACACACACACACACACACACACACACACACACACACACACACACACACACACACACACACACACACACACACACACACACACACACACACACACACACACACACACACACACACACACACACACACACACACACACACACACACACACACACACACACACACACACACACACACACACACACACACACACACACACACACACACACACACACACACACACACACACACACACACACACACACACACACACACACACACACACACACACACACACACACACACACACACACACACACACACACACACACACACACACACACACACACACACACACACACACACACACACACACACACACACACACACACACACACACACACACACACACACACACACACACACACACACACACACACACACACACACACACACACACACACACACACACACACACACACACACACACACACACACACACACACACACACACACACACACACACACACACACACACACACACACACACACACACACACACACACACACACACACACACACACACACACACACACACACACACACACACACACACACACACACACACACACACACACACACACACACACACACACACACACACACACACACACACACACACACACACACACACACACACACACACACACACACACACACACACACACACACACACACACACACACACACACACACACACACACACACACACACACACACACACACACACACACACACACACACACACACACACACACACACACACACACACACACACACACACACACACACACACACACACACACACACACACACACACACACACACACACACACACACACACACACACACACACACACACACACACACACACACACACACACACACACACACACACACACACACACACACACACACACACACACACACACACACACACACACACACACACACACACACACACACACACACACACACACACACACACACACACACACACACACACACACACACACACACACACACACACACACACACACACACACACACACACACACACACACACACACACACACACACACACACACACACACACACACACACACACACACACACACACACACACACACACACACACACACACACACACACACACACACACACACACACACACACACACACACACACACACACACACACACACACACACACACACACACACACACACACACACACACACACACACACACACACACACACACACACACACACACACACACACACACACACACACACACACACACACACACACACACACACACACACACACACACACACACACACACACACACACACACACACACACACACACACACACACACACACACACACACACACACACACACACACACACACACACACACACACACACACACACACACACACACACACACACACACACACACACACACACACACACACACACACACACACACACACACACACACACACACACACACACACACACACACACACACACACACACACACACACACACACACACACACACACACACACACACACACACACACACACACACACACACACACACACACACACACACACACACACACACACACACACACACACACACACACACACACACACACACACACACACACACACACACACACACACACACACACACACACACACACACACACACACACACACACACACACACACACACACACACACACACACACACACACACACACACACACACACACACACACACACACACACACACACACACACACATTTCCTTTTATAGAAGTAATAAACAACTACAAAATAAAATCTAATAGACTATATTTTATTATAAAGTACATTTACAGTGAAAAAGCAAACCATTATTCAAATTATAATGCATGTACGAACAATAATAATATTTTATAAATTAATTAATGAATACAGGTAAGTACAAAAATATTTGTGCAAAATCTATTCACTAAACATTTTCCTATAGGTAGCTAACTAAAAAAATACTAACATTACCAAAATTATTAGTTATTTGTATTATATAGATTTTCGAGTTTAATTTCGATAGCAAAATATTTATCCACATCGAATAGAATGAAACTATATAAAACATAAGTATCTGTTAACCGTATCATTGCTTAATCAAAATATTCACTCATCCATCTTTTCGAATACTCTACAATAAGGAAGAGCATTGCTGTCACCGGAATGGCCCTCACTAACGTTGGTTTGAGACCGTTAAACAACATCAGCACACCTGTTAATATAGAAAATACGTAAGTAAGATATGTATACACACAAATACAATATTATTACTTTAGGTTAAGGCCCATAACATATTATGTATCCATGACTCCATTAGTCGCTGGTCAGCTGCAACAGCTTAAACAAAAAAAATGTGTCTTTAACACATTTGGGTGCTGGCATAGATGCCAGAAAATCGTAGTTTATGCAAATAATTTTATGAGTAGGTAATCTTAGTTCAATACGACGTGTTTGACTGCGATCTTCTATAATGTGAGGGTAATTCTTCCGGTACTGCTGTAGTTTAGGCAAAATACTAATATTTAAGTTTAGAAAACCTACTATTCTATTATTATATATTGTAGACAGGTATATCAGTTTGCCGCTAGTGCTCTCGTACCTAATAGGATCCTTCTGAGCCAGTACCTAACAGCGCGAATGACTCCAGCACTTGCTACAATGAAAATGGAAAGATGCAAGATAGCGCAGTGATTCAGTAAGTTGTAAAAATGCTTATCGACTTTTATCAAACCTTCCTTCCTAATAATGTCAGCTCCAACATTAAAAAACTTCAGATTCTTTTGCTTAGATATTTGTATTCTCGATTTAATTACATCAGATGGAAATATCACTGTCCATATAATCATACCACCAATGGCGCCTGCAATCATTGTTCTGACTAAACCTATGTCATCTTTTGACTGCCCGGGTTTCCTGAGTAATTCTCTAGCGCCTGAAAATATTATATTACGACAAATTATTTGTCATACTCCTAGGCAAATATATAAAGTATAATACTCTCGTGTAGGTATTATTATCATTAGCCAATTAAAATATTTCAGAGATCATTTACCAATGCACAAAATATTAAGCAGAGCACTGTTTAATATTATGCAAGTCCATGTCATTATTTTTGATGATATTGTCAAAATTGCAGATTTGTACCTACCTATCAAACTGTGGCGACTCCGCACAGACGAAGAAGTTCAGCCTACATTCAACAGATGGCGATACAATCGCACTTCACATGACGTCATACTATTCTGCATCGCACAAGTGAAGTTTACACAGCGACTGAGTATATATACAAGCTCCCGACATCAACCGTCGGGCCGCGGCCCGCCAGGCACGATCAACCAGCCTGGTCGGAGGATCCTCCCTTTGTGTTGGAGGGACTTCACACCCCGTTCCTCCACATTGGTGACCCCGACGTGATATTCCAGCACCCGACGTGATATTCCAGCACCCGACGTGATCATCCAGTACCAGACGTGATCATCCAGCACCTGATGTCATTGGAAGCAACCTTCAAGGAGCAGATCAGCAGCAGCAACCATCGCCATCGTCTTCACTTCTCTCACACAGCACTTCTCCAGATGAGCAGTAATCAAGTCGCAGCCAGCCAGCCTCTTCGGCCTCAACAGGGACCACCACACGCCTGCAGCGAACGCGCAGCCTGTTCTTCCCTACGGCCTCACCAGCGTCAAGGCTCAACCCACTGCACACACGGTCCACGCAAGCAGGGTACTTCACTCGCCGTCAACGCAGCAGCTAGCCACGACGCAGGAACTACGCAGCATCAACCCCGACTCACTGTGGGACTCACTGCAACGCAACAACCCCGACTCACTGGGGCACACGCACCGCTCAACGCACTTCGACCCCGACTCACTGGGGCACACGCACCGCTCATCGCACTCAGACCCGACTCACTGAGGTCTAGCGACACACAGTTCCGACTCACTGGAACTAGCGGCATACAGTTCCGACTCACTGGAACTAGCGGCATACAGTTTCGACTCACTGGAACTAGCGGCATCCTACACTGGCACTGGCAACGCTCTTCAGCAGCATCGACAGCTTCTCATCAACCTGATCGACCTTCGGTCTTGGGGGGGAATACTGTGGCGACTCCGCACAGACGAAGAAGTTCAGCCTACATTCAACAGATGGCGATACAATCGCACTTCACATGACGTCATACTATTCTGCATCGCACAAGTGAAGTTTACACAGCGACTGAGTATATATACAAGCTCCCGACATCAACCGTCGGGCCGCGGCCCGCCAGGCACGATCAACCAGCCTGGTCGGAGGATCCTCCCTTTGTGTTGGAGGGACTTCACACCCCGTTCCTCCACAAAACAAATGTTGGATTTGTATTTTAGCTGCAATATTACCATAAGGTGTACTACATTATATCAGTTATAAAAATGAAGCATGATCATTAAATTGTCATTTAGCCTTGAAGTAACCGAAAAGATACCTTCGTATCCACCAAAAAAGAAAAAATATCCTGGCATCTCTCTCATCCAAGTCGATACCATACCGCGGTAGAGCCCCTGTATACCATGCTCTCTCCAGATTTGTCTGCATTACCAGTAAAAGAATATAATAATTCATGTTCGACCACCACTTCTATTGCGATAGTTGGTGTCACTCCCCAATTATTTTATTTGACTTTAGATTGTAGTTACGTAACGCCGAAAACGATTAAATAATACATTATAATCTATAATATGCTACGATTAAAATTATATAAGTACCCAAATTGTCTTTGATTTATATAGTCATACTTAGTGTTGTTATCAAAATACTGGATACTTGTTCTGTAATGAAGTAATATGAGTTCACATGTTTCTGGCAAAGGATTTAGATCCCTCGCCCACGGTGACTTTTTGTAGCGATGCTGTCGCGCGTTTTGTAAACGCGCTTCTGCATCGCTACTATTGAAGGTTAGTCGCGTTTACAACGTGCGACAGAAGCGATGCAAACGTGCGACCGTTTCTGACGACATCGGGGGAGCGAAGAGTGGAGAACGCAGGGAGGGGTGCTGGGGAATGTGACGTATTCCCAGGGGGGCGCTTTCATACAGAGTGCTGAGTGTCGATGCTGAATCGCGTTAGCATAGCGACTGAAGCGTGACAGCATCGCGATAGTAGCGATACAGAATCTCGGCGAAGGTACACATGCAGCGACAGAATCGCGACTGAGACGACTGACTATCTTTGAGAACTCGCGATAGCATTGCTACTACAAAAACCCGCCGTAGGCGAGCTGCCGTAATAGAAACAAAAAACATAAATTATAAAATACCCAAAACATTTAAGCTGCCTTAATAGAAACAAAAAACATAAATTATAAAATACCCAAAACATTCATCGTACAGCATTTTTAGGGTCTATCAGTTTGGCCTCCCGTATTGACTGTAGCTTGCATTTGATCAGTTCTGTGGGGCACAAGGTCAAAGCAGAGAAGAAAGCTGCGAAGAAACCTGACGTAGCGTTACCCAGAACTGACAATTTCTCTGCTGTCTAAAACGGGAATTAATATAAATAAAACTAAAATAAACGTACTAAATAATGTATATTATACAGGGTGTCCGGTAATTAATAGATAACCTTGAAATGTCTTATAGTAGAACTAAAGGCCGTTCAGACAAATGAAAAAAAAAAAAAAAAGATATATAAAAAGTGCAAGCTATATAGCATAGCATGCTTTTGACTGTCTATCTATTAGCATATAATTAGTGTTAAATAATAAAACAACAAAAAACCGATAGATTTCATTCATTTAAGGTCGTAGTATACAAGAAAGTTATAAATGGTAATTTAAAAAATCCACATATATTATCTCAGGTAGTAGTTAGGATAGGATTATTTTCACCGTAAAAAGGCAAGATATTAAAATGATGTGTTACCTAATGTGTAGAATCTTGGGTTGAAACAAAGTTACATTGTGCAAGATGAAGAATAACTTGCTATTACAATACAAAAGTAAATGTCTATTAAAATACTTATTAAATGTATATTGGTAAATAATTATTTTAATTAGGATCATCAATCATCATATGGCATCATCGGACTATTCAAGAGACAAGTAAAAGGCGCTTTGTGTCAAATTAGAGTATCTACCTGTTTATAGTAATTAACTACCAAATGTACTCGCCGTACATTAATTATGTCGATATCGATTAGTTTGTAAAAATTCTTTTGTGTAACTACAGTTTTATAATAGAATAGATAGACATTTTACCTCAACTCCAGTGAGTAAGCATACAAATCTCTGACAATGTCCATATGCAGCAAATAGTACAGAGTTCTCGGCTACACTGGCCACGATGGCGGGTACAGTGCCAGCGTACAATCCTCTGATCAAGCCATCAGTTTTCAGCGTTTGCCTCGTACAATCAAACATGTTTTTGTAAAGTTTTGGAAATGTCTGCATTTTTACTTTCACTGTGTCTAGTGGCTGACCAATAAATACCACACATACTCCTCCTTAAAGAAAATTAAAACATCAAACTAGCCCAATTAAAGTGCAAACCGAATAGCGGCATACATATTATAATTATATCATTTATCAGTGTATAGTAGTGTGAAGAAACGTGGTCTGAAGTCCCTTCAACATAAAGGGAGGAGTCTAAATTCCATCTATATATGAGTCATTAAATTTCAAACATGACCAACTTCATGATAACTTAAAAAGCAGAAATGCATGAATTCAATTATTAAAGATTCTGCAAGTTATTTACACATTTTCTGGTATTCATAATAATAATTATAGAGTTTTATTAATATTAAAACAACCCTAATAGTTAAATTGCTCTAGTTTTTACAAAATAATGATATTAAGTACTTTTGGATATGGCTCCGTTTGATTTGAGTCAATAGGATTTGGCTAAGTTTGATTTAACTTAAAATGGAGTTGGATGAATTTGATATAACATCGTAGTCGTAATGTAATCAGTGTTGACACAAATAAAAGGTATAGGTATAATGACCAAAAGTGTAATTTAATTAAAAAAAACAACAACGAAATACCAACAGCGGTATACTTTCATTAAAATTTTTCTTACTTTAAAAGTCCTCATTAAAATATAGCAAAGGTATTTTTTTCTGTCACCTCCTCGTCGCTTTGTAGCCGATTGCGGATTTTAAAAATACTTTTATATAACTCCTTGCACTCTTCCTTTCTTCAAACGAAGAATATTCAAAAATGTTTCCCTGCACACTTGGACTAATTAACCACTTTTATAATGTGGTATAAAATATTTTAGTGCCAATGTTTTGGATGTTCTGGTAGAAGTTTTGGGTCGCCTACGATTAGTGGGTTGCATATTAAAAAATCAAAACTTTCTCGAGCAAATTTCAAAAAAACAATAAACGAAATAACAAAATTTAAATGTAAAATCCCAATGTATGTGACATCAAATGAACGACTGATCAAAAGTTGCTAGATGTAATTTTAAAATATGAAATCAAAACTAATCAAATTTTATAATCAAAACTAATCAAATTTTTTAATACTGCTTCCGAGTCGGAATCGTACGGATGGAAGCGGTAGGTTGTGTTAGGTTCTCATTTAATTTGTTGAGGACACGGCGCTGCACACTTTGGCCAATTGCCCCGCCCGCCTGGGCATCGCAGCGCCGTGAATTGATCGCGGCAGTCGGATTGGTTGCCCTCTCACTCCCGGCCGTAGTTCAGTCTATGGTCCGGAGTGAGAGGTCGTGGAACGCCGTCGCCTCCTTCTGTGAGGAAGTGATTTCCATCAAGGAGCGGCGGCGGCGGAGCGGGAGAGGGAGCGCTTAAACCCTCTCCCCAACCGCAGAGCCGGGCGCCGAAGGGCGCGAGATGGCCTCCAGCCACCCTGAGTTTTGACCTGGGGCTTTGTGGGCCTGCCCGCCATCCGATCAGCACCAGGTCCGAAAGGCGGCGTGCGTGTTCCCACGCGCGCTTCTGCATCGTATATCCGTCCCCTCCTCAGGGGGACAGCAGGGATAAGACTAGTGGTGCCCCATTGGACACCTTTAGCAGGTCTGTTTGTGTAGTGGCCTGCCGTTTCATACGGCGGGCCGAAACCTCGGCGGGGTCGCGATTGTATGTGAAAACGATTCGCGCGGCCCCGCCGTTTGTGGTTATGTCAAGGAACACCGTGGTAGGTTTAGTCGGTATCCCGGGAGGTCCATTATTATCATTTCAACATCTTTTTCTCTTACCCCGGTGAGTCCGACATAACCCCTCTGCTCGCCCCCGCGGAGGGATATGCGTTAATGCATTCCCCCAAGTAAAAAAAAAAAAAAAGGTTCTCTTTTAATAAATAGGAAATAGGAGCCTCCGTCCAAAACTCCCATTAGTTCTACCATAGAACTGAGGAATAGAACAAGTGGAAGTGGTGAACGTAGGTTATTTCACGTTAGTTCTTTTAATTTTATATGTTATATATTATTTCATCCATTCGGGATTTTGACCTTTAAACGATTTGGTCAATAGTGTAATTAGAGTGTTTCTCCCATTTCGTGCAAATCACATGTTCATTAAAATAAAAAATAAACTACGCACGCCAATGCAACCACATATTTTTAAAATTTTGGATTTTATGATTAGGTACATCTGCCACCTAAAACTAACTAAGTAATTGATTTATAAATACATTAAAAAAAAAAATATGCGTAAATGTCATTACCAGTACCGTGCACAGTATGAATTGTGACAATTTTACGTAAATAACAAAATAATCTCATACTGTACTGTGTAATATTCTAATTATATGTTTAAAGTATATGTTAAGGAATAAATCTTTTTAAGTAAAACTTAGTTTACGGCAGCTATTTACGTTCACGGAAATAAAATAATGTTGTCCAAAAAATCTATTCATTACCATTCGTTCAACTTGAAATAACATAATCAGCCTGTAGACGCACGAATGAATAGAGTTTACTGCTCCCCGCCCTGCACACGACCCTCACTCAGTCGGCCGGTAAACAGTGAACAGCGCGAACGCTTGCAGATAGATCGATTTTAATTTTATTAATTTAATTTTATTAAAAATTTTGCATGCCTATAGTGGTAGAACATAGTGAACTGCGCATTCACTCAACAACCTGCAATGTATAAAAAAAATTTTGTACCTATGTTCAGCAATAAATGATTTTGATTTGATTTGATTTGATTTGATTTACGAGGAGATTATAGCCTTGGTACGTATATTTTTTCATTACCATTCTTGTTATTTATATATAGATACTAATAGTTTTATAGTATTGTTTATGCTAACATAATCATAATCGAGTTTCAATTCTTTTTGAATGCTTAAATCTTACGGGTAAGAATTATTTAAAAAATAAATGTAAAAGAAGTGAACAAATATCATTACCATTAATATCATTACCATAATTTACCATCCACTATTAGAAAAATGGTAATGATCGTAAAATGATGGTAATGAATTATTATCTAGTTGGTCTAGTGATTGACCTTTTGTTGTATACGGCAGCAGATTATAAGGCCCAGAGTTCGAAGCCCGGGTTGGTGTAACATACAGCTATTGTTCTTTTCTGTCAAGAAATTCTCATACGTAGTCATGAGTCCTGTGCCTGATGTCTCTTTAGTGGGGCCACTGTGTGTCTATGAACTATTAATATGAGGGGATATAATGTGCACTTGTTTTCTCCATACATTATTGATCTTGTTTACCGGAATTCGGTCTGAAGAAAACTATAATCATATATAAATATATCAATACGGACGGCTATTGTTACAAGCCTATTGATACTGTCTATATTAGTGTTTTGCCCTATTTCCGTTCAATTATTGCAAACTTGTGCGTTAAATAACTATCAGTTTTGACTGCTTACTTGTTAAATTTACAGGTTTGGTTAATTTACAGATATAAACATGGCCAAAGTTAAACCTAAGAAAAGTCGTAAAGATAAATTAGCTGAAGCAAGATTGCGAAGAAAAAAGAAATATGAAGAAATAAAAAATGATCCCGAAAAATATGCAATGCAGAAAGAAAAAGAACGAATGAGATACTTAAAACGAAAGGAACAAAAGAAAATTAAAAGTGTGGCTGATATGACATCGAGAGAAAAGAGACATCAAAGAAAAAATGGAGAGAAAATAGCAAACGACGAAACGACAAAAAGAAAACAAACAGAAGAATACAGCAGCTAATAGTTGATAATACACCTCCAGTAAGCGAGCGTGAAGATAATGCTGATGTAGCTCCTCAACTGGATCCATTAGAAGGACCTTCTCACCAAGCAGAACAGCAATACAACTGAAATTGTAAGACTTGCCAAAAAAAGAACAATTTAATTTAAAAAATGCGCTACAATCATAAGA